>BSBK01004591.1:0-325000 GCA_027943335.1 Chamaecyparis obtusa
AAGAAGAAGATCATCAACATATATAAAAAGAATCAAAAGATCATCCTCATGACATTGAATATACATTGTAGGATCAAAATGACAATGAGTGAAGTGTGAAGTGTGAAGAAAGGATTCCATCTTTTCATACCAAGCTCGTAGGGCTTGTTTGAGACCATATAATAACTGTCGAAGTCTGCAAGCCAAAGAGGAATCTTTTACAAAACCCTGAGGTTGATCCATATAGATCTCCTCATGTAGGTCTCCATGCAAGAAAGCACTCTTCACATCCATCTGAAAAACTATCCATCCTTATGAAGCTGCAAGGGAGAGTACAAGGATAATAGAGTTCATCTTGGAAATAGGAGCAAAGGTTTTAGAGTAATCAATACCCTCCACCTGAGAAAAACCCTTCACAATAAGTCATGCCTTGTACTTATCAATCGAACCATCTACAACATATTTGGTACATTACACCTACTTGCACCAAACCAACTTTCTCCCTTTCAGAAGAGAACAAAGATCCCAAGTGTGATTCTTCATCAAAGAATAATACTCCTCATCCATGGTCCTATCCCACTCTAGGTGTCCTATGCCTTTGAAAACTTATGAGGGACATCCAAAATAGCTTGACTTAGAAGGCTAGAACTAGATGTCTAAGAATGGGCATGACAAGTATATGAAGGCTCACCTACAAAATATCTAGCTGCATCAATAGTTAAATGGGCCCACTTGGAAAAGGTTTTGAGCAACTAGTGGTGGTGGAGATGGTAGATCATCATCTACATCATCCTCAAGAGATAAAGTATCCTCAAGAGATGAAGAGGGAGGAGTAGGTAGTAAGGAAGAATATGCCGATGGAGAATCCATAAGAGGAAAGTGCTCATCAAACTGGACATCCCATCGAAACAAGACCTCTCTAGAATCAGGATCAAACAACCTGTATGCCTTAACATCCTCACAATAGCCAACAAATATGACTGGTCAACTCTTTTTATCCATGGATTTCCTCTAAGCATCTAGAATAAATTCCCAAGCCTCACTACCAAACACTCAAAATGATGAAATATCATGCTTGACATGGGACCAAGCCTCCTTAGGAGTCATATGTTGTAATACTTAAAGAGGCATCTGATTCTAAATATAGTTGGCACATTTGACTACCTCAGCCCAAAAGGAAGGCTTCATATCTCATGACTGAAGCATACAATTGGCCATCTCCCATAAGGTTCTAGTCTTTCACTTTAGCAACACCATTTTACTGAGGGGTATACTGAACTGACGACTGATGTTGTAAACCATGCTCAATGAAAAAATTTGTGAAAGCCAGATTCACATACTCCCCCCATTATTTGTTTGTATCCTCCTAATGGAAATTCCAAACTACTTCTCAACAATTGTCTTAAGATTTGAAATGAATCAAAAACATCAGACTTGTACTTAAGAAAGTACACCCATGAACATCTGGAGAAGTCATCATCAAAAACATCAGACTTGTACTTAAGAAAGTACACCCATGAACATCTAGAGAAGTCATCATCAAAAACATCAGACTTGTACTTAAGAAAGTACACCCATGAACATCTAGAGAAGTCATCAATAAAAGTGAGCACATATCGAGCCCCCGCAAAATGAGTTAGAAATGGCATAAGGTCACTATGGACTAAATTCAAGGGTGCCTTAGCACATGTGGCTATGCCTGTAGGTAAAGGATCACAATGATGTTTTCCAAGTGCACAACCTCGACACACACCATCTGTATAGGTAATTTTATGAAGCCCAATCACAAGTGCATGTGTACTCATCTATTGTAAATATATGTAGTTGACATGGCCAAAATACTCATGCCAAAACCTTCTCATTGTATATTGATGTAGGAGCATCCTAGGATTTTTGGCAATCCTGTATCAACCAAAAATATATTTATTTTGAAAGGCAGATTAGTAGTTTTGATCTTAGTTGGTGAAGTATTTGCTCAGTTTTGGAGTTTGGTTGCTTGGTTTCTATGGTTACCAGGGTGCTTAGTCTCTGAAGAACACTTGGTAACTGAAGGCATTAGTTTCTCTTGGTGCTTGATGATAACTGCGTTGCTCGGTCATGCTTGGTGTGGTCAATTCAATGGCACTCGATTGTTTCTCTCCTACTCGGTAACTGGTCTTACCGATGGATGTTCTTGCGTGGCCAACTGATGCATTTAATTTGGGTCGCATTCCTCATGTTATGGATTGACTGTTAGACATGTAGGGACCTAGATCTGACATGTTGCATTCTTCTATGTGGATCTGATGACCGTTTGGGCCCATCTTGGAGAATTTATTTATTGTATGGCTATTTGTAAGTCGATTGATGTTTTAGCATTTAATAATTGTTCATAGGAGTTAATTATTTCATCTAGCCGATTGTGGCTAAGGATGAGTATTTATAGGATGTTTGGGTAGTTTTTTAGGAAACATTATAAGAAGGTAGGAGTTATTATCTTACGAGCTTAGGCACAGGAAGATTTCTTGGAAGTTGCGAGTACAACTTTAGATCTTTCCTGGGATCCCTACTAGTGTCCTGTCGTGTGACAGACCTAGGCTAGCTGAGTGGTGACATTATGGAAAGATTTGAATCCTACAAGATCTTGTAGACTGTTACTTTGATGAAGGGTGCTCCCCTTAATACCACAAACATATAACAAAAATAGAGAAACAACAACAATATGCAAGAACAGAAAATGGCCTTCTTATTATCTCCACAAATGTGGAATTACAAACTTTCAGAATTACAATATGCTAAGCCACATGGGCATTCCCTTACAATATTCTGTAGGACAAAGCCTTGAATCAATACCCAGATCTACTACCCAAAACTTCCCTAGACAACACTACGGGCTTTCTTTATATAGGCATTTTCCACCACCCGAGAAGGTTCCAAAAATTTAGCCCTTAGGGCCGACCAAACTTAGAATTATTTTATTTTTTAATTTATTACATCAAAGTCGGATCAAAATAACTTTTGAAACCCAAACAAAAATTTTGAAGGAAAATTATTTTCTGCCATTTCAGGTGGTCCGACTTCCGAAGACCATAAGTCATCACCAGTTGACCTGATTGACTATTATAACCCCATTTCGAAAAGGCCACAAAGTGCTCTACAGGCTTGAATCATGCAAGTGCTTGTCACCCAAATTTTTGACCTCATCTGAGGCCTCAAAATTCTTCAAAACTAAGTTCAAAGTTTTTGTACCCTACTACCAATACCGAAAATCTTCAATATCTTCAAAACTAGACCTGATCTAGCCATGAAACTTTACTAGTAGGTTGATATGACTGAGATGAACCTCCACGTGTAAAATTAGAACATTCCAAGATCGTATGACCAACTTACTAAAAATAGAAAGTTTCCATAAATAGTAGCTCTGCATAAGATAACCCTTATTGAATACAAAAATAGAAATATTTTTGGGTGATGTAAGATTGCTCTTACACCCAAGATGCTCCTGCATCAGACACCCGAGGTAATTTGAGAAGTGACCCCATCATGTCTCAGGTGTGTAGAGGAAAACCAAGGTGGTTAACTTCCTCCTTTGTTAGCCATGATGAATCTTCAACATGTCGTCCTTTCCACTTGACCGGATATTCTTCATATGTCCTATTCCTTGTGCTTCTGCCAACATGACTATCTAGTATATCCTTAATCTCTTTGGTATCTGAACTAGTTGCTAGAATACTCTACTGTGCTATTGTGATCTCATCTTCAACACCTCCCTCATGATACTCTGTCAGATCTGAAATGTTAAACACTAGTGAAATATTCAGCTTAGTAGGCAATTCTACTTCATATGCATTTCCTGAATCATGCTTCTTCAGTATTTTACATGGCCCAAACTTCTTCATTTTCAATTTGTTATATGTACCAACTGGAAATCACTCCTTCCACAAATGAACCATGATTTCATCTCCAACTTGAAATTCCTTATGCCTCATTTTCTCATCTACCTTAGCCTTATACTGTGCATTCATCTTGGTAATGTGCTTCCTCACCTCCTCATGGATGTTCTTCAAATGTTTTGGAAAATCCTTAGCTGCGGCACTACTTATTTCTCCTTGATCTATCCTTCTTAACTTAGATGCATTTCTGGGACTATTTCCATATACAATCTGGAATGTTGATTTACCAGTACTCCTATTGATAGAATTATTGTATGCAAATTTTGCTTGTGGTAAAATCAAATCCCATCTTGTCAGATTATCTCCAACCAAACATCTCAGCAAATTTCCCAAACTCCTATTCACCACCTCCATTTGTCCATCGGTCTATGGATGATGTGATGAACTAAATTTCAAATATGTCTTCAGCTTCTTCCACAATGTTCACCAAAAATAGCCTACAAACTTGGTGTCTCGATCTGAAACTATGGTATTTGGAAAACCATGTAGTCTCACTACTTCTCTAAAAAACAATTCTGCTATATGAACAAAATCATTAGTCTTCTTGCAGGGAATGAAATGTGCGATCTTCTAGAATCTGTCAACCACCACAAAAATTGAATCATGCCCCCGATGAGTCCTCGGTAATCCAAGAACAAAGTCCATACTAATATCCTCCCAAAGCTTCTCTGGTATAGGTAATGGCTGATATAACCCTATATTCTGCTTCACTCCTTTCGCCATTTGACATACTTTGCAACTCTATACAAACTTCTTGATATCTTGCTGCAACTGTGGCCAATAATAATTCTCACTAACCAAAGCAAGGGTTTTATCATGACCAAAATGTCTAGCCAATCCTCCGCTATGCTTCTCCTTGATGAGATTCTCCCTCATAGAACTTCATGGAATGCACAACTGACTCCCTCTGAATAGCATATCATCCTAGATGATAAAATCCAGCCACTTCATTCTATCTAGAGTAACAGGTTCTTTACAAGCTTTCCAAGCTTCACCAAAATCAAGATCTTCTGGATATAAATTCTCGAGTTCCTTGAACCCAACCACTTCAATTTGGATTTCTATCAGCAATAGTTGCCTTCTGCTAAGAGCATCTACAACCCTGTTAGACTTTCCACTCCTGTGTTTCAAAAAAAATGTATAACTCTGCAAAAACTCAACCCATTTCAAATGCCTTTGATTCAACTTTCCTTGACTATTCAAATATTGCAAAGCTTGATGATCAGTATACAAAACAAACTCCTTAGGAAGTAGATAGTGTCTCCACTTCTTCAATGCCTAAACTATAGCATAAAATTCCTGATCATAAACATAATATTTTCTCTTGGCATCATTTAACTTCTCATTGAAATAAGCAAAAGGTTTACCTTCTTGGCTCATAACAGCTCCTATTGCAGTACCACTAGCATCACAGTCTACTTGAAACACCTTATTAAAATCTAGAAGTGCTAAAATAGGTTGTTCTGTAACTTTTTGTTTCAACAATTGAAAACTCTTTTCTGCCCCATTAGTCCACTTAAACTCTTTTCTATCCCCTCTCATTGTTTCAGTCAAGGGACCACAAATACTACTAAATTTTTTGATAAACTTTCTGTAAAAACTAGCTAGACCATGAAAAGATCTTACCTCAGTAGCACTCCTTGGAGTAGGCCATTCAAGGATAGCCTGTACCTTCTCTGGGTCCATTTTTAGACCTTTTGCTGAAACTACAAATCCCAAATACACTAACTCTTTCTTCACAAAACTGCACTTCTTCAAATTAATCAACAATTTCTCATCTCTTAACTTCTCAAACACCATACGAATATGCATCATATACTCTTCCAATGCCTTACTAAAGATCAAAATATCATCTAGGTACATAATGACAAACTTTAGTTAGAAATTCTTTCAGAACCTCGTTCATGAGCCGCATGAAAGTGCTCGGTGCATTGGTTAGCCCAAAAGGCATGACTAACGACTCATATAGTCATTCCTTTGTCTTGAAGGCAATCTTCCATTCATCTCCTTCTCTGATCCAATTCTGGTAATCCACTCTTCAGATCTATCTTTGAGAAATACACAGCTCCACTCAAACAATCCATAATATCATCCATTCGTGGCAATGGAAACCTATACTTGATTGTGATCTTGTTTATTGCTCTAAAATCTATACACATCCTCCATTCTCCATTCTTCTTTGGTGCTAATACTGCTAGTACAACACATGGACTCAGGCTCTCCCGAATCAATCCCTTCTGTAACAACTCATGTACTTGTCTGTTCAACTCTTCACTTTCTGCTGGTGTCATTCTGTGTGCTGCCTTGTTTGGCAAACTGGCTCCTAGAATCAAATCCATCTAATGATTGATCTTCCTTACCGGTGGTAATCCATTAGGTACATTATCAGATACAATATCCTGAAACTCATTCAATAAATCTGTAACCTCTACAGGTACATCCTCTACTTCCTCTTTACCAACTTTTGGACTTAAATAAAAACACACATGCTCGTGCCTCATACCATCTAGGAATTTTCTTCCATCAACAAAAGTTATTCTCGCATTACCACATACCTTTTCTTCGGTCTCCTTCAATGGCTTTAGCTTATGTCGCACTCCATCCTTTGTCAGGGAATAGGTATTCTCATGACCATCGTGTACAACACATCTATCAAATTGCCATGGCCTACCCAACAACATGTGACATGCAGCCATAAGTATGATATCACATAGTACCTCATCATGGTACCCGCCAATCTTGAACTATACTAGGCACTGTTCACTGACCATGACCTTGTGGTCATCCTGCACCCATGCAATCCGATATGGATGTGGGTGTTTCTGTCTCTTGAGCTTCAACTTTGTCACCATCTCTTCTGACACCAAATTGTCAGTGCTTCCACTATCAATAATCACATCACAACATTTACCCTCACACTTGCATCTAGTGTGAAACAGACTCCTCCTTTGTTCAGGTTCATTCTGACCACTCAACAGGACTTTTTTGTTAATCAACATTTCTCCTCTTTCAACATCTTTAGAATTTGATGATCTGGCATCTTTATCTATATGTGCAACTCTGGCCTAGCCTTCATTCCTCCTATCTGTCCTTCCTTGGCATTGAGGACATTCAAATGCCCTATGACCTTCTCCACAGTGAAAACATGTTCCATGGAAGCCCCCTCTTCCTGAACCTTGTCCTCTTCCTCTTCCTCTTCCTCTCTGATCTCTATTGTTCTGATCTTGGAAATGATTGGAATTATTTCCTCTCTGATTTTGACTACTACTAGCCTCATCCTTCTTTTTTGGATCTTCATTTTGGCCTCCATATGACCATCCACTAGATCATCCACCGTGACCTCTTTTGTTTTGTCTGCTCTTGAACTTCGTGTTCAATTTTTCCTCTACTTTTAGGGCAAACTAGTATGCCTTTTCAATACTATTCATTTGAACCAGATTCAGCTCTTTTGGAATGCTCGACCTCAACCCATTAAGGTAATAGGAAAATTTCTCCTTATCCACTTCTGCATGGCCTATTCTAATGAGGATTTGATAGAACTCCTTTATATACTCCTGAACAGATCATCCCGCTTGCTTCAAACTTTGCATTTTCTTTAGTAGGTCAAGCTCATAATCAACATGGATGAACTGTCGCTTCAATTTGTCCACCATCTGATCCCATCTTGTGATTTTATCTTTCCCTCTTCTATTTCACTCCAATTGAATCTCTTGCCACCAGATCTTCGCATGACCTTTCAGTCTGGCCTTCAAAAATTTGACCCTATCAGGATCTTCAATATCTTCACACTCAAAATATTCTTCACATTCATTGATCTAGTCAATCAATTCTTTTGGGTTAAGATTTCTTGAAAATGCAGGAACCTTGATCTTAGGTCTTTTCCTGATCTTGGAAATGGCTCGAAAAAAGCCTTTCTTCTTCTTGATTCAAAATTTTGCCTTCTTCTTTTTGATCATCATTTCCTTCTTCGGCTTCATCCTCACTTTCATCTCTGACATTAAGATTCATTCCTATGTGAATCTCTTCTTGCAATGCTCGCACTTGTCTCTAGAGTGCTCTAACCTCAGGTGTTACAACACTAGCTCTTCTACCACGTTCCCTTTGTGGAGGCATTTTCACAATGTGCGCTGAAACCCTAACCACAGTCCTGGTGCAAACTGCCTCACAGTCAGCGATCTATTTACACACTCGGGAACTCCTACTCTGATACCACTTGATGAAGGGTGCTCCCCTTAATACCACAAACACATAACATAAATAGAGAAACAACAACAATATGCAAGAATAGAAAATGGGCTTCTTATTATCTCCACAAATGTGGAATTACAAACTTTCAGAATTACAATATGCTAAGCCACATGGGCATTCCCTTACAATATTTTGTAGGACAAAGCCTCGAATCAATATCCAGATCTACTACCTAGAACTGCCCTAGACAACACTACAGGCTTTCTTTATATGGGCATTTTCCACCGCCCGAGAAGGTTCCAGAAATTTAGCCCTTAGGGCTGACCAAACTTAGAATTATTTTATTTTTCAATTTATTACATCAAAGTCGGCTCAAAATAACTTTTGAAACTTGAACAAAAATTTTGAAGGAAAATTATTTTCTGCCATTTCAGGTGGCCCAACTTTTGGAGACCATAACTCATCACCAGTTGACCCGATTGACTATTATAACCCCATTTCAAAAAGGCCATGAAGTGCTCTACAAGCTTAATGCGCGCAAGTGCCTATCACCCAAAATTTTGACCTCATTCAGGGCCTCTAAAGCCTTCAAAATTGAGTTCAAAGTTTTTGTACCCTACTGCCAATACCGAAAATCTTCAATATCTTCAAAACTAGACCTGATCTAGCCATGAAACTTTACTGGTAGGTTGATATGACTGAGATGAACCTCCACATATAAAATTAGAACATTCCAAGATCATATGACCAACTTACTAAAAATAGAAAGTTTCCATAAATAGTAGCTCTGCACAAGATAGCCCTTATTGAATACAAAAACAAAAATATTTTTGGGTGATGCAAGATTGCTCTTACACCCAGGATGCTCCTGCATCATACTTGCTTTGTAATTGGCCGTAATCGGGAAGGCCTTACAACCTAGCACATTGCATGTAATCAGTGAATTTATGAATACAGATTCCAATTTTATATCAGATCTGGTGTTATTATTGTTGAATTCCATTGTGTTGTGGTTTGGCTGCAAGTTTGGATAGTCCTTAATTGGAATATCCATCCTTGACTGCATCAGGTGGTATCAGAGTGAGTTGATCTTGAATGTGTGGACAGATCACCAAAGGAGGGGTATTTTACACTAGGATCTTGGATTGAATATGCCTCCGAGGAGAGCTCATGAGATCTATGAGGAAGAAGCTACTGGAGAATCCAATCTTGATGATTTTAGAGCTTTGCAGAAACAAGTGCAAGACCTGCAAGAGGAATTGAGAAAGAAGAAGACTACATCGAAGGAAGATAGTGATGATGAATCTGAGGAAGAAGATCATTTCGAAGAAGTTGTAGAAGAAGCTAGAGATCTTGAAGAGAATAGAATCTTGAAAGCTATGTCTAAAATTGGGAAGAGACCTAAGATTGAAGTTTCTGCATTTGCTGGAAGCCTTAGGCCAGAATAGTTGATTGATTAGATTAATGAGATAGATGAATACTTTGAGTATGAAGAAATAGAAGATCTCGATAGGGTAAGATTTGTAAAGACTAAGTTACAGGGTCATGCAAATATTTGGTGGAGGGAAGTTCAGTTGGAAAGAAGTAGGAGAGGAAAGGAAAAGATCACTAAATGGAACCGAATGGTTGACAAGTTGAAGAAGCAATTCATTCTGGTGGATTATGAATTGGACATGTTTAAGAAGATGTAAGCCATGAAGTAGACTAACAAATCAGTTCAGGAGTATACCGAGGAGTTTTATAGAATCTTGATTAGGACTGGTCATTCTGAAGCTGATAAAGAGAAGGTTGCTAGGTATGTCTATAGTTTGAGACCTAGTATTCAAGAAGAGTTACTTACTGTTCAGATAAAAATAATAGGAGATGCTTATCAGATGGCATTAAAGATTGAAGAGAAGCTAAATAAGAAGTTTGAAGGAACACAAAGTAATAGGAACCAAGTTGGTAAGATTGGTGAAGCAGTTGCTGAAAGTAATATGGTAGAGAATCCTAAGAATACTGATGTGGGATCTAGTAGTGGTCAAGTCACTAAGAATTTCAATACTGGATAGAGAGGAAGGTGGAAGATTGAGTTCACCCGTACTTGTTATTAGTGTGGTGAAGCGGGTCATAGAAGTTTTCAATGTCCTAAGAAAAGGTTTGCATTGACTACCGAGGAAGACATTGAGAATGTTGCAGAAAAAGGTGAATTTCTGATCCCTAGGAGGTTAGCTACATGTGTCTAGGAACCAGTACAAAGAAGAAATATGTTCAAAACCGGATGCAAGTGCAAGGATACAGTATGTAATGTTATAGTTGATGGTGGTAGTTCTGAAAACTTTGTTTCAGAAGAAATGGTTAGTAAGTTGAATTTGGAAAGAAAGAAACATCTTAATCCTTATCAGATTAGTTGGATACAAGATGTGTCTAAGGTTAGGATTGAAGAACAATGCTTAGTTAATTTTTAGATTGGGTCTTATCATGATGAGATATTGTGTGATATATTGCCTATGGATTCTTGTCAACTATTGCTTGGGAGGCCTTGGCAATTTGATAGAAATATTTTGTTTGATGGTCATGCTAACACTTATGTGGTTAGGCATGAAGGATCTAGACATAAGTTGTTACCTTTATAGGAGATAGGGTTTAAGGGATGTGGAGTTATTAGGTGTTGTCCTTGTGACAAACCTCAGGAGTAGAGGATTGATGAACCTATTCCTACAAAGCTTGGTTTGAAAGAGAAGGAGAATGATATGTCTGAAGAGTTTGTTGAGATTAAGAGGCATATGGTCTTTCTGACAGAGATAGTACAACAAATGATGACATTTGTGACATAGAGAGATGCAAATTATACCGAGTTGATTAAGGAGTCCAAAGAGGAGGGTATTTATCGAGGTACTAATGTGATCAATAGTGGAAGGAATGGTCAAAGTCAGTTGTTATCAGTTGCAGACAGGAAAGATAGGAGAAGTGGGAAGTAGGAAAACTTGTTGCAAGGGACAGTGGATGAAGTGAAGATAACTTGGAATGAAGGACAAGAGGAGATATGGGTTAAGAATAGATATTGCATACATGTTCTGATTCCCTTTAAGTGTTCCTGATTTCCTTATGAGAAAATCTTCTTTACCTGGGGTGTTTGATGCAGGAGTATTCTAGGATTCTTGGCAATCCTATATCAACCAAAAATATGTTTGTTTTGAAAGGAAGATTAGTAGTTTTTATCTTAGTTGGTGAAGTATTTGCTCAGTTTTGGAGTTTGGTTGCTTGGTTTCTATGGTTATCGAGGTGCTCAGTCTTTGAAGAATGCTCGATAACTGAAGGTGTCGATTGCTCCTGGCGCTCGATGATAACTGTGTTGCTCGGTCATGATTGGCATGGTCGGTTCACTAGCACTCAGTTATTTCTCTACTGCTCGGTAGCCGGTCTTACCGATGGATGTTCTTGCGTGGCTGACTAATGCATTTAATTTGGGTCGCATTCCTCATGTTATGGATTGACCATCGGACGTGTGGGGACCTAGATCTAGCATGTTGCATTATTCTATGTAGATATGATGACCGTTTGGGGCCATCTTGGATAATTTATTTATTGTAAGGCTATTTGTAAGTCGACTGGTGTTTTGGCATTTAATAATTGTTCCTAGGAGTTAACTGTTTCATCTAGCCGACTGTGGCTGAGGATGAGTATTTATAGGATGTTTGGGTAGTTGTTTAGGCAACATTAGAATAAGGTAGGAGTTAGTAGCTTGCGAGCTTAGGCATAGGAAGATTTCTTGGAAGTTGTGAGTACAAGTTTAGATCTTTCCTAGGATCCCTACTAGTGTCCTGTGGTGTGGCAGACCTAGGCTAGCTGAGTGGTGACATTGTGGAAAGATTTGGATCCTGCAAGATCTTGTAGACTGTTACTTGCTTTGTAATTGGCCATAACTAGGAAGGCCTTACAACCTGACACATTGCATGTAATTAGTAAATTTATGAATATAGATTCTAGTTTTATATCAGATCTGGTGTTATTATTGTTGAATTCCATTGTGTTGTGGTTTGGCTGCAAGTTTGGATAGTCCTTAATTGGAATCTCCATCCTTGACTATATCATATATGCATGTGCAACACCGGAACTATCTCAATTCTCAAAGCTATCAAACCTATACAAGCAAGACCGAGGATCAACACTACTTGTAGCCATAATCAAATTAGGATCATGAAGGTCTTGAATAACCACATCATGTGGTGAGAACTCAACTATCTTACCAGAGCCAGAATGGAAAATTTGATAAACAGAAAGGAGGTTTGTCGAAATGTTAGGAACTAGAAGTACATCATGAAGACAACCACCATCCTATGAAACTACATTAGAACCTGTAATGAAAAGCTTCATTGAGTCACCAATTACAATCTATGTAGTATCACTATGAGAAAAGGCAGTGACAAGCTGTTGGGAGTGTTTCATATAGTGAGAAGCAGTTGAATCAATAATTCAACTAGATTCTGAGGATATAGATCGTGTAAAAAGAGCATAACCTTTTCCTATGGAAGAATAAGGATGAGGGAAGGTGATATTATGCTATTGCATGGCTTCCTCTAAAGCCTCTAATCATTTCTAACGCATGTAAACTTGATGTCCTTCCTTGCCACAAAAACTACAAGAATTTCATGATTTTTTCTTAGCCTTGGAGGAAGAATCACAAAACTTCGAAGAGTTTACCTATTTGGAATTGGATTGTGATTTTTAATTAGACTTAGGTGTTGGGTTGGAGGAACTCTCACTACCTACTAAATTTTTCTTGGGCTTTAGTTTTTGCTTCTATTTCTTTGCAGGTGACTATGCAACCAATGCTTGGTTCTTTGATCCTATGAGATAATCCAACTGTTTGAGCTTAGCTTTCTCTCAAGTTAAACAATCACATAACACCTTGAAGGAAGGCATGATAAATCTAGGAACCAAAGCATCCATTGTGGAATGGAAATAAGAAGAGAAAATTTGAAATTTTCCTAGAAGCTTAGAAAGAATCAGGTAGATACACTCAATGTTTGTCTTGTTCTTGCCACACCTTGTAGAATAGATCTAATGGATTTGAATTTCATCAAAAAATCCTCAATAGAGGGAAAGGAATTAGATACTATAGAAGTTAACTCTGCCTCAATATGAAGTGACCTGAACTCATTAACTATGAGAAAAAGAGTCTAAAACTTTGTCCACATGGGCCTTGGAGTAATGCAACCATCAAGATGAAAAAGAAGACTACCAAAAACATTTAGAGACAACACACCTATAGAATCATCCATTTTGTTCTTGTTTTGCATGATCTCATAAGTCAGAGTCAACTGAGGTTGTTCCTCATCCAAACAAGACCATAACCCTCTTGACATAAAAATCCTCATCATACGATCTTTCTAGATGTGATAATTATGCAGAGTAAGAAACTCAATAGATGTTGGGTCTACCATGTGTCCAACTAATTTGACCTTTTTTTTAATTATTAGTTTTCTTTCAGGACTAGATAGAAGATGCAGAAGGGTTTGTGTTTTTGTATTTTGGTGTTTTGGTTTTCTAAAATAAATGACAGAAAGAAAGAAAAAATACCCCCCATAGATAAAAAAAACCAAACCCCAGTACAATATGAAAACTATAAAGAAAGAATGAGAAAAAATCTGATGCAGACAATTTTCTATATACCTGATAAATTTTGTGATGAAATAAGTTATTGATCTGAATAGAGAGTAGGAAGATCTTTTCGATGATATCTTGTTTTCCCAAAACAGAGCCCAGATGCACAAGATATGGTTCCCAGAGTGAAAAAAGAAACCTCTTTGATGATAAAGGAAGAAAATAAATGAAAAAATTAGAAAATAAAACCTCAAGATCTGGATAGAGATCAGAAATAACTTTCCAATGATATCTTGTTTGCCCGATTTCGACACCGTATGCTCAAGATATGAGCAAAAAATCAACAAGTGCTCTAGAAGGTCCTAGAAGGGTGCATGCAAGTCTATTGATGTAGTGATGATGTCAGTAGTCGACATGCTTGAATTTGATGTCCAAATGGATGTCATTACAAAAAAAACCAGGGGGATGGGACTTGGCCCATGGTCACCCACATGAGCATCTCAGGATATATCTGGCGGTGACCGCGACGGTCTCGGGACCCATCCGACAATGAATGCGATGGTAACTGTGAACCGTCTGGTAGTGATTGCGGCAATAATCACTGGCCAGGTGGCAATGACTATGGCGGTAACTGCAGGTCATTGATGGTGCCATTGAGCGATAACCGTGGTGGTGGTCATTGATAGTGTCACTGAGCGGTAACCATGATGGTGTCCGCTAATGGTGCCACTAAGCGGTCACCACAATGGTGTTTGCTATCAGTGTCATTGAGCAATGGCCCCTTGGTGATAGGCTAATGGCCACTACTCGGTGGTGGCCACTAGGCAGCAGTGTCATAAATTATTTTGGGGGGAAGCATGCCCAGGCTATACGACCTTGAGGAAAAAAATTGCCTCAAAGGTCAACTTTGAACAAAAAAGACATGATTTATATGGAAATAGGGGTTTTTGGGCACTCTGAGGTCAACCATGAGGTCCTTTTGAGCCCAAAATGCCCAAAAATGAAGTGTACCCCTGGATCTAATAGAAAAACTCTAAAAAAACTTAAACCCTCATAGCTCCAAAAATTCTTCAACAAATCAACAATAACCAACATCAAATCTGAGCTCTAATATAATGAAAGATTTGATGAATCCAAATCTTCACAACCCAAGAACACCTGCATACAAAAAACCTGTCACAAGGGAAGAATGGAGAATGAGAAACCCTAAAAGAATGTGCAAGCCTAAAGAGAAAATGTATTTAATAATTAGAATAATTATTAAATACCTACAATGCAAGACTAAGTGAATCTTAAAAGAGGAATAAAAGGTGACTTAATTAGAATAATTAAGTGAAAAAAGAACTTTTTACTCTAACACTATTCACAATTTCAATGATGGTAACCTCCATCTAGTTTGTGAGTTATTCTCATCCCATATTCCTATCCTTTAATATATGTCTATTTTGTTCCTTCCATAACTCTCATATGACAATTGATGGAGCCGCTATCTATAGGTTGCCATATAAGCAACTTTTATTTCTAACATGCCAAGCTTGGAACATACTCAATATAGATCTTGGCAAGAATGAGCTTCATCCAAGTTTTTTGTGTAACCACATCCAACATTGTTGAGAGAACTTACAAGCTAGTAAAATATGATCTACACTATCCTCTACTTCTTCACACAAGGGACATATACTTGGTCCGTCAAATCCCATTTTTTTGAATTTATCAATCGTGAGGATCCTATTTTGTAATGCCAACCATGAAACATCCTAGCCTTGGGTAGACAATTTTTATCCTGACACAACTCCAAAGGAATATTTTTTTTTGGTCTTAGCATTTTATATCTATCTTTAGTGTTGTAATCTCCATTTTTTGAGCCATCCCAAACCAATTTATCCTCACCTAAATGGAAAGTAATGTTCCTTCTTTTAAGGAGCTTGGTAAGCTCTTGTTTCTCCCTTTAGGGGATATTGATGTTATCCAAGGATTTCCAGTTCTACCCTTTAACGATAGCTCCATTATCTACATCAATATAATCTATGACATATCTACCCCATCTGGTTTGCAAAAGGGACTTGGTATTTTCAAAGTTAAATGTTCTTTCTAAAGTTGTATACCCTCTCTAAGAATCTGACCAGAACAAGGCTTGTTGTCTATTGCAAAGGTTCCAAGTTAACTTCTTAGTAATAGTGCTTCTTCAATCCAACATGAATTTCCATATCCATGAACCTCTTGATGGGGTTTCTATCCTAAAAATACCAGTTGGGTCCTCATCATTTAAGTATTTGTGGGTAAGGATTTTAACCCATTTTAGATGAGGATTTTAATACATTCTCCAAATTAATTTTGCTCCTAAAGCCTTACTCTTTTCTTTAATTCTTTTTATTCATGCTCCTCCTTCTTCTTTGGGCCCACATACCTTATCAAATGCTAATAATGAGATTTTTTTCTTATCCCTTGTCCCTTGCCAGAAGAAATTTCTCATGTGTTTCTTTAATTCATCCTTTTTAGCAATAGGGATATTTATACAGGATAATTGATATATTGGCATTGCATAAAGTACCTATTTTAACATTGTTTCTCTTCCTACAGTGGAGAGCCATCTGCCTTTCTAGGTTTCCATTATATTCTTTATTTGAAACACTATTTGATCCCATAATTTTTTGGACCTACAACCTTTGTCTAGGGGAAACCCAAGTTATTTACAAGGAAGATTGCCTTTTTTAAAGTTCAAGATGTTGCATATCATATTTTTTGTTTTCTCATTAGTGTTGAAGAATTTTTATTTTTTTATCCTTTCTTATTTTATGTCCTGAGGCCTTATTGTAGGAGTCGAATATACTTTTAAATGCTTGTGATTTTGGTGGCTCTCCAAGTCTATACAACATGGTATCATCAACAAATCCTTGAAGAGTGGTGGAGTCTAATTCACTAGTTATTTGGATTCCCTTAATATTATTCACATTTTTTTCTTTAGTAATTATTCTACCCAAATATTCTGTCATGATAATAAATAAGAAGGGGGATATTGGATCATCATGTCTCAATCCTCTAGATATACTAAATAAACCTTCCAAAGTTCTGTTCACAAGGATTGACATTTTTGGGAAAGAACTACATTCAAAGATTAGGTCCATCCATTATTTGGAAAAGCCAAATACTTCCAGGCATTTACATAGGAAATGTTAATCCACCTTATCATATGCCTTTTTAATGTCTAGCTTAATTAGCATACCTGACTCCACAATTTGTTGGATAGAGTGAATATCTTCTTGGGCAACGATGACCCCATCGTATAAAGATTTACTTGGGATAAAGATAGTTTGTTCTTCACTAATAAGAAAGGGGAGAAACTTTTGTAATATATTTTCTAAGGTTTTAGTCAGTAATTTATAAATGGTATTACAAAATTCTATTGGTTTGAAATCATTAAAATTCTCTTCTTTGTCTTTCCTGGGTATAAGGGCTATGAAAGTGTTGTTGATTTCCTTGATCATACTACCTAAATTTCTTACTCCCTCCAAGGCCTCAGTAACCTCATCACCTATGAAATGCCAACATTTTTGAAAGAAGGATGTTGGAAACTCGTCTGGTCCTAGTGCCTTGTTTGGGTTCGTTTGCATTAGTGTTTCTTCAATCACTGCCTTGGTGAATCTAGCATCTAAACTCTTGTTATGTTCTTTTGAAATAATTTTTGGAATGTTCACAAGGATGTTATTATGATTTCCTAACCTGGAGCTTTCCTAGTTGTTAAGAATATTCTCATAATACCTTACATCTTCGATTGCAATCTGCTTAGGGTCCTCCATGCAAATGCCCTCACTAGTCTGAATCTTAGTTATTCTATTTATATTTCTCCTCTACTTAGTGCTATTATGGAAGAATTTTCTATTCTTGTTTCCTTCATTTAGCCAAATTTTTATGGATTTCTATCACCAAAAAATTTCTTCCTTGGCTAAAATGTCTTCATATTCAACGAATAGCCCCTTTTCTCTTAGGTAGTGTTTCTCATCCATTCCTTTTTCAATTACCTCTGTATTAAAGTTTTCTATTTCATTTTCTATATTTACCTTTGACTCAAATATGTTCCCAAATTAATCTTTATTTCACTGCAACAAGTTATTTTTTACCTTCTTTAACTTTCTCACCACCCTATATAACTTGGATCTTGAAACTTTTGCCTCCTTCTAGCACTACTCTATCAACCCTATTAATTTATCATCTTTTAGCCACATTTGTTCAAACTTAAAAGGGAATCTCTTAGGACTAGTGTCCTCTATGATGGTAAGTTGGATTGGGTAATGATCTGATCCAAATGTAGGTAGAATTTATGTGGATAAAGTGTTATAAGGGTCAATTAGACTGGCCTTGAGAAAGAACCTATCTAGTTTCTTTGAAAAGTTACTGAATCCTCTTCTTCTCTTGTTCCATGTGAAATAATCATTACCAATATTAATTTCCATCAAATTGTTTTTGTAAACCCATTCCTTAAAGTTCTTTACAGATTTAGATACATTCTAACATCCTCCCCACTTCCCATTGTGGTTTAATATGTTATTAAAGTATCCCCATATTATACATAACTAGTTTGTAATTGTTAGCAAGTTTTGTTCTAGTTCACTCCATACCCATCTTTTGTCACTAGTTTGTGTTGGGAAATAAACATTTATAAGGATAAATTGCAAGTTACTTTTGACACTCTTTACCCATCCACTTATCGAGTACTCTTGGCACATCTCGATCATGAAGGAGACAAATCTAGGGTCCCATATTATTGCTAGTCCATCTGAAGCACCATTTTCCAGAGAGCTCACAATTTTGTAAATTCCTAATTTACTCCTCAAGGTATCTATCTCTTCTATGTTAATTTTATATTCTTGTATCATTAAGATATATATGTTAGATGGTGTAATGCAACATTTTATGACATGTTTATTGTTAGGGGCATTCATGACTCAGTGGGAAGGACCTTCCCCTTCCCTACATAGAACATATAATTTAATTTAATCTAACCCTCAACAGATCCATCTTTGGTACTTAGTTCTGACATATATTTTCTCACTCTCTTTCTTATTTTCTTGGCACAATCAGGAGTTTCCTTTCCAAATTCAAAGTGTTCAATCCCCAAGGTTTTAGTTCCATCTTCATTCTCTTTCTTGTTGATCTGTATCATCATTTCTTCATCATGTAACCCATTTTGTCTAATATTTGACTCCATTATTTTTACAATTAGGAATTGTTTCTCTAATATCATTTCCTCATCATTATATTTTTCATCCACAAATTTTCCATAAGATCATTAATCACTTCACTGCATACATAGTTCAATATTATATTGACTTCTTCCTCAACCTTGTCACTTTCCTAGGGGATGCTTCCTTATGTCACCTCTTTCACCTCATCATTTTCCTTCACTATTAGATCATATATTTCATGGTTAACCATTATGTTTACTTCCTCTGTCTCCATATTTTTATATTCTTGCTCCCTACCTGGCTCATTTCTCTCTCCAATCACCACCTCTGCTTATGCTATCACTTTCACTTCATTGTAGTTATGTTTCATAATTATAGTACCTTCGTCTCCTATTTTATCACTATCCTTGAGGATATTTCCATCTATTGTCTCTTTTACCTCATCAATATTTTCCACTACTAGATCATGCATCTCATTGTTAAAATTTGTATATGCCTTTTCTATCTCTATGTTATCATCTTCTACCAAAGTCTCTTCATTTATTTTCATTTTTAACCATAGCTTCAGTAGGTAGTGGAATGTTGTTTTCAAAAGCAAGGGGTACATATATACCCTCCTCTATTACATTATCACTTCCTATTTTTGGATTTAATAGGGGGGTGTTCTACTCTGCTTCCTCCACAATCTCCCCTTATTCCACTTCTTCCTGACCACATTAATTAATGACATATTCTACTTGTTCAGGTTGGTTGAAGTTTATTGTGAATCCTCCCTTTTCCTTGTTGAGGCAGATGTTGAATTCATTGTCTATCTTAGGTGAAACATTAGTTGGCCTTCGACTAATGTTAGCAGAAGGGTCTGCTAACCTATATACAATATCTTGAGATACTGGCCCAATATAGAATTCTAGTTTTATGTAGTATCTAACATTAGTCGTGATAAACTCTATGGTATTTAGATAAGTCAAATTAGTATCTAAGTTGACTAACATTTTCTGATCTGCATAACATGTCCAGCTCTTTTCCATGGCTACGAAACCCCCAAATTTGTCTCCTATTTTGAACATAATTTGGGAGTGAATGAGTTCAACAGGAAGGTTTCTTAATCTAATCCATTTTGACATTTTCTTAAATTTGTATAAACTAGTTTTGAAGTTTGGTTACCAATTAGTAAATAAGAAGTTGTTACCATGATAAAAAATAAATCTCCTTTCAACAATTCATGTTTTAGAATTTCCTCTTTGTAATCAATATAGAGAAAGTCATTAGAAAGAATTTTTATACTTACCTGGCCCGCATAGTTTTGCATCCAACAGTCGACAATCTCTCCAATAGGCTTTCTGCTTCCACACCATTTGGAAAAAAGTCCAAATTTTCTACAACCTTAAACCCTTAGCAAATCTTTCCTCTCTAATTTCCAGATTGGAGTTTTTATCACTCTCTGGTTTAAGGTTCTCTCTAAGAACTCTATTCTTCCAAGCATATGTTTCCATTATAAAATTCCTATTGGATTTCTTGTTCGGGTGATTCAGCATATGCCTAGGTTTGATCATCATAGAACCGAGTAACGCGTGACCTCTAGTTTCCATTGGATTTTTTTGGGGCCAATAATATTTAGATGGAATATTACAGAGAGAGGCCCGATGGTTTGTAACAAGGTTCAAAATTTTAGGGTTTACTATCAATCTCTTTCTCAGAGAAATTCAATTAGCTCTGAAAGAAAACTTTGAAATTTTATTATATAAAGGAATAATTCATAAGACATCATTACCATTCCTTGTCTTATTTACCAAAACCCTAGCTTTCGCTGCTTATTTTTACCTTTGCCTTATCACCATTTGCCAACCTTCGTTTATGTTTTCTACCATATTTTTCCTATCCATGACAGATCTAGGGTTCTGCTACCCCCTCTCCAACCTAAGTGTTCCACTAACATATGTGGAACCATAATTTCTATTACCTGATGGGTGATTAAATCTAGTTAGAGGGTTTCTTGGAACCCTAGATCTTGAAAATACAGAAGTGCCTTCTTGTCTAGAACCAGGAGCAATGGAGGTATTTTTATCACAGTTGAGGTCATTTCTATTATTGCCCTCCATATTGTAGACATGTCACGAATTGAAACTGATTGTCATTTCTCCGTGAATTTTTGTGTTTTGTTGTAGTAGTATTATTTATTTGATAGCTTGCTCTATGGACAAGAGCAATTTTCCTTCTTGAATTCGCAGTCAGAGCCATTTTTCTAATTTTTACTCTTAATATTTTCTATTTTTCATTTTTTAATTTTCATTAAACATGTTTAAAAAATCTATATAAAATAAGACTAAATCATGTATAACAAAAATGATAAAAAATAGGTGTCTTATAAAGATATCACACTTATTATGTGAACAAGTATAGAAAATAGACATATTTTTTTATTAGTTCATGCCACACGCATGATACTTATGCATTCACCCATATTCAATTAAATGTCAAAGCATCAACTAATCATCATCCAAAATTAAAATAGGTTTGTAACATTTTCTGAAGTTCATTATTTTTTGAATTTTTTTTATAAATATACAAATTGTTTTATCTGTAATTCTATTGGCTAATAGTACTCTAACATACTCTACAATGTTATTGGGATGACATTAGCATTTTAAATGTCAAACCACCAACCAATGAGAAGCAACAATTAAAATCAATAGACCAACTTTTCTTATGATTGCATTTTTTTCATTTTTAGATAATAGTGCTTATTCCATTTTGTCTTTTTTTTCACAATATGTGGATGATAAAATCATTTGTTTTTTATAATAATAATTTCACAAATATCTTTTTGTCCTGTTGCTTTTGACAATGATAAAAATGCTTGATTTTTTATAAAAGTAATTTAACATATCTACAATTAGAAATATTATTGAATTGTTTTAATAAACTCATTTAGTAATAATAAGATTATTATTTCTTATAAAAGATTATATAAGAAATATATTTATTAAATATAATAATTAATAAATAAGAATGCAATATATTTTATACATATTAATAAAATAAATATAATACATTACTTAAATATCCATTACATATAATTGCATAATTAATATGTATTATTAAAAATATATAGTTATTCATAACAAATAGTAGAATCGTTATTATGAATAATAGTAGGTGTCATGGATAACTAATAGTATAAGAAGTTATTAGTATATGTTTATTATCATTATTATCATATAGATTAATTATTACATGTATAATTACACGTGATATAATTATTATTATATTTAAATAGTTAACAAATATCCAGTTGAATAATTAATACTTATTGATATATCCTCATTAATAATAAATAGAATAATAACTACTTTAAATAATAATAGACAATAAAAATAATGAATATGATAAAATATTTTTTTCTATTGGTGAACATTTTTTACTAGAGCTATGAACCAATGGGGTCACATTAGGGGACCTCATCCCTGTGGTGGTATGGGCAAGTGTTAAGGCATTAACACCTATTGGATTTGTCTTATGTTGATATCTACATTTTCTCGAGCCTTATCACTTTGGTCAATCAAGTGCCTCCTTATCTCTCCTTGATTTCTTATCCCTCCATGACCCTTATCTCTCCATCACTCACATCATTAAATCCCCTTATATCTCCCATGCTGATCATGTACAACCTCTTATCTCTTCGGTTATCTACTTTATGTCTCCAAAAGAACTCCCTCCATGATGGAAAGATATCTCTCAACACTGCTTCACGACTATATTTGTGAATCTGTACATACATTTTCAACCATGTCAATGTTTATGCTTAGTCAAGTGCATCAACCTTTTATCCATGGTAGCCAATGGTAATTGCTAGCAAAGCACCACAAATAAAATATATGCCAGCATTGATATCATGTGCATGTGTTTGTCATCTAACCTCTAACTATTCTTGACCATCGTTCTTATTATTTCCTATTGTTGGTGGGCAAGAGTCAAACCCTTGGTTGTCCCCTCAACAGGGCTTGTGACTTACTAAGTAATATGTTATAAATTTTACTAATTGAGAGAGGAATTAGATGCAACACATCTTTTGTTTACTTACTGTGAAAAACATCTTATGTTTCCACATTTAAATCTAAATGATTCAAAGTTAAACATTTCTCATTACTATTTGTCAAAATATTTAATGTATTATTCTAACAATTATCATTCAAAGAACTCTAACTTATGATTTACGATGTCAAGATTCTAATATTATTACTACAATTTACAATAGTTTCAACTTCAATACAACAACATTATGACAGGAACATGATGCTCTTGTGTCCTCTTGTTATAAAAATATTATTTTCAAATAGAAATATAATAGACATTATATGATGGATTTTGAATATTTTTGGTTTCTCTATTCTGATTTTTCTAATATCAAAATGACTCGAATGACCACTCAAGTGGTAAAGCGCTAACAACTCACTTAGATAGTGGACAATTGCCCTTGAGTGACATATAAGAACTAAGGACAAAACTAAGACTAACTCCAATCCATGATGGCTCAAAGGAGACAGGGAGCGAGAAATGAATGCAGAAAGCATGAGAGCTTAGCCACACGTTGATAAATGAAGTGTTGGTTACAAGTGATGCCTATTTGCCAGGCTTTCACCAAGGCACTTTATATATATATATATATATATATATATATATATATATATATATATATATATATATATATATATATATATATATATATATATATGCTCTTGTTTCTTTTCTTTTTTTTTCAATTCATCAAGGTGCATATTTATCATATTTTCACTAGGAAGATCATTTTTTTCAGGACTTTATATGCATTTTAGGATTTTTTCATGATCAGAAGTTGTTGTAAAATATCTAGAATGTCTAGCTGTAAAATGGTTTCAGGAAAAGAGCGTTGGTAGGCTCTAAGAGAACTTTGCCTTCTAGAGTAGCTAGTTGATAAGCTCTTGAATTGAATGTTACAGTAATGACAAAATGACCTAGCCAGTCAAGTTCAAATTTACCTTTTTGTCATTTGTGATGTTGAATTTTTGGGTTCTCTCTCAAAACAAGATCACCAACCTGAAACTTGTGATGACATACCTTTTTTTTATAGCCCTTAGACATTATCTTTTGGTAGACCCTTAGATGATTAAATGTTGTTTTTCTACCCTCATCAACTAATTCTAGTTCTTGAAGTCGAGAGATTGTGTAATCTTCATCTGTGACAAGTCCATGTAGTGATACCCTAAGTGACGGTATTTCAACTTCAATTGGTAAAAATACTTCGACATCATAGACTAGTGAGAATGGTGTAGCCCCTCTAGGTGTTCTAATGCTTGTTCGATAATCCCATAAAGTTGGAGTCAATTGCAAGATTCGATCATTTATGTATTTGTTAACTATTTTATACAAGATCTTAAGCATTATTTTATTTGAAGCTTTTTCCTATCCATTCCCTTGAGGATAATATATAGAAGAGGAATGATGTGTGATATGAAACTTAGCATAGAGCTCATCAATGTCTTTGTTCTTGAATTATCCCCCATTATCTATGATAATTGGATGAGGGAATACCATATATATAGATAATATAATTAAGTATAAACATGGCCACTTGTTTCCCTGTTGCTTTGATAAGAGGTACAAATTCAAATCACTTAGTGAAGTACTCAGTGGCTATGATAATGAACTTGTGCCCATTTGAGGATGAAGGGTATATATGTCCTACGAAATCAAAGGCCAATGGGTGATAAATGGAAATAATTCTCTAGTAGGAGCGTGAATCATATTTCCATGGAGATGACATTTATTAGAGGTCTTGGTGCATTGAATACCATCTTTCTCCATGGTAGGCCAATAATAACTAGCTCTGAGAAGCTTCTTTGCTAAGGAAATATTGTTCAAGTGTGATCCAGATATACCCTCATGAACCTCCCTAAGTGCTCTTTAGAATCCTCACACTCAAGACACCTAAGAAGTGTACCATCAAGACCTCTCCTAAATAAGTCATTCACAATTATGAGATATCGAAAGGCATTTTGGATGGGATTCTATTTTTCATTCTGAGAAAGAGAGTCAGGGATGGTTTGATCTTTGAGTTAGGCATAGATTTGGTTGTAGTGGGAAGTTTTGTGAGCAATGATAGCATAGACAATCTGAGAGTCAGGTATGTCATAAGCAGGGAAAGGGAGTTCTTCCACCAGGAAGTCATAGTGGAATTGATGTTCTTCTAACTATAGCATTGAGGCCAGAGTAGCCATAGTGTCTGCTACTCTATTTTCTGCTTGTGGTATCTATTGAAAGGTGTTGAATACAAATAACTTCTTTAGGTCATCAATTGTGTGCTTTTATGGCATGATTTTTTCATCCTTAGTTTGGTATTCATCATTGATTTGATTGGCAACAAGCTGGGAGTCACCATAGATATGTAGTTCCTCAATTTTTAATTCAATAGCCAATTTTAACCCATTGACCAATGCTTCATATTTTTCTATGTTGTTTGTACATGGGAAGATCATCTTGTAGGCCTTTGGAATCTTATAGTCCTGAGGAGAGACAAAGAGAATGCCAACACCCGCACCTTGATGCGTGAATGACCCATCAAAGTACATCTTCTAAGGGTGTTGTGTTAAATACAAGATGGACTCATTAGGGAATTTATTAATGAGAGGTTGTGTGTCTTGCAAAGGTGCATCAACTAGTTGATCCACCAAAACTTGTCTTTTATTTATTTTTGGTCAACGTATGTAATGTCAAATTCACTAAGAATCATCACCCATTTTTCCAACCGTCTAGTTAATGTTACTTTTCTTAACAAGTATTTAAGAGGATTGATCTTTGCAATCAATTGTGTAAATTGAGCTAGCATATAGTGTCTGATTTTTTGGGAAGTAAACACCACTGCTAGACAAGCCTTCTTGATGATTGTGTAATTCAGCTCATAGGATACTAATGTTTTACTTATATAGTATATTGCTCTTTCACGACCTTGATCATCATGTTGTGCGAGCAATGCTCCCAAGAAAGAAGTAGTGTTTGATATGTAAAGTAACAATGGTTTACCAAAAATAAGAGCCATTAGCACATGATTATTTGCCAAGTATTCTTTGATCTTTTGGAAGTTCTTCCTGCATTCCTCGTTCCATTTAAAAATCACACCCTTATGCAGAGTCTTGGTGAAGGATTGTGCTTATTAGCTAGTTGTGAGATAAATCTTCTTATGGATTGTAACTTGCCCTACACTGTTCTCATCTGACTAATATTTTTAGGTGGCTTCATTTCTAATATAGCTTTCACTTTAGTAGGATCTACTTCAATACCTTGTGCAGAGACAATGTATCCTAAAATTTTGCCTGAGGTAACCCCAAAATCAAACTTCTTTGGATTGAGTTGTAGTTTGAGTTGTTCTTGTAAATATTTTATCCAAATCACAAAGGTATACATCTCTTGTAGCGGATTTATCCAAGGTTTCATCCACATACTCTTCCATATTCTTGTGCATCATGTCATGATAGTCATCATCGCTTGCTGATATGTTGCACCAATGTTGTTTAGTCCAAAGGGCATAACATTACAACAAAAAGTGCCCCAAGCACAATTGAATGTCGTCATTTCTTGGTCTTCAGGTGTAATACATATTTTATTATAACCATAAAATTCTTCTATTAGGGAATACATCTGAAAAATAGTAATAAGGTCCATAATAATGTCTATATTTGGCAGCAGGAAGGCATCTTTGGGACAAGCTTTATTCAAGTCTCTGAAGTCTGTACATACCTGTATGGATTTGTCCACTTTTTAAATAGGTACAATGTTTCAACATAGTCTATAGCTCATATGAATGTGTCTTTGAGTAACTTTTCCAATTATGCCTTAACAAGTAATGCTATGTGAGGGTGCATCTTTCTTGGTTTTTTTACTAGTTTGATGCTTGGTGTAATAGATAAGTGATGCATGATGATATTTGTGTCCAAGCTAGGCATGTCAGAATAGGATCATGCAAAATTGATCTTTTTCTCTTTAAAGAACTGAATGAACTATTGTTTTTCTTTGTTGGACAAAGATTGAGCAAGATGTATCATTTGTGGATTTTCTTATGTTCCCAAGTTCACTTGTTGTGTAGGCTCTATAAGCACTGAAGATTTGTCTTGAAAATTCTTAGGGAGAATATCAAGTATCTCATCTGCAAGTGCCTTAGAAAGGTTGTCACCATTGGATATGTCTTTTTATTTTTACTATTTTTGGATCTGACACTTCCACAGAGTGGTTTTCACTATCAAATCACTTTTTCTTTTTCTTTTTTCTATTATTCTTATGACTAAGATACTTGATATCTACCACTGACATGTTGACACTTGTTGTGCTTGTGGAAGAGGGAAGGGGCTCAATATAATTGAGATAGCATGATAGGTCATGATCATTCTTGAAGGATAAGAGGTTCATGGGCTCAAAGGTGTTCCAGTCAATTAATTTAGGGTATACAAGAGGTAAGGAGACAATAGGCTAAAAGGAAAAGACTCTAGTATCATCATCATTCATGGCTACCAAGGATAAGTCAAGAAAGTTGTCTTCTATAGAATTCCTTCAAGTGTGACTTGTCGAATGATTGTTAGAGGAGTTATGAGAAGTGTTCTACGAACCTAACCATCCCTATCTATTCCCAAAATGAAGATTAGCTTCTCATTCAACCTCATCTCTCTAGTGGAGGAACCTCTGTAAATGGACCATTATAATCCTAGATCTTAAACCAAAATTCCTGTTGATATTCTGAGGAAGAATGATAGAAGAACTATTGGGAGGAGACTCTTCTTCTTCAAATGTATCTTGAGTAGGAAGTATCACAATAGATTCAATAGCTGGATGATCTGGATTATCTTCTAGGTCATGTTGTGTGTTAGAATTCTCACCAATCTCAAAAGTGGAAGTAGAGGTGTACTTGTGAATTACATCAACTTCTATGTCCATCATAGCATCAAACAGTGAATCTCATTCATACTCGTGTGAGTTAGTTCGACTACTAATAGATTGTCCCAAGTACTGAGTTATAGTCATAAGAGATTCTTCATGATCAAACTCTTGATTCACAACTTGTCTCTCAATTTCATCCAGATTCATGTCAGTTCCTTCAAATTGACAGTCTTGAATTTCAATTTCTCAATTATGTGTTTGGTTGTTCATAGCTCAAAATATTTTCCCATAATCCAACATAGGTATCTATGATGACCTAGGTTGTCTAATCTCTTCAGATATATCTATGAATCTAGGTAGATCTAATGTGCAATATCAACAATCTACTCGCAGTTAGGTTGTCTGTCCTCTGTAGAGCTCTCTTGTTGGTGTCCAACTTCTTATGATATGAATGGCACATTCTCATTAATTTGTTCCTCAGTTGTAGTCTCCTCATTTTTTTTCCTCAGTAGGTTGATTGGCGGTGTTTACTGGTAAGTGGGGTTCTCTTGGATTTTATGTAGGTATATGCAGTAATCTTTCATACGACCTAGGGATAAAATTATCATCCTCATTTCCAGAGTCTCCAAATCTATCAAATACAGGGCCACTTGCAAAGGATGCTTTAAATTTTTGTTCATAGTACCTTACTCCAGTTTTATCCTTAGGGTTATGGAATTTAGTATGTAAGGGTTCAAAAATGCCTTTGTCTCTTGTAAGAGGACTCTTCCCATCATACCCCATCTTTTGTATGAGTTGGTATCCTATGCCATATTTATCAGGAGAAATTTCAACATGTTTCACTTCTTGTTCTTGTTCTTCATCTCAATATAGCCATTTAAGGACTACCTTATCCTCATTCTCCTTAGCAAGAGACTTGTGTTCTTTCACCATACTAGTGGATTTGTGAATCTTAGGAGTGGACGTACTAGCGGGTTGGAAAACATATGATGGTCTACCATAAGATTTAGGTGGAATGAGAAGGTTAATCATATAACATGAAGCATCCACCTTGTATTCTCCTATTTTTTTAATCTTTTATGCTTAACTTCTTTCCAAAGTCATTGAGTATTGTTTATCTTGAGCTCTCGATTTCTTGGTTCCTTGGGGCCTCTTTATTATGTGGAACTATGCTTTCAATTCACTTAACGTTGTTGCAAGTATACACTAAGTTTGCTAGAATAGTGACCTTAATTCCATTGTGGGGAAATTTGACGCATTGATGTTACGTTGATTGTAATGACTGCATTTCATGTATCCATGGTCTACCAAGGAGTATGATGTACATGAGTGGAAGATCTAAGACTTGACAAATAACATCCCTTTGAATGGAACCCACTCGAATGGTTAAGACCACCATGCCCTTAGAAGAGCATTCTTCTTCATCATATGACTAAATTATGATTTTCCTTCTAGAGTCAATAGCATGCTCTAAAAAACCATGTGCTCTAACCAAATTGATGAATGTATAGATATTCAAACCAAAATCTCCATCTATCAAGACATGTTTCACTCTATACTTGTGTATAAGGACCTTGATGTGGAGGGTTGGTTGTGGGGATGACTAATAGATTTATCATCTTCTTTTAAAAAGGTCAAATAGTGTGGTAAATCAAGATGACTGACCATGGACTGTAATTTTTCTATGTCTAGGTCCTTGGGAATCTTAGCCGATAAGAGGCCTTGATCAAGAATCTCTCGAAGTGGAGAGATTTTAAGAAGTTCTAGAATCGATATCTGAGCTGACGTGTGTTGCAGTTGATCAACCAAATTATAGTTATGCACTGAAGATGTTGTTGTTATTTTAGACCCTTGGGTCATTATTTGTTTAGAAGAGGAGGAGGAGGAGGAAGAACCCGCTCCTCACAAGGTGACTTGACCTTAGGATCTAGTCACCGCATTGGAATATTTAGCTTGATTCTTGTTCTTGATCTTGATAACATTAATAGTGCAATTAGAAGACTCAAGCATGTGGATCACATTGTCATTGTATGAATAAGTGTAACCCACCTTATTATCTTTTGGCTTAGAAGATTCCCCCTTTTCATACTTAGGAAAAGGCTCTTTAAAGGCCTTATGATCAATGTTCGTTTGAGGAGGATCAATCACAATAGTCTCATTGTCAATCAAATCCTAGATTAAATGCTTGAGTTTCATGTAGTCATTAGTCTTATGGCCTTTGTTGTGATGGTATTGCAATAGTGGTTATCATTCTACCACTTAGGCTTAATATCAGGATCATAGGGCTTTGAGTTATCTGGTAATGTGATTATCTTATTAGCCAAAAGTGATTTTAGAGCGTTCTCAAGCGACTCTCCAAGTGGAGTGAAATCTCGCTTAGGCCTAGGCATCCAAGGTTTGTCTTTTTTATTCTCACGTTTAGAGCTTGGTCTAAAATTGGTATTCAATTAGAATGCAACCAACACTTCAATAAACCATTAACTCAAGAATCTAGCTACTAGTATTCAATCATAATGAACAACTAAATTCTCAAAACTGGCTTATTGCTTCATAGTTGAATCAAGTTTAATCCTTTATACAATGCTCATCAGATTGGGCATGTAGGATTAGTGACTTGACTACTCTAGAATGGAAGATTCAACACATGAGTGAGATGCAATACTTGCATTCACTACTCCAGGATGATCTAAGGTATGCAAGTGCAAATTAGATAACTAGTAATGAGACTAGATTAATGAAAAGCTATGATGCAAGATTAAATTAACAAGATTAATATTATTATGAAAGAAAACTATATTCAAAGATAGATAACAATGCAAGATTACTTTAGACATGGGATAAACTAAGAATTGCAAGAGAGCTATGATAACTATGATAAGAGAAACTAATGACTCAAGATAACACTAAGAACTCAAAATAGCATAGTAACTCTAGAATGCACAAAGATGGATCAAATGTCAATAGATGGATCCCTTGAGCTTTGGAAGAGCTTCCTTTTAAAGGAATTGCCTTAAGAATGAAGGGTGGAGATTAACAGGCAAAAGATGTTAGGTAGAGATGAGTGGCGAGAGAGATCAATTCTTGTGAGAGGATCCAAGAGCTTTTGATTGGTCAAGATTGATGGGAGAAGAAGACAAAATAGAAAACCCCCTTTTAATTATCATTTAATCAACATTAAGTTTCACACCCATGTGAGAAATGGGTTCTTCTAATAAAAGTACTAGGACTTTATATTAAAAGTAAGGTTTTGACAATCGAATGGTTTTCCATCTTTTAGTTTGGAAATGATTTGTGCTTGATTTCAGAGATAATTTAATTATGCAAGGGAGATTATTCAGGTTACTTACGTGATTATGTCTAGTAAATTATGTCTTTGAGATTTAGAATTTTGTTTAAGGAAAATTGATTGAATTTAGGGGCTTAGGTTTTACTAGACAAATTTTAGGTGATTACAATTGGAACCTACAAAGGGGAAGGATTGCTCTGTCTAAAGCTAGAAAACTTGTGTCTAGGAGGTTCTCGTGCTTCATATGCTTTCATTTGAGAAATTTTGAGCATCATATCTTCATTTTCTATAGAAATTATTCTTGCAAGGTCCTCCTAAAAAATCCTCAATTTTATTTCCTTCTCTAGATTCAGCCTTAAAGTGCAAGTCCAACACTTGGAGGTTGTTTCCATGTTACACAAGGTTGTCTGGGGGTCATACCTCAAGCATGGTTGAAAAAATTTGTGTTAAAAAGCCTCAAACAAAAATAAAGACAAAATTGATACCTAAGTGGGAACAAGCCATGGAAACTAAGCATCACAACTTGATAAAGAATAATAGGTGGGTTCTATTAGATCTACCCTTCAGGAACAAATCCATTGGGTGCAAATGGGTCTATAAGGTTAAATATAAGGATGGTGGTACTTTGGATAAGTACAAGGCTTGTCTTGTTGCCAAAGGCTTCTCTCAATGTGAAGGGATTGATTATGAGGAGACCTTTGCTCCAATAGAAAAGATGAGCACCATCATACTAGTCCTAGCCATGGTAGCTCAATGTGGCTGGAAGGTCCATCAAATGGATATAAAGAGTGCCTTTCTAAATGGTGAGTTATAGGAAGAGGTCTACACTACGCAACCTCCTTGATTCAAGGTTTCCAGTAAAGAACACCAAATACTCAAACTGGTGAAGGCACTATATGGCTTGAAACAAGCTCTTTGGGCATGGTACTATAGACACTTAAAAATGACCAATTGCTCTAACACAATGAGTTTACTAACATTCACCTTAAATTGTTAAATAATCTTTATTATTTTAAATTTGTGTATTTCTACTATATTCTAAGTTCAAAATCATCATTTCTCTTTAATTTCATAATTTAGTGATTTTAATTAATTACTTTAATTATTGAACATCTAATCAATTATTCCATCTATTATTCATATATAATAAATCAAATAATTAACATTATTTAATTTTACAATTTATTTAATTAATATTCTCCCTTTCTAATTATTGCATTTATGTAATAAGTAGTCAAATATCCACTCGCAATTAAATAAATTATATTTATTTATTTATACTAATTGTTCCTCTCATAAATACATAAATAAATATTATTTATTTATTTATAATTCCTACATGTGCAAGTAAATAAATTATTTTATTTATTTAATCTTGATTATTCTTCCAAAGCTAACTCATACTAACTTTCACTTCACTCTCCAATCTCTCTCCTGACTAATCAATCTATTTTGTCTTCTATTCCACCTCATCAGTTAAGACTTCAATCAAATCAATCAACTCTTAATCTATTTTGTTGACAGATCAATCAATTCTATTAAACAAAGTAATCAATTGATTTGAACTCCCACTCACTTTGAGTTCAACTCTTTAATCACAGTCAATCAACCCATCAATCAAGGAATCCTGATTGAAACCCCCAAAATTCTTATAAATGCATAGCTAATTCTCTTATTCAAGGAACCACAATCTCTTTGAATCCTTATGTTGGCATAATCTTGAGTTCAATTTTGAGAGCCCAACATTGCATAGAGAAGGAGAACAAGGAAGGATTTCATGATTTGCATATTTGTTTCTATTGAAATGATTTCATATTAATTACCGTTTATGCTTTTTGTTTATCTTGCATCATTTCTTGATATTGAGAATACTAATTGCTATTATATATCTTTTTGGTCGAGATTTACTTATTATTACAGGTTTCTATAGATTCTCATATACCCAATTACAAGTACATGAAAATATATAAGTACCTCATAGATCATGGTTTCTAGAGGAGTCCTTAAGGCTCAAATCTATATGTCAAGATTACTGGCGATGATATCATCCTTATAGTTATATATGTTGATGATTTGATAATCACTAGCAGTTCGACATATTTAATTTAGGGAATTAAACAAAATTTATGTTAGTCTTTTGACATGACCAACCTTGGGCTTCTACACTGGTACCTAGGTGTCAAGTTTTGGCAACGGTCTTATGGGATCTTCATCTTTCAGTTTAAATATGCACAAGATCTACTAGACAAATTCAGAATGCATAACTGCAAACCTATGTTTATCTCACCACCACTACACCTAATCTAATCTTTTTCATGAGTTACATATCCTTCTTCATGACAGCTCCTACTTTAGATCATTAGGTTGTAGTAAAGCACATCATGCACTATGTCAAGAGAATTTCAAGCTTTGGTATCCTCTATGGATGAACCAAAGACCCCAGACTCATTAGTTACACAAATTCAGATTGGGGAGGTTCTATTGATGAAAAAATGTCCACTTCTAGGTATGTCTTCAATTTGAGCATGAGTGTTGTCACTTGGATGGTTAAGAAGCAGCAAGTCATATATGTTTCCTCGATAGAAGTTGAATATCAGGGAGCAGTCAAAGAAGCTTGTGAGGCAATCTGGCTTCGAAGGATGCTTTTAGACATCCAAATATCTCAAATAGTCCCTTCACCCCTCTTTTACGACAATCATGGGGTGCTCAAACTCACCAAAATTCCAATCTTCCATGAGAAAACCAATCATTTTGAGATTCATTATCACTTCATCCACCAACTAATTTCAGATGGATCTGTGGATTTGCAGTATGTTCCTATAGCAGACCAAACTATAGATATTCTCACCAAGGGGACTACTTCCAGAGAAGTTTGTCAAATTCAGGGGCCAACTTGGTGTAGTTGATAGATTGACCATTAAGGGAGAGTATTAGAATATTATCATCTTATTTAGATTATTTCTATATTAATTGTCACTTCTAGATCTTTTGTAAATAATAGCTAGTTTATATTCTTTGTATGTTTCTTTTTAGAAATATCTCCTTTATAAATCTATAAGAATGTTTATGTTATTTGTTAATAATACAATTCATTTTTACCAATTACTTTGTAATATGACGCACTATATGGAAGGATGTTTAGAACTCCTATCAACTAGGAAAAACTAGAGGATATAATAACCATCAAACCTGGAATGGTCTAAAAAATGGAGGAACAAGAAAAACTAATTTGGAAAATTTTTGTTGAAGCTAACAATCGACAAAAAATCTATGCCAACGCCAAAAGAACATTGAGACACTTTGTGGTAGGAGAAAAGGTACTCCCAAGGGTCAAGCCAAAGAAAAGTGCTATTAAGTTTGGAGAATTCTCTAAAATTGTGTCGAGATATAAAGGACTGTTTGAGGTCCGAGAAGTTATTAATCTAGTTACATATATAATTTCTCTACTGCTAGCTCTTGTCTGGTTACACAATGTCTTTCCTATGTCATATCTTAATAAATATGTGTTAGATTTTGAGCATATGATTGTTTGGAATACTTTACAGGTGTAGGATCTAAGGGTAGTCATAATTGAGCTTGTCAAAGTGCTCAAAGTGCGTAATCTTTTCTTACAAAATAGGGACATCAAATAGTGTAAGGTCCAATGGGACCAATACGCTGAAGATGATGCAACCTAGGAGGATTACGATGAAATCCATAAGAGATTATCTCATTTGTTTAATGTTTACAACAATTTAAGACTATTTTGTAATTATGGTTTAAACACTATTTCCATTTTGTTGTGCTACTGCTTAAATCATCATGGATGATGATTCACAAGGGGGAGGATATCTTGCATCCCTCTTTTGCTATGTTAATTAACTTTCTCATATAAATAATGGTTTACTCATGCAATTATTACAATATTTTGAAATGCAATGATGAACAAGTGGGTCACTTATGATATATTGCATTATTTTGAAAATGAAGAATTTGATATTGGTTAGATGAACAAGATTTGTGAATTATATATGTTTTGATTAACAAATGTGCACTTTATAATTTAGAGCATATTTATGTATATGCTCAATGTTCATAAGATGTTGGCTGACTACATTTTTGTGTGCAAGTAGATGCAAGAGCTTGTCATCCTCCAAGAAGGGAGAAGGGAGTATATCATCAGGTAGAAGGTGTTACATCTAAATAAAGAATCAAACTAGAATTTGAATCTCTAGGTAAGTGTCATGTCTAGGGCTTTTTGACCTAATTTTCTAGAATCCTTGAGTAAGTACCACATTTAGGGTTTTAACATGGTTTTGTGGGATAAGGACTAGGTTTATATTATGTAAACCTTAGAGGGTCAATTCAACCATTAGGTTTTTTCTTTTTCTTTCATCAAATCTTCAAGATTAGAATAAACTCAAATTTAAATAAGTTTAATAAGAAATTGAACTTTTGAATCGACCATCACAAAGGTAAAATGAATGGATAATTCTTGAGTAAGTTGAAATATGTAAAAATCCTAATCCAATCTAGCATTCAAGTGAAATGATAATGAGATTTCTTGGAAATTGCATTGCATTTCAGAATAATCGATTCTGAAATGAATCAAAATTCATGGAAATGAAACGGAATTGAAATGTAAAAGGGGAAAGAAATAAAAAGAAGTTGTTTTTCTTGTTTTTTTATCGTCATTGAAAGAAGAGGAAAACAAAGAAAGAAAGTGGTGAGAAAAGAAGGATTATGGTGTTGGTAATCAACTTCAGGAAAAAAGCTGCAAATTATTACAAGCATGAACAAGTCTCTTTTAATTCTATTTTTGTTTGCAAACATACTCTTCTTGTGAACAACAAAAATTTAGTTTCTCAATCGTGGGAGAAATGTTCATATTGAATTATTGCTAGCATATCCATGCGTGTCTTTTTTTAAAAAAAATATTAATTTGTACAAGCTAAATGATAGATATTTTCAAACCTTGGAAGTTTATAATTGTTGAAGATTTCCAAATGGAATTACCAAACTTTAGTCCACACTTCAGCTAGTTAGCAATGCTCAAATTGTTGGTTATGTATAAGTCATGTACGAAATTTAGGCCTTAGCTTGGTAACTATAGTTATACAAGAAAGATTCACACAGGTGAGACTAAATTAAATGTTGTGTACCAAGAGAACTTACAAATTCATATTCTTAAGCTAGGCAAGTAAGTACTCAATTCAAGCTAAAAGTATGAATGGCAATAGGTCATAGAACTAAACCTATAAAATGGTTGTAACCTTAATTAACAATGAGAATCATTTAATCCCAACTATCCATGGATCAATACTATTGTGTGCACCCAAAGGTTTACTTTCAAATATTAATAATACATTCATCTATGTATTCTTTATGGGATACAAACTTGGGGCTAGAAAGATTATATCAGTTTCCTGTTAATAGTTATATTACTAGTATAAAATGTGAACTTAATTAAACTAAACCAAAACTAGAGTAACAAATTCACCTAGCTCGAGTGAGCCTTAATTGAATTTAAATTACAATTGGTTAAAAAACATAGAGCTTTGATGTAAACATGATTTCACGAGAGTAGTAATAGCTCAAAATGATTGAATGTTAAAATGTGCAAAAATGGCACATAAATAGTTGAAAGAAAGTAAAAGTTAAAACAAATATATAACCATCTTGACAAACAACTCTTAGAAGATGGTGAATTATCAATAAGATGTGTGAATCCTAGTCAAGTAGTAACTTGGACTGTAATTAAACCTCTTCCAATAACACAAAAGCTATGGATACATAACCTAATGATTTTTTGTCATAATTGAGTAAAGATTCAATCTAGGCCAGCAAGGTCAAGAGAATGATATAATTTTGAGTAGGGTGGTGAACTAGGACTACACGTAAGACATGCCTATTTTAAATGAATCCTTAGCAAAGATAGTGTGTTGCTTAGTAATGTATGTTCATTCATAACATCTGGCTACACCTCTTAGTCAGTGTGATTACACTAGATAAGGGTTAACCTAATGTGTGACTGACTAGAGTAGTGTAGGGCCTAAACACCAGAGCTTAGATGGCAGTGGATTCATCAGATGTTGCACCCTCAAGCAAGGTAGGGTGATTCTCTAGTTGGAAGTGTGAGGGCAACCATTTGGTTTGTGGTTGGGAGTAAAGCACCTTGATGATGCTCCCCCTCTTTGGAAAATAGTCAAATGTAATTGGAAACACCTCGACATGTTTTAGAATTATTTCAAGTTTCTTATCTTTACTTCAGTATTTTTTTGCTTATTGCTATCAATAGCGATAAATATGTAAGCATGTTTCAATTTTTAAATTCTTAAGCATTTTTTCTATAATTATGAAATATTTAATATTTAAAATTGATCAGCCCTTGTACTTTACTTTCTAATAAAAAAATTACTACTACTCACATAAATTTTGTTTTCCAACAAGTAATGTTGAGTTTTTGTTTCTTGGATAGTAGATGAGTGTTACACTTTTGAGGTATGTGGGTGTGAAACCCCAAAATGTTTTAGGGACATCCCCAATTATCTTTTGACAAGTAGTAGGGCTAATGTCAAAAAGGCGCTAATTGGGGATCGAGGTATAAGTACCAATAAGTCCTTGGACTTGGGCTTTTTTGTATGGCCCCTTGAGTTCTTAGAATTGAGATTTTAGGGATCAGGGACCCCCAACAACCACATCATGCTTAGACCCCCAAACATAGAACCTTCACAAGTCCAAAGACCTATTGAGGATGAAGGAAGCTAGTTTCTCAATTTTGACAGTTAGCAAATTTTGGATTCAACCACCAAGTTTTTTTGTTTTGCATTGGTATGCACTTTCTCCCCTTCTCCACTTGGATGATGTATGCTAGTTGTTTTGGTTTTTCCAACATGAGGACAAAAAGGTCATCAAAGTTTTGGATTTCAAAGGTCCAATGAGACATTGAGAAGTCTAAGTTCCTGATCAACAAAAGCCCAAAAATAGAAGTAAAATGGAAAACCAAGGCAAAAACAAAAATGACAAAAGACATAAAAAAAATAAAAAAGAAGTGGGGGTCCCCACCCAATCAAGTGAAAAAGTGGAGTGTGATTTGTGAGGCACAACAATACCTTGATGATTGCATCTACTTTCCATAATAAGCTCCACGATGATATAACACTTAAAAAATAAAAGTTTTCAACATCTTCATCTTCTCTAACTACCCATATCCTCCTTGTTTTTCATTCCTTTCTATGACCAATTGTATGATCATCAACTTGCCATATCCTTATCCATGCCCCTTCATTCATCATCATCTATTTCATTTGTATCTAGTCGTATTCCCCATCTTTCCTTTCTAGAGAACATGTTTGTTCTCCTAACCAACACATCCTATTGAGGGGGCATCATCCCAATAAGTTTATCATATTTTCTCATCATTGTCATGACCAGGGCATCATGATTCTAGTCCTTATCCCTTTCCTACCCACTATGTTTTAGTCTTCTTTAAATAATGCAATAAAGTGCATTGTCTTAAAGAGGGACAAAATGTAGACACCTAAAAGTACCCTCTTTTAAATAAATATTTTTATTAATTTAATCATCTTACCATTATTGCTTTATTAATTAAATAAGTATTTTAATTTATTGAATTATGCAATGTCCCATGTTAGATTTTCAATATGCGATAGTTTGAATATGCACTATAATGGAGGTATTTATAATATGATCATTGCTAGTTTGAATATGTAATTAATGTGATCTTTTCTCAACAATATGTAATAATGTTGTTGATGAATGACCTGATTATCTTTCGAGTGTATGCCAAGGTTTTTTTTAATAGTCCACAACACCAGCCATATGTTTTTTGGTCTACATATGGTGACAATGATATGGGACTACCTCGTACTCCTTGCAGGAGGCACCTAATTGCATTACAAACGAGGCGTACATACCCTACCCTTTTGTGAAAATTGAACTTGTGACGTCTTTTTCAAGAATACAAGTTCTCTACCACTAGACTAACTTAAAATATGCTTGATACATACAAGTTCCACATAAAAGTAATGCTCTATTTTAATATTGAAGTGCTATCGTACCAAATAGCATACCAAATTTCCCTTGTTGGAACCATAAACAGTGATCTTCAAAACAACAGCCTTACATTTGCTCTAGTTACAAACTATCAACAAATTCCTTCAAGAATGCGCCAATGTCTCGATAAACTTCAGTTCAGAATAACTAAAAGCACCAACGTCTAGTCAAGATGAGTTATCTGCTTCTGCCCAACATGGCAATATGTTGGTCTCCAAGTCTATTGTTTTCTCTCTGATATCTTACGGTAGTTGTATTTGTCGTGATCTCAAGAATTCATCTGCTGCTATTGAAAAGTATCGTCCCTCAAAATGATATGTATATTGATATCGAATTCCCCCACATACTTGCTTCTCTGTAGAGAATCTATAACCTTATAACCATCGGATATGAGTAGTCTTGACCCGTTCCTAAGAAGGAACAGTAAAGATGTCTCTTCCTAAACGATTTCCTTGTCTTCGTTTCTTTCTAGTTGACACTTTTCTTATGCATATAAGCTAGGAAATGGGTGGTAATGAATCCTCCATTGCTGAAAGGTTAAATATTGCTCTGGGAATGTTAGATATATATAAATAATATTTTTATTTATAAGTCTTTTTAATGGTGCTTTTTTCCCCTCTCTTCTATTTTTTTGTTGTGTTTATGTAGGAGGTGTCTTCGAGATCAATAGCTTGTATCTTGGGTATTTGTGCGAGCTAGGGTGACACTAATCCTTCTACGAGTGAAGTCATCTCACATCTTTAAATCAGAAGCAAAGTTGAACCTGAGACCAATAGGGAACAAATCCACAGTACAACTTCTCCCTTTCCCTTCCGTTATTCTTTTATTATATCTTTGCTTTGCAAAAGTCATGTTTTTAAATATATTATATTATTTTATTAATAATATATATTATATTATATTAATAATACATTATAATAAATTATTATTATTTTATTTCCTTGTTCATATTTTTAATATGTATAGTATATTATATCTAATAATAGACTATAATATTATTGTATTCATTCATTAATATATAATATCATATCATATATATTGTATTCTTTCATATATTAATAATATAGTTAATTTAATAATAAAACTACATTATAATTTTTTATTTGTATTTTTATTAATTTTATTTATTATTAAATCTTATTCAAGAAGGGGGCATTACAATTAATTCATTACCCTCTTCCTCTATTATTTTACTAAATATTTATTTATTTATTTCATTAGCCTTTTCTCTCCTATAATTAAACAACTATTAATTTATTTAATTATCCTAGGCTCACCCTTTTCTACTATTGATTAAATAAATGCTTTTATTTATTTATATAATTAATTAGCTTCCTCTTTCTAAACCTAGCCTTCCAACTTGTTCACATAGTTCATAATCTAAATTAGTAGTCCTATGACAAGTGTCACATATTTCTTCATTCACCTTTTTCTCTTTCCTCCTCGCATGCCTAGATTCATGGAACTTAAAGATGTGTTACCAAAAATCAATTCACCTCTTCATCTCATCCCTCCATCCTCTTTAACCTCTTAATCTTATTCACTCCCACCTACCTTCTGGATCTAAGCCTTTTATCCCTTAAACTCCTAATCTAAACCCTTAATTGTTTTGGAGGCTCTAGAGGCTTATTCCTCTCATTTGAACATCAACAACTATTGTCTACATCGATTGCACCAAAATTTGCTTAGATCTTACTTGCTGTCATCTTGTTATCATACTTGTATTATCAATCAACCACACGTTCCTTTATGCCATCTTATGCTAGTGCTTAATGGTGAGAGAAAATTACTATTATGTACAAGATCTTGAAGGATGGAAGAACAATGGAGTCAAGCTTATCAATGTGTGTGAAGGTATACTGGTTTATTTCGTAATCATACACTTGATTCAGAGTTCTATCGGTGTTAATTTGATTGTAGATCTATTAGATTCACATTTCAACATGTACAGTTGGATTTGAAAGTCCAAATCCTATTTTAAGAAGTCTCAATAACTTCCACTCTTTAGTTGCTAAAGAAAAATCTTTTTGAAGACAAAATTCTAAAGCTTTGATTGTTGGAAGGGAATAGAAGCACAACATTATTTTCCAAATCACTAACCTTAAGCATTTGAATGCTAATAAAATTATGAAAATATTGTTTCTAACGGTGGTTATACTTCTAATGAGGGGTTTATTAAAGAAGTGGCCTCTTTTAAAAGTTCTTAAAGAATAATCAATAAATTTTCTCATCCTTGGAAAGAGATATTCTTGAGCTCATTTGCCCCATACTCTCACAAATAGATAACTAGGAGCAGAAATATTTCTTTTAGAGAAAGTTACATTTGTGATCGTCTCTTTAGAGCGTAGTAGTATAGCTCAGAGTACAAAAAAGTTTTCCACCTACACACTTTCAAAGATAAATTTAAGTGACTATTTTTATAATTTGCATTTTAAAACACTTCCAACACAAAATATTGGTTAACATTCCATTCTTTATGTTTGTGCCTCTCAAGTTTTTGCTTACAGATGTCCTTTTAGGAAGAGATAATTTTCCCATCCACCAAGCCCTCATCCTGCTATTAGTGCAACACACCCATGCACGCAAGCCTCCTACTTCTCTACACTTTCCTGGGGGAGGAGAATCTCTCTTCTATGATAGAAAAGGGCAATTTGTTGGCAGCAAGGGAGACTTCTGAAGCTAGTCCATCCTATGATAATGATAAAGAGGGCATAAATGTCCTTTGCATGGTCTTTATATCACAACAAGGTTTTAAGGGAAGGGTGTTATGAGAAGGGCGAGGATCTTAGCAATAAATCAAGCTTAACTAAGTTGAAATCTAATATCAAAGGTCGGAGGAGTCTAAGAGGAAGAGAACTCAAGATATAAAAAAATATGGCAGCGAGGGTAGTGGTCAACAAAGGAAAGGGAAACGTAAGCAATGTAGCAAGGAGCGATATTGAGGCATTAATGGCTTGAACATGGAGTGAAGATATTTATGTCTCTTCTCTTAGTTCTCCCGAAGCTTCTAAGAAGGCTGTAACTAGGGGAAAATTATGATATTAAACTATAGGGAAAGACACACATTTCAGAAAATAATATTTCCTTACATCATAACATTCCTAAGTGGTTCTTTATGTAGAACAAGAGAATCAAATTGAAGATTGTTTAACTACCGCAATAGATGTGTGGTAACAATGCTCATTCTAAATGAGAATAAATTCTATAAGCTACAATTGGACTCAGTTGAGGACATGGTCAAACTCAAACAAGACATTCAGAAATAAGAGAGAACAAATGAATTAACAAAGAATTGCATAATATTAACGAGAATCTAAAAAGGGTAATCAATGCGAGTATCAACATGTTGTACGTAGGAGTGCAACCATAGTGTAGTCCTACATATGTTGGCCCAAGCAAGAAAACCCAAAGTCAGAGGAAATGCAAGGTGATTGAGATTGAGGTGTTTGATCAACATTTTGTGCCTAACACACTTGCGGTTTCTTAAGGAGGGGAACGTAGTTGTTTCTCTCAATTCTGTCTTCTTCCCCCTAGGTTGTTGGTTTTTTGTATCCTTTCAAATTTGATGAAATCGGTGTTTCTCTTGCCCGATCTTAGCTAGGTTGTTCTTTCTCTAAAACTTATGTTATTTCTGCTTTGTTTGGTCCCTTTTCAAAAACCCATCTTTACCTTTATTCATTAGCAATAATTGAATATAAACGTAAAGAGCAAATATTGTTGATACCTAAAATTGCTTTTATGGTAAACAACCTTATGGTAAGTTCAGTGAGTGGGGGACCCTATGCATTTCTACTGAGCAACCTCTAGGATTTTAGAAGTCGACTCTTGATTTCTTGAAGGGAAAAAGGGAAATAAGTGTTAAAAAAGACACAGATGGCGATACACTAAACTTTTGGAACACTTTAAAATGCACGGGATATTTCACAAAATGAAACATCAAGGCAACCCTTTAGATCAAATGCGGGATAGTCACAAATCTACAAATAACTATTTAAGCATGTGATGCAATGGCATTCTTGGGTATTCAACAAATCTGCATGGTGGTGTGTTAAAGTGGTTCTGTGTTACTCAGTTGCAGCTTTAACCGACGGTCTCGGTTATTGAAGAAGCTCGGTCGCTGAAGGAACTCGGTAAAACCTTTGGGGCTCAGTGGAAATTATACTCGGTGATGCTTATGGTGCTCGGTCGACGTACTTGCTCGACGATGCTTGTGGTGCTCGGTCAACGTGCTTTCTCGGTGATGCCTAGCATGCTCAGTTGTTTTACTGGTTCTTGGTAGTTCTGGTTTACCAACTAGAGTTCTTGGAGTTTTGGTTGGCCGACTCGGTGTATTTAATGTTGTTAGCTTTTGTTGTATACTCCTATGTGGATCTAGAGGCTGACATGGAGAATTAATTGTTTGTAAGGCTATTTGAGAGCCGACTGTTGTTGCATTTAATATTTGTTTGTAGTAGAAGCTGACTTGTCTTAGGAGTTAATTATTTCTTCCAGCTGACTTGTGGTTGAGGAAATGTATTTAAGAAGTGTTTGGGTAGAATTTTCGAGGAGTCAGTCAATGGAAGTAGCTAAGAAGGATAGCAATTGGATCCTGCGAGATCTTGAAGATTAGATTGTTTATCTGATATTGTAATAGAAGAGCTAGTGGCTTGCATGCTTGGAGACAAGGAGATTGCTTGGAGGCTTGCGAGCTCAAGTTTAGATCTGCCTTAGCACTAGTAAATTTTACCCTATTTTTCGACGAGGATTAATCAAATTTTTGATACCCATTGGTCGAACATACGACCAAAACTATGGTCGAACTTTTTGTCGTCGATTATATGATAGGAAAAATAGTCATCAAAATTTCAACCTCCTTAGTGGTTGAATTACCGACCGAATTACTTGGAAGAATTGTAGATCAAACCTTTTATCTATGCGACCAACGTTCGTCAAAATTGTGACCAATAAGGGTCCATAATGTTGTCGAAATCGATGTCGAACACATATGATTCTTGTCGAAACACAAACCACAGTTCATCTCTCTTGCGACGACATGTGGTCGGAATCGACGTCGAACACATAACATTCCCATCGAAATAACTATTATTAAAACTTTGAAAAAGAGACCAATAATAATTTTTGGTTAAAAAAAATGTGTCATCTTGTTGTTCTTCTTTTGAATACAATTGAGAACTCTACCCACAAATTAATTTAAGTGCCCTTGGAGGGTTTGTTTTATATTTGTGCCAAATGAAGCCAGAATATAACCTCCTTCAGAAAGGGTAAGTTTGTCCTAATGTCGTCTACAGGGGCTAACTTCAACCTGATGGTCAAACATTTTAAAATTTTGTGACCTTTTAGAAGACAACTTTTGAGAAGTTGGATTTCTCATTCTTTGAGAAAAGTTCGAGAATGTGATTATAGACTTGAAGTTGTTGAGGACCTCACAGCTAGTCCAATAATTTTTCATTGTATTTTAGAGAGGTCACAAAAATTACAAAATCTAAAAAGGCTAAGTGTTGGGGTATCAAATGGCTCAATATTGATTGGGTCTCAAAACATTAAACAAAGAGTGATAATATTCTCCCTTCTTGTTAAATAATTGCAAGGTGGTCTAGACTTATTAAAAATCATCCATGCTTGTGAAAGGGAAGCATTTTGTTGATTGGGTTTGGTTGCTCAAAACCAATTCCTAAGGAAGACATGGTCAAAGAAAGATGAAATGTGGCCAAAGAAAGTGTTGAATAAAGAAGTGCAGGAGCGTATGACTATATATATGGAGTGTTGGAATTGAGGGAAGAGGAAAAGAGACTGTAACTAGATTACAAATGACATGAGGTTGCAGTTGTGCAGATTACAAATGTTGTGAGCAAGCTTTGCTAGAAGTAGTGTGGCATAGCAATTTTGGGAAAGACCATAGTAAACCAATTGTGTCAAGATTGGTTTTGAATTTTTTCTTTTCTTAAATATGATAAACTTGGAAAGATTATTTTGCAACAAAATCTCTTAGTGTTATGGATTGCTGGAGGTCAAGGAGCTAAGAATCCAATCAGTGAAAAAATTATTTGAAATTCATGAAAGGGCACAAAATGAGATTATTGAAAATTTTGAAATTCTCACAAACTCTTTATAGTTATCAGATTGCTTGTGGAAGGAAGCAAAGGTGCGAATACACTACTTAATTAGGACACAAGCCTTTTTTCATCACATTAATCACCACAAGGGAGTCATGCACTACCACTAATTGCTTCACACCTAAAGAGGATGCCACTATGATCCTTGTGACAACACCTTCCCTCTGGGTATGATTATTGGCATAGTTTCCTAGGAAGAGAATCACCCTATAAAAAGATTTCATTTTTGCATTTGACACCCACAACTGCAGGATTGCTCCTAAAAGTCCTTATCTTTACCTAGTGGTCTCTTCTTTCCTTCAAAGAGTTTTTAATTCTTTTTCACATATTGCTTCTTAACCCTTAAACAAGGGTAAGGGTTTTGCTCATTATTCTTAAATGACTGGTAAGCATGACTTGGCTTGAAGATTTGGAATATGTCTTCAATTTCACCATAGGAAATAGGCTGATTATGTCATGTCCCCTTATGTTAAAATAGTTTAAGCATAGATGTCATTGTATTATTTCTTTATAAAATAATAAAGAATCATACGAGAGATCTACATATAGCAGTAATACAAATAAAAAGCAATAGATTTAATCTGGAAATATAAATATATATCTATGTCTTACACCAATATAATCACTATTGTAACTACAAAACAAGGGCAGAGCTACTTCAAATGACGACAAATTAAAAGAAACTGAGAATTCATAAAATCCAAAAACTACCAGATGACTAGTAATAAGTTATACAATTAGAACTGCTACAGTACCACATGAGCTCCATTAACTTCATGAAACATACTGACAGAAGATTGGTTTCGTAATAGTACCGAGCTCTGTGGAGTATTCCAACACAAAAATAAAATCACACGCTTTCTGATGGGTGTTCATTGACAGATATCAGCATATCATAAATTCTCAGATTTCAACCTTAAATTCTCAGCTTTTCCTTCAATTACGCTGAAATTCCTTCCCATTGAGGCCAAATTCAATAAATTCTATAGGATGGGTCGTATTCATTTGCATAAAACAAATTTAAAAATGAGTTTATAGTTTGAAAACACATATTAGAGATCAGATTTATGAAAATTTTAGTCTATAATGATCAATATATTTCTTTCCCATTAGATCATGTAGATTCTTTCCTATTAGTTCATGTAGATTTTTTTGTCATTAACATTTCAACGATTCATTTTTTATGCAGATATTAAGAGAAGAGGATTGATAGACCATAGTATTTAAAAAATATTGGCGACAAAAAATCTACATAATATATCAAATAACAAAAGATAGTCTACTTATCTAAATGGAGGAGAAGATAGATTTGGTTTTTGAATGGACTAGCTTATACTATTGAGATTGCCTGCAAACCCTTAGAAAGGCAAACCACATAATAGACAAAGATAATGGTTGTTAATTAGTGCTATTTTAAAGATGTAGATTACTTAACTTTGCTCCAATAAAATTAAATACTAATTTATGTGTAAAAGAAAGAGTAATGAATATTACTTGATCATCTGATTATCTATTATATAAATTCTTGCAATAGTCACATTGTTGAGGGAAATTTCTTAAATTCAGATCATATAATATCTACTAACCTTAAAATTTTCATATGTCTCAAATGCCATTTGATAGACCTATAAGATTGCAACATCAAACGACCATCTAAAACCCTTTGGACTGTGTAAGTTCGTTCTAAAGTTCATTCAACATGGCCAAAAGAATATGATACTGAATAATTATGACTTATTTTAAAAATTCAGGAAAACTTGACCATTTCTGTAGCGATTACTTAAAAAAAAGTATACCTGATCGATGAATCAAGATTTGTAACCTCTCAGAAACTTTTCCTTTCCACTTCAATATCTTTCCTTGATAATTCTTGATCTCCTCAGAACCACTAGAAAAAAAACAATGACAACAGAACTTGCTACTTTAGAAAATTGCATCAATACTTAACTTAAACATTACAGTCATGAAAGGTGTAACAAAATCTGATATGCTAATAGACAAACTCATTTTGCACAAAATGGCATTAAGCATGGATTTTGATTTACATGTGGTACATCAATTCCTTCATCAAAGACATTATCTATTACATTTATAATTGTTTATTTAGGTTCCATAGCACTAGCATATACACAAAAAGAATCTATATTAAAAAAAACATGGACACTATATATATAAAAATACCTATTAAAATAAAAAGAGGCCATTGAGGACAATTGCATAGGTCTCCAGAAACAACATTACCCAACTCTTTCTCTCAAGCCAAAGACTTAGTGTGTTCAATTGTCCAGACTAGCAGTCAATTCTATGTTGAGTATATCTGTCAGGCCCTCCTGCAGTTTGAAGGAATTAAGAATAGAATATAGGAACTGATTTAACACTTCACCTACTCAAAAACACAAACCAATGAAATAATCCACATTAGGCCAAGAGAGGTTGACGCATTCAATACGAGAATACTTACACAAAATGAAGTTGAATCATGCCAGACAATGACAATGAGAAGTTGACTATTGGCCCTTCTAGTTTTTTATTTGATAGTTGCCTGACAATGACACATTCAAAATGCACTTATGAGAAAAGACCTAGAACGAATGAAATTGATTAAATAATGAAGGTATGTTAGTTTGAGCTTCATTTGGTTTCGAGAGTACTTTAATATTCTCTACTTAACAAGGCCAACCACGTGAAGGTGGAAGCTCATCTGGCCTCACCCCCCCTCCCCTTAACATCAATCTAAATTCCCCATTAACACATAACAATATTAATTAACATGACATATAATTCAATACACAACATTCATAGATAATTACTTAAAACAATGTTCATGGAGTTATTATGATAGTTTTACTAATATTTTTGTCACAATTTGATGTTTAGGATAGGGGAAAAGCACCTACAACAATAGAGGCAATAACTGTAGATACAGATGACGATATCCTAGAAATCCCTAATATAATAAATATTGCTTACTTCAAAATGACGTGCTTGCACCATCAATTCATCTGTCCTCTTCAGCATCTCCTTAGTTAGATTTGCATCTTCCAAAATAGTAATAATTATTATATTAGGAATTTGGGATATCCTCATATGTATCTACAGCTATTGCCTTTGTTGTTGCAGGTACTTTTCCCCTATTTGATATTTATCTTTAGGTGTCCACACTCGTTCTGTTGCTTGTTCCCAATGGGTCACAGTCAGTGATTGGGAGAACCCTATTTTGGCACCAGTCATGTAGTACAAGCACTAGAATTGAGTTTTTCGACATGGCTGGAAAATTTTTGTATATCAACATGTGATAGAGTTTTTTGCCCAAACTCTATCGCATGTTGATATACAAAAATTTCCCAGCCCATGCCAAAAAACTCAATTCTAGTGCTTTTACTGAGACCTTAAATTATTGAGCTTCTCTTTGTTTCGAGAACAATTCAACATTCTCTAAGAAACATAATTGTAGGCATCATGGTCACATTTTTTTGGAGACAATGTAATTGAGTGGTATACCTAGACGATGGAGAGCAACTTCTGCACCTCCGGTTCCAAGTTGTTCTCCATCTCGCAATGTCAACTTGGAATCAGAGGTGCAGAAGTTGCACTCCATCTGGGTATACAACTCAATTATGTTGTCTAAAAAAAAAAAGACCATGATGCCTACAATTATGTTTGTCATCTATTGTGAAATCCTCGTCACCCTTAGCTGCCATCCTAAGCCCTTCTTCCCTCTCCAGTTCTTCAAGCCTCTGCAAGATATCTGGATCAATAAAGTCTGCAACATTGTGTCCATCCCTGATCTTAGGAATATCATCTTCTTTCCACTCTTCATTTGCCAAAATATATCGCTTCTTCAAGCTTGTAGAGTAGTCTCTAGTGGTTGCAAATCAATCTTATTACAAACTAAAATAAGAGGCTTAGTAAGTCTAATTTAATTTGTCTGTGGACGGAGACCTTAAATTATTGAGCTTCTCTTTGTTTCAAGAATAGTTTAATTAACATTCTCTACTTAACAGGGCCAACCACGTGAAGGTGGAAGCTCATCTGGCCCCTCCTAGGAGCCTCTTATGACCCTTTACAACATTTTAAGACCTCTAAGATGTATTCTTAGAGGTCGTAAATGGTCATAAAGGGTCATAAGGGGTCCTGGGACACAACAGCTAAGAAACATATTTGTAGGCATCATGGTCACATCTTTTTGGAGACAATGTAATTGAGTTGTATACCCAAATGATGGAGTGCAACTTTTGCACCTCTGATTCCAAATTGACACTGCGGGATCCAAAGACCATAGATAAGGAATAAATTTAGAGAGAAGAGGAGGGCCATAATGACAAAAATAATACAGGACAAATCTCAAGTTAAATGAGGCAACTGCAAACATTTTAATAGATTTTTATTATTAAATAATGAAATTTGCATATACTAGTGTTCTAAGCCCCCTCATTACATGATTTATTATTGTAAGTCCCCCCTAACTTATGCATCTAGAAAATGAAACTACAACCTATTGGGATTGAGACAAACCTTATAGAACAACAGCAGCTAGGAAGGATCACTTTCCAACATCTGTTGAATACATCTATTGGAGGACCTTGTATTCATGAGCTACACCTTGTATTCATGAGCTACATATGTATTCAAAAGCTGTATTCAACAGATGTTGGAAAGTGATCATTCCTAGTTGTTGTTGTTCTATAAGGTTTGTCTCAATCCCAATAGGTTGTAGTTTCATTTTCTAGATGTGTAAGTTAGAGGGGGCTTACAATAATAAATCATGTAATGAGAGGGCTTAGAACACTAGTATATGTAAATTTCATTATTTAATAATAAAAATCTATTAAAATGTTTGTAGTTGCCTCATTTAACGTGAGGTTTGCCTGTATTATTTTGGTCGTTATGGACTGCCTCCACTCTCTAAATTTATTCCTTATCTATGGTCTTTGTATCCCGTAGTGTCAACTTGGAATCGAAGGTGCAAAAGTTGAACTCCATTGCTTGGGTATACAACTCAATTACGTTGTCTCCAAAAAATTGTGACCATGATGCCTACAATTATGTTTCTCAGCTATTGTGAAATCTGCATTTATGTTTCTAAGATGTCGTGTTTATAAAGGGAGACTTCATACCACATTGCGCTCAAACTTCAGTGAGACTTCATACCACGCAGCGTCTGTTGATTACGTTCAATGTGTTATTTACGCTTGTATTGGTGGGAAAGCTCTTGAAAACACGCAAAAGAGATTGCATTCAACCATGTTGTTTACATGACACATGTAGTTTACCTCCAACATAAATCAGTGTTGCATACAAATCTACGGATGCTGCATGGTACGAAGCCTCGCTCAAGCTTGAAAATAATAGTCAATCCATAGTCAAGGTCAAGGAACAAATGGAATAACCAAGAAAATACTATACATTAAATCATGTGATTGATAGCAGATTGGGGCTCACCTGAGCCATAAACATGAAGAATTATTCTAAAAAAAGATGTAAACCATATATATGCGCACTTGAGCAAAGAGAAGTTATGTCATATCAATATTAAAATATTAGTTACAATATGAAAATACTAAACTAACTAATTCTTGAGTTCATCTCTGCATATGGTCACAACAAAGATATGTGATTACAATACAGAGAAGGCATCGTAAAAATATAATTTTAGAATTTTCCCTAGCCTGACACGTTTTGCACTCAAATCCTTCATCGTAGATAAGTGGAGATGGGCGAATAGATGCAGATGAGTTGTCATTGACCCAACTAAAGTATCTGCAACCATTATTTCCCAATGATACCCAATCTACATTAGTTCTTATATTATAATGAATAGTATTTACATTAGAAACTTGAAATATATACACATTAGCAACCTTTTTTCTATTTGGGCAACACCAAAATTATCATCCAGGGTTGTTTGGTGTCCGTGAAGTCTTCAACACACACTACCCACCACCACATTGACAGTTTGGCACATTGACAAGAGTCATCGAGCCTATATCAATAATGCACCGCACCATCGTTACTACATTTATTATTTTTATATGAAATACACCAAGGAGTACCATCAGAAATATTAACCATTTACAATAATGAAAAGTAAACCTAAATCAAATAGCTCATTTTTTTATTAGCATGTGTAGTCTATGTGTATATGAAAAATGAAAGAAATATGAAGCTGAAATAAAATAGTGAACAAAATAGTATTCCACATAGAGTGAATGAAATATACCATCAAAAGAAGGTGACAAAATCCTGTCACGAAGCACAAACATAGGAAATAAAAAAGGGACAAAAGACAAGAAATAAGAAAAATCATTATGACTATAGAAAAATCATTTATACTATAATAAAAAAAAGAAACACTCTTTGTCAACAATTTTCAAAATCATTAGGATTATAGAAAAATAATTAAGACTATACAAAATCAAATTTTAGAAATGGACGGTTCTAATGCTTTGCCATTACAACAATTGAGCATTCATCATTTGGTATTGTGTATTCCATTTAAGTATGTCAAGAATGTTCAAAATCCTATCACCAAGCATAGACAAGAAATAAGAAAAATCATTTGGACTATAGAAAAATCAAGTTCTAGAAATGGACGGTTCTAATATTGCTTTGCCATTACAACAATTGAGCATTCATCATTTGGTACTTCTTGGTGTATTCCATTTAAGTTTTTTAGTTGTCGTGTTTATGTGCATGTTCTTTATGTGTTTGGCTTCTCTCCCTCACAAGGGATACGTTGATAGGTAATTGATTTGAAAGCATAATGATTTGACAGTCTTTTTCAAGATAGGCGTAATCATCCTGCCAACCTTAATTAGCAACATTTGTGATATATGTCAAGTACTTATAATCAGTATGCCCAACGAACAAAGACTTAGTAGTAAAAGCATGTCCTTTGGTTTACTAGTTTAATCTAGTTTAAGAATGGTTTGTTTCATGTTTGAATGTACCATTGAATGAAGCTTGGCTATATTAGGTACAATCTTAAGACTCGTGACTCTTCAAATTCTCTTGTTTCCTTCAGACCTCCAAACACTAAAGGTAAATGGGTCCAGAACTATTAGAGGAGACACTAGCTAAATGGGAGGGCATTCAACATGCATCAAAAGCAGTGGTATACACTGCAAATGGAAATGACAATGTTGATGAAGTTGGAATGGCACTTTTAGAGTGTCATAGAGTTCCTCATGACAGTGAGCACAAAAGATGATCAGTCATGTGAAGGAATAGTAAGAACAAAAGAAAAAAATGCATCCAAGATTCTTGAGAAGTGACTATCAAAAGGATGTCAATAAATGGTGATCAAATTTGTAAGCAAAGATTAGTCCCAATGACAAACAACACTTTTGAGTTCTTAGTTATAGAAAAGGTTGACTGTCAAATAGGCTTGATGAGGTGACGATAAGTGTAACAATTCATGATTTAAAAAGATGCCAAAACAATGTGGATAAGAAATGTTTAAAGAAAGTTCTTCTTCAATGCTTATCCACTATCACAGTGGTATAAAGTGATAAAAAATAATGATTCATATGGTTTATGATAAGTCACAAAGACACTCTTATAATAGTCATCAAGAGATAATAGAGGTCATGCATGCATGATTGCAAAGCATAATGAATAAAGAACAGGCACTGTTATGAAGCCTCATAGCCATAGTAAGGAATGATGTCATAAAAATCAAAAGAGGGACAGTTTCTAAAAGGCAGTGATATTCAAATATTGAAATGAGGGTACTATATCATGACAAAGATGCAAAAATTAATAGATTTTCATGAATGTGAAGGTGTGGTGATCAACAATGTCATAAAGAGACTATTGTTAGTGTTTCTACAAAATAGAATGACTGTGTTGTGAAAGAAAAGATTCATGTTCAAGAAGAGTGCCTCAAAACAATGTTATTCAATGCTTGAGGGATGATATTTACTACTTTCATAATGACTACATGATGAAAAGATGGTTAGATTAAAAGATGTAAATATTACCCACTGATATGACAGTCAGCTATAGGGCCATAGTGTATGTAACGAGAGGTGTCATATTGTCTTTCAAAGAGCAGAGTAAAAGCTGGCAGTAGCATCAAGAGGTGCATGTTTTGTACAAAGTTTTAGATCATGGAATGAAGAGCATGAGACTATCATCACATCAATCCTTATGAGTTGTGAGATAAAAAAAAGATTGAAGGCATGAGGAATCATGGTGACTATGTATAAAGGAGTAGCAGTGGTAAAGGGAACAATTAGAGCAGCGATTTAATGGTCAATATAAGATATAGAGATGTTTTCAAGAGGAGAGGCAATGATATGTATTTTGTTTCTAATGATGTGTTCACTACCACAAGACAATTTTGCAATCATGGATAATACAACTTTGAATTGACCCTAACATGCATGAATTTAATGCTTAAGGCAGATTGACATGGTATGGAATGAATTGGATTGTGATTGTAATTCAACCTTAAGACAAGACAGTCACTACCTTGAGACTTAATGGCCTATGTAAATGCAATTTCCATTACTATGATTTGGTTCCAAGGGACCCTGATCAACTTAAAGATATATGAAAAATATATGTATCCTTGTTTCAATACCTAACAATCATTTTTTAACTAATTTTAAGTGCTTGCTGCAGTGACAGAGGTAACTTGGATCAGTCAATTCATTTTGAAAAGAAATCTCATAGATAGATCCCAATCATTTTTTTTGTTACACGAAGCCTTCCACTCCACCATGAGAATACATCAATTGTAAGAATGAAGAACTACTACTCAACAAAGGATTGTCCTAACTTGGACTGACTGATATTGTGACTGGGAATGACAGTAGACTAAGATAGTGTTATTTGGGACTGCCAAAACAAAAATAAGCATGTACAGAGTTTTCTTTCATTGTTTGTTTATGTACAATGAAATTATATAAATAGTACAGTGTTACTTTTAAATAGAAAGTTTTTTTAAGTGATGGGTTACATGAAAAACACCTACTTAAAATAGGCTTATTCCCAAACAATTTGACCAATTCATTTGTTCTCAAGGTTGTTGCAACTTTCCTAGCTCTGTAGCCAAAAAGGCAGATTCATTATCATATAATAAAGAATGAACATGGATCAAATGTTTTTGTGGGTTCTTCATTGCTTGATTTGTATACAAAATTTTTCCACAACTTAGTGAACAGAAAAATAATAACACGGACTGTAATGATTTGCGGATATTCCCAAAATGGACATGCAGGTTGTTCAATCACACTGGCCAACAGGGGCATCGATGGTCAATCTAACTTGGAATTCAGGATGGATGATAGGATTGATGGAGATATTCAAATTCTTTTAGATAAGGATCAGGTTCCAGTGGAAAGGACAGGAATCAGATAGTTTGGAAATTTGCTAGCAGTGACAGTATGGCCTCGCTACCAGCGCATGTGACATTGCAGAGATCATATTGCTTCTGCAATGTTTTATTGCTGGTTCTTGTGAACTGATGTCTGGCTTTGTTGCATTGCCATATATTCCCTATAGCTTTCTTCATGGGGATCGAGTTATATAAGAATTCCTAGGTAGCGATTTGGATCACAACAAATGGTGAGTGCTTTGGGTATAAGTTGTTAGTGCGAGAAGGATTTGTTGATGGATTCCCCGGAAGAGAAAATGAGGAGGATTTTCTGCAAAGCCAAGGAGAAGGATCAGTTGGCTATGATATCAATTCTGGGAGGTGACTACTGGGCCAATGGTCATGTGCATGATGGAAAGCTTATTACTGATCTATTTCAACCATTCATACAGACTTTGGGATATCCGCTCAATTCTCTCAGGGTAGTCCATAGGATTATTGTGGACGACATATACCTTGAGGCAGTGGAAGCATTATACTTGATAGATCAGTAGCTCTCAGGTGGGTGTCTTCTGGGTTACTTCACGCTGGAAGCGGAAGGAAAGAAAACAAAAATGAAGAAGGCCTGGTCATTATACAAAGTGGGTATTAATATGTATAATCTGGCTAGCTTTGAAGCCTTTCTTTAGGCTAATGAAGATCTTTTCCCAGTCGAGATTGGAGCGAGGCTGCTTGAGATAGGGTAGGGGATCATGTATGTTGCTCATTAAACTGTTAAGGTTGTGCGGGCATTGGTTGTTGTTATTTCTCTATGTAATTCTCTTTTCAAGTAATAGAAAGGGTACTGCCCCCTAGGTAGAGCTTGACTAAAAAAAAAACATGAATTGAAGTTTAGAAAAAGAAAGGATAAGGAAAGATTTTATCAGAACATTTTCATTTTTTTTAATCATACATCCATGGCATTATAAGCAAAGCAGGTTCCAACCACTCTATCAAATTCCTCATTTGTTTCTCTTAAAGACTCAGTTCATAAGACAAAGAACCTTAGCCAAACTTGTGGGCAATGAAAACCAGGTAATGATAGAAAGTGAGAAAGAGATGAAGCAATGGCTTCTTTCACCTATCCTCGCTTAGGAATATGCCTTCCATTATAAGGAGGAATGCAATTATCTTGTGAGGAATGCATTTGATCTCCCTAAGAAAGCATAAATTGGTATTCTAACAATACTGATGAAAAGTGAACAAGGGTTTCTAACAATACTGTCAATACCCCTTAACTCTGAATAACTTCAGCAACAGAGTAGTGTTTCTAACTATTAATTCCCTTGAATGGTAGTTACCAAAATCTTTAAATAACACTTCTTTTTCCTCTATCAAGTATCAACAAGATACTCTTCTTAAACTAACTTCTAACAAGAACTAAAATCTTGTGGCACTTCTTTGGTTAAACCTCAACAACTGTCAACAGGTCATTAACATCTTTTTTTTTCCCTTCAGATTATAACTTTAGTCATTTACAGAATGTTCATAAATATTAAGTTGCAGACAACATTCGAATTCTACCAATTCTTGCAACAGTGGTCTTTCATTCATTTAATTACTCAATAGGTACTAAGACCAATTTTGGTATAGACTGTTCTAGTTTCTAGGATGTTCCACTTAATCCTTTATAAAATTATAGTCACTTTACTCCAGCAAGGTCAACTATCATAGAGACACTAAATCTAAGTGATCAAGTTAGATTAGGTCAATCCAGAATGGACGAACATTGGGTACACAAAATGGATACAATCACAAAAGTCTTCAATGTGCCCGTGAACCTCAAATCTCTGGTTATTACACTATTTCAAACATTTCTTTGCTTCACTGGTTAAACTCATAACATACACCTAACTAGGGCATTGACCTTTGAAGCAATATTAACAACCCGCTCGGTTCTGAGTGTTTAGAATATACACAAACATTACCCTAACTTTTCTTTCAATCCATGACATTGGAAATCTCATGGTGAAGTTACAAGTTAGGGATGGGACTTCATGACAAAGCCGAGGATATTGGTTATGCCTTGGTCTATCAGAGAGTCATTGTTATTTGATGGAACTAAAATGAAACTTTGAACAAATGCAATATGATAATGGAACTATATAACCTGAATTGTAATAATCGACCATTATTCCTTCACATGATAGAATATGTATGTATAAACAAACTAGTGAACTTCACAAAGTTAAGAATGCATAATGAACTTCAAAACCTGCGGCTGTAAGAATAGTTTTACAGAGTTATTAAGTTCATTCATTCAATACCTAATCGATAGTACAAATCAGAAACAAGACAGTTCTAATGATTTTCACAACACTGTGTAAGCATAATAGTTCACCGTGATAAGGATAACCCAGAGGCACAAAACACTTAACAAAAATGAGTGAAGAAAATAAATATAAGATTAGTGGTAAACTAATCTCAGATTACAGAAAGGAGTCCCTAGTTCAATTCAAAGAAGACAAGATAAATTGTTTTAATTGAATCAACTCATAGTCAACAACCAAACCTTCTTCAAAGATGGAAATCCTTCGCGCGCTGCAACCCTTGATCTAATTTGCTTGTAAAAATGAAATGAGAAATGAAATCTTTTTTTTTTTTAAAGTAATGCCCGTGTTCATCACTATTTCAACCTACATGGTATTGGTCAAAATTTCAACCAACACGGGTATGGATTTTTTTTTAAAAAAAGTTTTCCTTTTATAATCCAACCAACCTAAACCTTTTTAATTGATGGTCAAAATTTTTGGTAGAAAAATAAGGTCAAATGTACTAGTGTAGGGTTTCCATCAATTGTTGATGTGCTTCAAAGCTGGACTAGCTAGGAGATTGCAGAAATACTTTTGTAAGTGGTTGTATTTGGCCCTAACCCGGAAGGCCTTAAAGTCGGGCATGTTGAATGAAAATTCTTTTGAAGAATTACCTTTTTGTTTTATTCTACATTGTTGGTGTTTGACTGCAAGTTTTGACCGTCCTTAATTGGATCCTCCGACCTCGATTGCGTCAGCATGAGACACTAAGTGAAAAAACAACAATAACTACATACATAGAAGCTTAAAGCATAATTTGTTGGCAAGTTGACTTTACTTAGTATATATGACTAAGTTTTATGTTGTCATTATGACAATAAAGTCATATGAAGTTTTGTAGTCAGTGCACTAACTTAGAAGATCATAATTTGGCTAAGTATAGAAGATAGAGCAGATAGAGAAGCACCTGATGATCAGAGCATCGACGCACGTGTGTATGACTGAGTTTTGGTATGCACCCTTGGATATAAGCTTTTGAGTATTCTGATATGCTAAGTCTAAGAACGCATGGTCAGATTTGATAGTATGGATAAGTTACAACAAGTCTAAGTGACACTGACAGTTAAGCGACATAGTAGAATAGAGCATGCAGCCGATAGATGGGTTTTTTTTTAGCGTGTATCATTTTGTTTTGAAAAGGCTATGTGCCTATTGTAATAGTGATGTAAAAATGTTATTATCATTGTATGTAAACATTCTTGAGCCAATTAACTTGGAAGTGTTGTATGTGTTAGGTTTTAGGCTGACATAGTAGTTAGTTTTGGTTGCACCCATTCAGCATGTATATATATGACATGCACTTTTGTATTTGGATATGAGGAGGAGATACAGATTATGGAATATATATATAAGAGAAGAAGTATGTGTGTTTAGTTAGTATGAGATAAAGCTCTAAAATAAGTTAGAGCATCAGTGCACAAAAGGAACTGATTAGATAGCAGTGTCAAAGTAGCAGTTCACCCTTCCAGATATAGTGTGTATCTGATAACCAGGAGGTTGTAGCCTTCTTCATTAAGCAGTGAGCTCTAGCAGTTAACCTTCCACCCCTAATAGGTTTTGTTATATCAGACTCTTAACTGAGTCATTGTACTCAACTTTGTAAAGACTGCTCCTAACAGGGCAAAGGAACATTAATAGGTTCATAAGATTAGTATAATTATTCATGGGTATTAATTCCCACCGGGGTTTTCCTCTGGCCAAGATTTCCCCATAAACATATCTTGTGTTATGTTTTATGGTTGAATGTTTCATTTTCTTTACTATTCATTTTAGTACTTAAGTAATTGAGCTAAGTTTAAAGAACCAGAAAAACATTAATTGTAGAACACTGATTCATCCCCCCCTCTCAGTGTTCTCATTCTTAACAATTGGTATCAGAGCTTTGGTCCTCTAAGATAAGTTTAGCCACTTGAGGAGATCATGGATACAATAGAAGTGAAACATCTGAAGAAAAATCTTGAAGTAGCTCTTGAAGATCTTGACAGATCTGAAAAGGAAATTGAAGAACTGAAATTGAAGATCAGTGGTTCTCAAGTAGTCATCAAGAAACTGAGAAAGGATTTGAAAGATTGTTCAAAAAATGATTTGGGAAAAATGGTCAAAAAGTTGAATGAAGAAAACACATCTCTGAAGGATCAGATTGAAGTTTTAGATGAAAAGTTAACTAATAATCAGGAAGCCTATGAAGAATAGATCAAAGAAAACAAACAGTTGGATGAAGAACTTATGCAAAGCAAACATGAAAATCTTGGAGTTAGAAAACATCAATAAAAAGATGGAATCTGAGTTGACAAAAGCAATGAATCATATTGACAAATTGCACACAAGTACTAATCTATTAGATTCTTAGATATATGCACAAAGGATAAAAGGAGATTCCAGTGGTATTGGTTTCAATGAAGCACAAATTCAAATCAATGCAATGCAAGAAAGATTGAAAGCACCTAAAGAATCTACATAAGCTAAGAAGAGTGAAAATCATACTGAAGCTAAAGCAGAATGACCTAAAGATGAACGCAAGCCAGTAAACAGAACTTGTTATGCCTGTAACAAGCATGGACATAGAGCAAGAGATTGTAAAGAGGTAAGACATTTCAATGGTTATTGTTATTCATGCAATAAATTCGGTCATAGAGACATGAATTGTAAATCAATTCAAAGAAGTTAGACACAACACAATCAGAGAAATCAACCACAGCAAAATTCTAGAATTTGTCAAAAAATCACATGTCAGATATGCAATTACAATGGTCACATAGCTAGACAATGCATTATGGTAACTTACATCAATGCACCGAGGAATATAAGGCCTCCAGTCATTTTTCACTCTTGTAACAAGGTTGGACACATCTCAAAGTTTTGCAGAACACAAGCGCAAAGTCAAGAAAGACCTAATAAGTCTCAAGGATCAATATTGGATGAATCTGGAGAAGTCAAGTTTGTGAAAGCTACAGAAGATGTGAGCAAGATCTGGATGGAAGTAAAGAAAGATAATGTCAATGAAAAAGTAGTGGATGCATCTGCAATGTACGTACCTTCTACTTCTGGATAAATGACCCTCATGGTCATAGGGGTAGCTAGATAAGCTCTAGACCCCTGCACGGCTGGTATTCTCACCCTTAGAGTATGCACCTTTGGTTTTAGTTGTTTGGTTGCTAGTTGATGCAATTTGCAAGATTGCACAGCCTGATTGACAGTAAGAAATAAGATTGGAATTCACTGTTGAAACCCGTGTTAACGTGACAAGCATTAATTGTAGAAAGTTGATTTATTAGTCACCGAAGTTCTATTATCTTCACTTTTGCATTTGAGATCAAGCCTTTGGAGAGCACAAGAGATCATAGCAACAAGTATTACAGGATTGAAGTTGTTTCATTAGCAAAGAAGTGTTAACATTATTGTGGAACCCTAGCTCAAACACGTCATTTTAGAAACCCTTTGGAACCCTACTTAAGTGTTAAAGCAAGTAAGTAATGGAAACTCCAGTAGTCTTTCATGTCACAAAAAGGAAAAGATATGTATTCAAGAAGCATCCATTTAAGTCAATGCTAGATGATTTAGAAGGACCATTTTCCAGAACTCTAATGGGAGTTATGCATGTTGAAGGTATTCACGTTTACCTCTATTGTAAGAAGGAACCTGTAGGAGTAGACAGGATAAGGTCACACATTGAATCAATGGTTAATCTAGACTTCACTTTCAAGGATAAATTTGTGCACTTCACAAATAACCCTATCATTGAGTATGCGACTGCGTATAAATTCTATGAGTCGAAATGGATCAAGATATTACTTAGCGGGATTCGTGATGATTTGTTTTAGATTGGAGAAGTCCATGTTCGCATAACAATTTATCTCATTCATGAGATGATAGGACTTTCTATGACTGGTGCCATTCTTCCATCAAGTAAAGATGTCAAGAAACAGGTTGAGCAAGCATGTAAGTCCAAGAGTGATAAGTGTGGCATGACTATTGAGCTCATTGAGGAGAAATACATAAAACTCATGGCTATGATACTTGGTTATAAATTCCAGCATGCAAATAGAGTGAACAGTGTATCTGCAGCTACTATTTTGGCATTTATAAGGATAGTGAAAGAAAATGGAGATTTTAACCTCTATGAGATCATGCGCGTGCAGTTGTTAGACAACATAAGAGCCATAAAACATGATAAGAGAAAAACATTTAGATTTGGTTTATTGATCATCTACATGTACTTTCATATAGTTGGTAAGGTCTCTGATCTCTATCTAGACAAGAGCATACCTACATTGCCTCAAATTTCATTCAAGGCAACATCAGAGAGCACCCTAAAGGATTATATGGAGCTAGAAATCAAGACATTTAGAATTAAGATGTAGAGAAGGTACAGGATACCTAAGAAGATAGTGGAGAAATACAAGGACAACACTTGCTTTATGGTGGAAACAAACACTACATGCATGGAAGCAGTTGAGCCTAGAACAAAGTGGATTGATCCACTTGGTTATGAAGTTGATGAGAAAATTTTGGAAGGTTATGCACAAGTCCTCCTATCAGCGTCTAAGGATCCCAATGAACCTAGATGGGGAACTTATGAGGAGAAGACAAGACAAGTTGATTATGTCTTATATAGTGCTGCGACAAAGAGAAAAGCATCTAGAATTACCTCAGATATTCTAGAAATTCATGGTGTTACCCAAGCAAACCTAGAAAAAGCAAGGGAAGCCAAGATTGCTATGCAACTTGAGAGCACACCCTCATTTGAAGTGAAAATAGAAAAATATGATGATCCGAAGGAGAAGAAGAAAAAGACTAATTTCAGCACCTCAGCGCCCATAGTCACAGTTGATCTGGAGTCCACTCCACCTCTTGAGCCAAGAAAGGTGTCTGAAAGGAAGAAGAAAATAGGCGCAACTTGCCCATCCTCAAGAAAAACTAGAAGCAAAGGGAAGAACACTCAAGCACCTCCTGAGGTAGGATTTAGACCAAACTTGGAAGTCTTGAGAACTAGAATTGTTGATGAAGGAAGGATAGATCAAATAGAAAAATTCTATGACAAGTATCATGAGATTGACAAATCATAAATTCATTCTATAATTATCTAGCATATGATTAAGTTCAAAAGGTCAGTTTTGGAACTTAAGAAAGCCATTCTTGATCATGTATGGAACATTTTGGATTCTTTGAAAAGACAAGCTATAGAGGAGGATATGAGAATAAGAGAAAAGACATTGGATGAAAACCTCACTATTTGTTCACTGGAAGAGAAGATATTACTGTTAGATTTGGTTAAACCACATCTAAGAACAAAAATTAGAACTCTGCAGATAATGAACAAACATTATGAGTTGGTTGCAAAGGAAACAAAGAAGGCATTTGAAAAAGTGTTTTTGGAAAGACATATGTACCCTCCTACTACACCTGCAACCCAAGTTCCCTCTGAGCTAGTAAAAGAATCTGAGATCCCAAATGCACCTATGATAGGTCCATAGGATTTTGCACCCAAGGTTGAAGGTAAGGATGAAACAATTGTGATTGATAATATTGAAATATCCATGGTGGTGACAGATAAAGATCTAGATAAGTTTGAAGAAGTCTTTGTAAGTACTGAAGAGGCTGAGATCTTATGCGGTGAAGAATCACCTTTGCAACAAGACGAAGTCCAAGTTGAAGACTTAACAAGACATGAAGAAGAGAAGGAAAATGAACCTAAAGAAGAGCCTTTTGTTGAGATCCCAGTGAAGGTAAAGAGTGAATTCATGGATGTAAGTCAAAGCACACTTCTTACTCCTAAGTCATCTATATCATTGTTGTCAAGTTTGACACTTGATACAACAATCTTAGACTCATGGGGAGAAGAAGATCTGATGAAGATAAGTGTATTGGCTATGGAGAAAGCCAAAGAAAAACAAGTAATGAGGAATCATCTATTTGTTGAATTAGTCAGCATACTGAACAATTTATTGCCTGAGGATAAGAAAGTGATTAGTGTTCATTCAGTGGATGTTAGCAGCATCTTATCAAGCTTCAAATTAAATTTCTCAAGTCTAGAAGAATCAGCATCAAAAATTGCAAAAGAGAAATATATCAAGAAAAGGCTGAATGAATTGATAAGCAATTTATCACTTGACCTTAATTCTCTAAATATTGGTCAAGCAATGCTGAAAGATTTAGCAGAAAAAGGAAGGAAGATAATTGTTGACTATATGAATAAGGAAAAACTCACTGCAGACATCTCTAAAAAGATTTAGGAAGCAAAATCTCTAATGGCAGTAGTAAGAAAATCAGTGGAAGATCCCTTTCAAGACATAAACATGTGCAATAATGTTTATCAAGGACAGTTAGATAAAATTGAGAAGGCATAAAAAGAGATGGAAAAGATAAGGGCTAGACAAGCACAACTAAGAAATGCACTAGCGCCCTCACTAGATGTACTAAGTCAGAACATCAAGCAGATAGATGCCACAATTGTAACATATAATCAAAGTCCATGCACAAATTTAGAAAAGATGGAGAAGCTCTCATATGCATTATGCGCCCATCTTTAGACAATTGATGCACTCAAGGTTTTTTGGCAGCAAGAAATCAAAAACCTTCAGATTGTATACCCTGATGTATTTTCTTTGTAAGTACTTAAAGTTTTCCTTTTTGAGCACCTTTGTCATTAATGTCAAAGGGGGAGTAGTATATATGGTATAAATGAGATAGTAGTGTATAAAGAAGAAGAAGATATGATGTACAATTTGATAGCAAGTTTTTTGTGTAAGTTAAGTTTAGCAACTTTGCCATATTCCTTTGTTGCCATTAATGACAAAAGGGGAGATTGTTGGAAAGTTGACTTTACTTAGTATATATGACTAAGTTTTATGTTTTCATTATGGAAACAAATTCATATGATTTTTTTTAGTCAGCGCACTAACTTAGAAGATCATCATTCAGCTAAGTATAGAAGACAGAGCAGACAGAGAAGCACTTGATGATCAGAGTATCAACGCACGTGTGTATGACCAAGTTTTGGTATGCTCCCTTGGATATAAGCTTTTGAGTATTTTGATATGCTAATTCTAAGAATCCATGGTCAGATTTGATAGTATAGATATGTTACAACAAGTCTAGGTGACACTAGTAGTTAAGCAACAGAGCAGAACAAAGCATGCAACCGACATATAGTTTTTTGTTTAGCGTGTATCATTTTTTTTTGTAAAGGCTATGTGCCTATTGTAATAGTGATGTAAACATGTTATTATCATTGTATGTAAACATGCTTGAGCCTATTTAACTTGGAAGTGTTGTATGTGTTAGGGTTTAGGCCAACACAGTAGTTAGTTTTGGTTGCGCCCATTCATCATGTATAAATATGACATGTGCTTTTGTATTTGGATATGAGGAGGAGATACAGAGTATGGAAGATATATAGAAGAGCAGAAGTATGTGAGTTCAGTTAGTATGAGATAAAGCTCTAAATGAAGTTAGAGCATCAATGCACAAAAGGAACTGATCAGACGACAGTGTCAAAGAAACAATTCACCCTTCCAGATATAGTGTGTATTTGATAACCAGGAGGTTGTAGCCTTCTTCATTGGGAAGTGAGCTCTGGTAGTGAGCCTTCCACCCCTAACAAGGTTTGTTCTATCAGACTCTTAACTGAGTCATTGTACTCATCTTTGTAAAGACTACTCCTAACAGGGCAAAGGAACATTAACAGGTTCATAAGATTAGTACAATTATTCATGGGTATTAATTCCCACTGGAGTTTTCCTCTGGCCAAGGTTTCCCCATAAACATATCTTGTATTATGTGTTATGGTTGAATGTTTCATTTGCTTTACTATTCATTTCAGTACTTAAGTAATTGAGCTAAGTTTAAAGAAGCAGAAAAATTTTAATTGTAGAACACTGATTCACCCCCCCCCCCCCCTCAGTGTTCACATTCTTAACATAATATACTTAGCAGAAACTAGAAATGCAAACACTAAAGTCAGAAAAGCACATAAAACATTCATGTAAATAATGAATCTTGAAAAATAAAGGACTAAAAGCACAGTTGACGTATTTCATTGATTCAAATGCCCATTACAATTTTAAGACTTGCTAGAATAGCTTTCCATATAAGAGTGAAAATACCTCTCCTAATCCTTCTATCCTTATCCTCCTTTTGTTTACATCACAAAGCTCTACATATATAAACCAACCAAGAGGTTGTGGCCTGAAACCCTAAAAGAAAGTGGATCAAATAGTGTGCCATGTTTTTATTTTCGTAAAGCTTGAGAAGCTAAGATCTTCATCGTCTTCTCAACAACTGATAGCTAGCCCTTGATCCACAAACAAAATTGGATCTTCCATTATTATGCTAAAATACTACTCTTCTGCAAACAATGTAGCATCTTTAAGAGTATTGCACTAAAAAACAAAAAGAAACAATGAGCTTGTGGGTCTGGACATGTGGAAGCATGTGGTTTCAAAGAGAACACGTCATATTTTAGCGTGAAAAATCCTTTCAAACAAAAATGAGTCTCCACAAACTCCTATGAGATGCCTACGTGTATACCCTTGGAAAGAAATGGGGCCCACAAGCAAAAGAATTCTGGTTGGTGAAAAGAAGGAACACACGACACTAAAGCAGGGCTTCTGTTCTCCAAAGAACACTGAAATCTTCCAATCACCCACAAAATGCCCACGTGTCAAGTGCAAGATGACGTTCGGGCCTACCACCAAAAGAACTTTTGATAACACTCGAAGGACACATGGTGTTTACATGGGGACTCTGATGAACAAAAGGAACACTATGACAAAAGTGCACGTCATGTTGACAGATGGAAAAAGTGCACTTCTTCAAAACAAATCTCTACGACATTGATAAATTTGATTCACAATTGTTGGTGACTCTGGGGGGAATTTAGCCTGCAAGATGAGAACTCTTCAAAATCTAGCTTCGCTAACCAGGGCCTTATCCATTAGGTGAAAAAATTCAGCCATGATTCCTTGAATCAACTATCTCCATGGACCGCTTGAACATGCATCTAAGGTGATGGATCTTGTGCACAGAAAGAAAAATATCATAGCTCCTTTAAAAAAAAGCAACATCATTCATTCAAAATGTAGATCAAACCAGAGGATCAAAAGCCCAACACCACTGCGAGGAAAAGCTTTTAAGAGAAAGAGAGAAACCAAACAAGAGCACCAAACAACATTAGCCCAAAAATGCCAAGATAATATTTCTAAAATAGAGATTCACAGCAGTTACCAATGGCTTGAGAGGAAAAAGGAGTACACCAAGAACTGGAAATAGGAGATCGCATTCAATTCTAGCTTCATAATGAAACTTTACATTTGATACCCCACAATGACAACACATTCAACCAACACTCGTGATTAATTAGTCATAAAGTGAAAGTAGATCATCCAAGGGATTTGTGTGTGCAGAGGGATTAATCCTTCCCTTTACTAAGAGGACGAAATGGTTTATTCTTTCTTGCTAGACTACATAGGTGAGGTATTGTCCCATAGTCGACCAAATAGATCCTCGCTACTAGTCAAGCATCCATAGCCCCAATGAGGTCATCACCTTGATAACCATTAACATCGCTCTACTGCCAGTCGGGCTTCCATAACCCCAGTAGAGTTGCTAATGTGACCTGAATGTTGTATTTCTGCACTTTTTCTATTCTTTTTCTTTTTCTTTATTTTAAAATTTGCTTGCACCTTTTGGCTTTAACATGCATGGATGATTATGACATCATCCCTCCAAGTTGGTTGTCAAGTAGGTAGCAGGAAACCTCTGATTTTTCACCTAGCTTGTGAGAGAAAGACATCTCATCCTCATTAATAGATGTATTAAAATGTGAAGTGTGCAAAATCCAGGCTGGATATCACCATTTTTGTGAAATGACTAAAATTAATGCATAAATGCTATGAAAAACATGCTCACACATACAAGATATCAAAGATAATCTTTCATTTTAAGTATAAACTAAATGCAATTGCCACTTTGAAGTTCAAGGATTACGAACTTCCTCTGACGAATCGACTTGTTGTCCAAAAAAATAAGCAAGTGGCAGTTCTTGGAAAATGGGCAAGGTACTTCTGCAAAATTTGAAGAGTCATTTTCAAAAGAATTAAATGCAAAATGCCTGTAGAAATAATCACTTGCTCTATAAAAGGGCAATCATTCTCAAAAGGTGGCATAGCATTTGCAAGCCTTTGAGTGTTCGAACAAAGCATAGATTAATTAAGCCTAGAAGTATGGATACTTTAGTGAGGTTAACTAGCCCGTTGCATCAAGATCCTTTCCTGGGTTGCATAGATGACGACCTTCTAGCTACGTTGGTCAGAACCAATGATAAATTAGTCCTCACATGCTTGAAATGGGTATTCAGTGAGGATTTCCTAGATAGTGAAGACCGGTATAGGTTGAATATTGACATTTCATCTCACTTTGTTGGCTCTTTTATAGATTTGGGGGAGTCTAGGGACACAATTGTCTTCCTGGTGGAGAGTATGTTTGGTAGGATTTACTGTGAGGGGCTTGAAGAGGTGACTACAGTGGCACAAGAGCATGTGGGGTTGTCACTTGAAACCAACCTCAGGATTCAGCTAGAGATGGCTACGAAAGTTTCACTTGTGTCATTTGTAATGAAATCTCGTTACTGTTCCCTTAACGTTCACCATTCTTATGCGAGGCATGGGTTCAAATTTCTTAAGAAGTACCTCGATCTCGACATGCAAATAACTGAGGCAAGATAGAATAATTCCATCTCTGAGAGATCTTTGAGCAAGCATGGGACACACCATTAGAGTCAAGCGGAAGGGACTCTTCCGACCTAGAAGAGAGCAAGGTGGGGAGTGAAGAAGACTCTAAGAATGATGGCCCTAGCTCTGGAGAAAGATGACCTGCATTTTGAACAAAAGTTTCTTTTTTTGTAAAAATGCATTTTATATATATATATATATATATATATATATATACATATATATATATATATACATATATATATATATATATACATATATATATATACATATATATATATATATACATATACATATATATATATATATATATATACATATATATATATATATACATATACATATATATATACATATATATATATATATATATATATATATATATATGTATATATATATATATATACATATACATATATATATGTGTGTGTGTGTGTGTGTGTGTGTGTGTGTGTATATGACAAAATAATTTTGATGATTTTGAGACTTTCACTATGTATATAGTTATTACCAATAATACAATATACTAATTTAAACTAAGTTATCTGGGACCCCATATACATTCCTATTGTCATTCTTTTTCTTTGCAGTGCTTTAATTCCTTATGCCTTAGAATTTTTGAAAAGAAAATTAACCATAGAGAATTAAATATCATAGCACAGGACTTTAATATTGCATACAAAATGATAATAAAGTAGAGAGTACCTTTCTATGAATGTGCAAAAATGGATAAACCCTACAAAGGAATGCTTTCTCTAACAAACAAAAGGGGCTTAGCATAGTAATAAACTAAAATCATCATTATAACATAGACGATTATGATCGACGATGATAATCATGAAAGACCTACTGCGACTAAGAAGGGACTCTGCAAAGGACACAAAAAAATGTTTCCTTTGTGTAGTAGCACTTATTGAAACTAAACACACTACACACAAAGAAAAAAATCTAACTATTTACACTAAGCCTAATTTCTCTCAAAAGAAGCCATTAACTAGGTTTGGTAAGTAGCCACTCTTGCGGCTCAACTTTACACTCTTCTTTAACGGATCCAAAAATTTGTGGTAAAAGAAGGGAAACAAGGGTATTGCCCCATTAGGGTGTGATACGTTAGAGATGACAAAAATATGTCTTAATTTGGGCATTTCCTTAGATATTAAAAGAAACATAAAATCCTCTTCATGTTCTGTTGTGAACATGACCCTAATGAATTGACAAGTGGTTCCAAATAATACCTGATTAGGCATCTGAAAGTCCTTTTTAGATGAGTTGTTGCAGGAGATGTATTGTTACATATTATGTTGGCTGGCAGAAGATGGTTCTATCTCCTAGGATTCAAGGGATGACTTTGTCAAAATGGTCAGATTTCTCTCCTCAAGTGAAGTGCAAAACATTTTCAGCTCATCCTAGAACTCCATGTTTCTATCCTCTACTTCCCCTTGCTCGTTGAAAGGCTTAGCTAGAATTTTCATAGGTGACACCTCCCTTGGGGGTGTCTCTACATTCTCTGAGGCCTTCAGAGTGGAAACCCTATTTTTCTTAGCAAAATAGGGGGGCACAGAAAAGAGGAAACTCAAACAATTAGCTTCTATATTAATCATGAGGAAACTATCCTTTCTCGTTTATGTTAGTTGTGGGTCTTGTTGACTTTTCTCTTTGCTTTACTTTAAGGGCCATACCACCAAGTCATCCTTAGATAGTGGAAATGTAGCTGACATTAGGGACCAAAAAGAGAACTCTAAAAACTTGCTCCAAACATGTTCTCCTCTTGTCAGACATGAAACATCTAGAATCTCTTCGTATACATTGTGATTCCCAAGCGCAGGCTCCTCCGCTAAATATAATTCCTCATTAGAAGCTTCAAGCATAACCAAAGAATGCTAGAGGGATTTTTGTTGTTGTTCAATCTTGATAATCCTTAGCTCATGCTAAAAATCAAGCAACATCTCCCTAGCACTGGGACTTCAGTCTGTATGACCAAGTTGGGGAGCAACCCGATCAACATAGTTGTAGTAATTTGGGTCCATACTCTAATTGGACCTCAACCAATGCTTGTCGTGTGCATTCACTTGTATTCAAGCTGGAAATTCCAAAGCGTACACTAACTTTGGGAAACTCCATTTAGTTTTCAGGTCCACCGGGTGTGCCAGAAAAATATATTATTGATACCTAAGTTGATTTTATGGTAAACAACCTTATGGTAAGCTCAGTGAGTGGGGTACCCTATGCGTTTCCACTAAGCAACCTTTGGGATTTTGGAAGTTGGCTCTTCATTGCTTGAAGGTAAAAAGGGAAAGAAGTGTTAAAAAGACACAAATGACAATACGCCAAGCTTTTGGAACACTTTAAAATGTAGAGGCTATTTCACAAAATGAAACATCAACATAACCCTTTAGATCAAATGTGAGATAGCCACAGATCCATGAATAACTATTTAAGCATGAGACATAAAGTGGAAAAAAAAATAATAACCACATACAGAGAAGCTTAAAGCATAATCTTCTTAGTAGAAACCAGAAATGAAAACGTTGAAGTCATAAAAGTACATAAAACATTCATGAAAGCACTGAATCTTGAAAAACAAATGGCTAAAAGTACAGTTGATATATTTCATTGATTCAAATGCCTTTTACAATTTTAAGGCTTGCTAGAATAGCCTTTCGTAAAAGAGTGAAAATCCCTCTCCTAATCCTTCTATCCTTATCCTCCTTTTTTTTACATCACAAAGCTCTTCATATCTAAACCAACCAAGAAGGAGGTGGTGGTTTGAAACCCTAAAAGAAAGTAGATCAAATAGTGTGCCATGTGTCCATTTTTGCAAAGCTTGAGAAGCTGAGATCTTCACCATCGGCTCAAAAACTGACAACTAGCCCTTGATCCGCAAACAAAATCAGATCTTCCATTATTATGCTCAACTACTACTCTTCTACAAACAACGCAACATCTTTAAGAGAACTACACTAAAAAATGTAAGAAGCAACAAGCCCGTAGGGATGGACATGTGGAAGCGTGCAATTGCAACGAGAAGAACACATGGGATTTTGGCACAAAAACTCCTTTTGAACAAAAATGAGTCTCCACAAACTCATGTGAGATGCCCATGTGTACACCCTTGGAAAGAAATAGGGCCCACCGGTGAAAGAATTCATGTTGGTGAAAAGAAGGGACATGCGGCACTCAAGTGGGGCTTATGTTCTCTAAATAACACCGAAATCCTACAATCATCCGCAAAACACCCATGTATCAAGCTCAAGATGATGTCCAAGCCTACCACCAAAATAACTATTAATAACACTTGGAGGACATGTGGTGTTTATGCAAGGACTCTAGAGAACAAAAATAAAGTTGTGACAAAAGCGCACGCCGTGTTGACAGATGGAAAAAGCACGCTGCTTCGAAACAAATATCCATGACATTGGGAATTTTGATTCACATATACTTTTGCTAAATATCATAACATATATTAGCAAGGTTCCTATTGTGAACTTGCAACTCGATGTTAGATATAAGCTTGTTTGGTTTGACGTATGCTAGGTATCTGAGCGGACATAATCTATTCACTCTAGATATATCAACTTTTCTATGTGAAAGTTATAGAAATGTAACTGTTTTATCCTAATTCTAACAAGGTTTTGAGATAAAGTGCAAAGATTAAGGTCCCGTTTGGGTGCTGGAATACCAAATGCCAATTCCAGTCAATTCTGGAAGATGTTGCAATTCTAGAAGATACAAATCCTAAAAATGATTTCTAGAATATGGGCTGACCTATTTGGTTCACCCAGAAGATGACTAAGAAGATGCATAAGGAATTTTAATTCTATATTTTAATTTATTTAAATATGGTGTATATATGTCTATATATATACACACATACATGTGTGTATATTGTATACACCTAAAAATGGCTTCATTAATTAATTAAATATTTATTATTTAATTACTATTGACTTGATAAATTAATTAAATATTTATTATTTAATTAATAATTATTCCTCTATTTATTAAATAAATTATTTAATTTATTTAGTGAATTCACTATAGTCTATTAATTATTCCTCTATTTATTAAATAAATTATTTAATTTATTTAGTGAATTCACCTAAGTCTTTTAATTAGTCTTATTAAAGTGATTTAAATAAATATACAATCACCTAAATATGACTAAGACTCCTAGTCTACCTCATCTATCCATTCACTTGACACATCATCTTGGCTAAAATAAATAATTATTATTAATTATTTATTAGTAATTATCCTCACCCATACATGTCCTATTCTTCAGGGCTATGTGGCCTCATAGGACTTGGTCTCATGACCACATGTCCTCTCAACAGCCAAGTCAAGAGACATTCCCTATTCCTAAGGGGCTTCTCAAGCCACCTCTAAGGGTCAAAGGTGACTCATGGGACACTTGTACAAAGAGTCCTCATGAGGAAAAGGTCTCTCCCTCTTTCTCTCTTAAGTCTTTGAGAGACATTTGACATGTGTCTTTTCCTTCCACCTTGTTCTCCTCCATGTCAATGTGAGAGGAACATCATCCCTATTCTTCCTCTCACATTCCAACTACATCCCCCTTTCTCTCAACTCCTTCAACCAAGTAAATCCTAGCCTTAGGATCTTCCACCTTTCATTCTCAACCGTAGGATTGTGCCACCTAGGCCTAGATCCTCCAAAACTCTATAAAAGGAGCCACATTTCCCCTTTGTGAGCTAATAGGTATTTTGGTAATAGGCATTCAAGCATTCAAGAAATCAAGCATCCAAGCATCCAAGCACTCTAAGAACAATCAATCCATATTATCATCATTTCATTTGCATTCCATCCATTAGATTGGATAAGCTATTGTGCAATCATTTCATAAAATCTCCACACTTTGGTAGCATCTTGGGAGAAGGCTTCATTTGGAAATCTGAGAGCTCAACCTCTACAAGAAATCAAGGCTAAGAGGACAATGGAGACAAGATGCATGGTAGGTGAAGGTAAATAATTTAGTTTCATCATTTTATAGTTACTTTGTATTCTTCATTGTGTTGCATTAGATTGATTTATTGGCTTTTAATAGTTAATTTATCATCTCTAGTTATTAGACATCTAATTTGCATACATTTTTGGCACTAGAAGGAAGGCATTCATATTAGCATAGTTAAATTAAAATAATTTATATCTTGTGTGTGTGTGTTTATGCATTTTTCATTTTGCCAAAAAAAAAAAAAAACCAGAAAACATCAGAAAAATCCAAAAATTTTCAAATCATATCAAAACTTCAGAAACTGCGCATATATCACATCTTGTTGCGCATTTGATCAAATTTGTTACGCATCTGTTCAGACTGTTTGTGCTTTTGATTTTACCAGTTCACATCTGTCAAATTTTGCTGCGCATATATCTCATTTTGTTGTGCATTTATCAATCTGTCCTGGGCATTTACAACAGTGAGCATTTCCACCAACTTTGCAATTTTCCAAATCACTTTTTCAGATACCCATTTTCATCCTTAGTACGATTTTGGAAAAACAGTCGAGTTGCACAGACCTCTGATCTTTAGTTTGACCATTTTTATCATTTTTCACCATTTCTTCATTAAGAACTCGTCAAATCATTTTCTTCCAATCTTTGAAATTCTCAATTTAGTGTTGAAACATTACCTTATCTATCGGATTTTGATCTTTGTGAGTTTACCATATCAGGATATATCATCCTCAAACCACCAAACTTACTTAGGTTATTATCTCTTGATTTCCCTTTGTCATATCATAGTGAGATCTATACCTCCTATTGACTTAGAGTTTATCAAGTTGTCTTATCACTTTTTCAACACGTTTCAGTATCTTTTCTATCAATTACTTTCCATATCTTCTCATCAAGAATCTTTCATCCCACAATCAATTTTCTCAATTTTATGGTTCAAACTCAATCTCAGAAACTTAAACAAGCCATTAATCCAGAATCCCTAGACAAGATGGAAGGAAATACCAGCAATGAAGAAAATCCTTGGCCCGAAGCTCCTAAGAAAACTTCACTTTTTACATCCACTGACGAACCCACCAATGATGAACTTAGGGAAACTTCACAAGATCCTTAATTTTATCATGTTATGGAAAGACTCTTAGGCTTGGATAGAGAGATGTATTTCCTCATGGTTGCTCAACAAGGAGCTAAGTTACCAAGCGATTTTTATGTTTCCTATCTTAGAGAACCAGCTCACACAAACAATCAACAAATTCCTAAAGGTTCTCAAGATACTCATGGAGCAAAGGAAACCAATTAGCAATCCAATGCTTCTCATAGTCATGAACAACACACTGTTTCTCAAAATGATCAGCAAAATCATGCTTCCCAAAATAATGCTTCTCACAACAATGTTTCCCAAAACTCTCAAGGAAACACGCTATCTTTGGATCCCATTCTACAACAAATCCATGACATCCAAACTGGATCATCAACAAAGAAGTATTCCTTGGATGATATATGTCCTTATCCTTTTGATAAGAATTTGGCAATGATTCCATTCCCTCCTCATTTTGAGGTACCAAAATTTGACAAATACAAAGGGAATTCAGATCCACAAGACCACATTCGTGAGTTTTGTGCTACTTGTATTGAAGTCACTCACAATGACACTTATCTTATGTGACTATTTCCATGAAGTTTAGGAGGACAAGCCATGGAATGGTTCTCCAAACTACCCCCAGGCATCAAATCTTTCAATGAGCTTCTTGACAAATTTATGATTCATTATTCATATAACATCAAACATGAAGTCACTATGCTTGATCTTTGCAATGCACATCAAAAGAATGGAGAAACCTTCCTTACTTTTTTGCAAAGATGGCGTCAATTGTTTGCCAAATATCCATGAATGATTCCTGAACAAGAAAAGATGGATATTTTTGTGCATAACCTTACACCAAAAATGAGTTATAGGTTACAATTGCAATGTCCACCAAACTTCAATAAGCTCATAGAAAATGGTATCAAGATTGAAGAAGCCATGGTCCAAAAAGGTGAAATCAAACTTTATTCCAAAGACAATGCTGGATCCTCAAACTCCAATTCCAACAACTATAGCAATGACAAATCGAAATTCTGGAATAAAAACAAAAACATTGTCAATGATGGGATTGTTGATAATTGTAATCTCAAAACAACACAACCCCTTCTCAATCTCACCAGTCAGGCCAATGCTACTCAAGGAACCTACAACAATCAATCATCAAATCAAAATACCAACAAAGATTCATCTAAACCAAGATTGCCTTTCATGTCACCTCGAAGAAACTTTACTCCTTTAGGGGAATCTCTCGAATCAGCCTTACGGAAGTTAATCACAAAGAAGCGCATTACGCTTCCTGACATGAAAGATTTTGAACCTCGAGTGAAGCCTTCTTGGTGGGATGAGCATGATTATTGCGAATTTCATAGAGGCAAAGGACATAAAACCAATGATTGCAAAAGGCTCAAAAATGTAATTCAAGATTTAATTGAAAGCGGTGAAATTAGTGTTGACGGACATACCTCAAATGAATCACATATGGCTTTCAAAGATCCACTTCCTGAGCATGAAAAAGGAGGTTCTTCCAATACTAAGAGTGATAATCAAGACAATTATAATTCCACTCCTTATCGATATGTTGGTAACATTTTTGAATTTCATCTTTCTATGTATTATGCCAATGTCATTACTATCAAAGGAAAATCAGAGATTCATCCAGTCCATGTTACTACTTGTGCTCAATCCAAAGTTACTCTCCAAGGCATTCAGTCTAAACCAAATGCACCTCACAACAAGTTTTTTTATGTCCCAAAGTCCACAATGAATATTTCCAACCAATACAACCATTTGGAACAACTCAAGAAAACACCTGCCCAGATATCCATCTTAGAGCTTTTGCATCTATCCCCATCTCACAAAGATATCCTTGAAAAAGCTCTTTTAGAAACCCAAGTACCCACAAATCTAGATCATGATCAATTTCAAGCTATGGTGGGCCATTTAAAAACCCCACATTACCTATCCTTCACTGAAAATGATGACTTAGCTATTACCCAACCTCATAATGCTCCCCTAAATATCAAAGTCCTTGTCCAGAGTCACAAAATCAAATGAGTACTAATAGATGGAGGAGTTGGCTTAAATATCTATACATTGAAACTAGTCCTTGCATTGGGATTCTCTAAAAATGTTGTTGATCCCAAGAAGAAAATCATGATAAAAGCTTATGATGAGGAAGAGAAGTCATCCAAGGGGTCTGTTGTTTTACCAATCAGAGTTGGTCCTATAATCAAAGATGTACCTTGCCAAGTCCTAGACATGGATCTTGTTTATAACATTCTCTCGAGACGACCATGGATTCATTCCATGCAAGCTGTACCATCAACCTATCATCAATGCTTGAAATTCCCTCATAATGGTCAGGAAGTCACTATCAAGGGAGACACTAATCCATTCTAGTATTGCAGTTCTGTGAAGACATCTGATTCTTTGATACCTTATAATCGTACTAGATCTTCTACAACTACACCCATTGATCCTAGTAATATAGCATCCACATCAAAATCAAATGGGATCAAGATAGATATAAAAGAAAGAAGTATGGGGGAATACACTTTAGGTCAAGCTCTTTGTATTACATAGTTGCCTTTATCTCCTAGATCATATGGTAGATCTTTGATCACTAAACAACAATCAGAACCCCCTTCCACACTTGTTTATAACACATTTATAAGTGGGGGCACAATATCCAAAGAGGTAGCTGAGCGTAATGCTACTCATTTTCTTAAATCACAAAAGAATGAAGAGGATATCAAGCATGAATATATATCACCTGATGTCTATGGTAAAGGGTATACTTTATTACAAAAGATGGGATACCAAGGTGCTGGACCTATAGGGTTACAAAGAGAAGCTGTTATCAAACCAATCTTGCAAAATCCAAACTATCAAAGAGACACTACAGGATTAGGATATAAAGGAGAAGGACCAAAAGAACCAAAAGGAAAAGAAAAGATCACACCTTTCCATGAAATATCTAAAGCCCCTTCTTTGCAATTCAGAAAGAATGGTATGTATGTAGATCCAGAGAAACAAAGGATAGAACAGAGAATCATTGATAGACTTGGGGATAATGATGATTTTGACTCAAATGATTATGAATGGGATTCATTATCTGATTGTACTACAAAAATAGGAGTTGATGTTTTCCATCACTATAGTAATGATTACCATGAGGGAGAGAGTTCAAGGAGTGACTCACTAGGATTGGTCCCACGTAATACTACTCTTGTCGATCATGAGGGAAGTGAGCGTTATTTTGCGATAGATGAATCAGATGAGAGTATGGAAATAGACCTCATTGATACCATCATAAACCTTGACAATTTTTCCATCAATACCATCTCTGCCTTTGAAATTGACCCGAATGATCTGATACCCCTTGTACATCCTGAACTTATTGATTGGGATTCTCTCGATCATCCAGAACTTGATGTATTCCATAATGATGATGCAATCATTGACTATCTTAGAATCAGATATCATTTACCACTAGGAGATCACAAGTTAGGATTTCTGATAGAACTCAATGACATGGCCTACTTTGGTGAGAGTGTCAATCCTTTCAGTCATAAAAATATAAAAATAATCAACAAATCTAATGGTGAAAACCACTCAGTGGCAGTATTAGATCCAAAAATAGTAAAAAGAAATGACGCATCTAATGGTGAAAACCTCTCTAAGGTGCCTGACGATGGAAGGATTGACACTCTTCCCAACTATATGTATCAAGAACAATCTGCTATTCTTATAGAACCAATAGTACCTCTTAACATTGGCACAGAAGAGTCTCCGCGCATCCTCAAAGTAGCAGCATCCTTGACAGAATCAAAGAAAGAATCTTTTGCAAAAAAATTTAGAGAAAGACAAGTCAACTTTGCTTGGTCCTATGCTGATATGCCTGGTCTGGATCCAAATCTCATAATGCATCATTTATCTATCCGACCAGGTGTAAAACTAGTTAAACAGAAGCTCCGCAAGATGCATCCCCATATTGCATTAATGGTTAAAGTGGAATTGAAGAAGCTCCTAGATGTTGGATTCATTCGGGCTATTGATTATGCTGAGTGGATTTCAAATATTGTCCCCGTCTCAAAACCAGACAAATCTATCAGGATTTGTATTGATTTTCATGATCTTAATAAGGCTTGTTCGAAAGATGACTTTCCTCTGCCAAATATTGACATTATTATTGACCTGACAACTGGGCATAAGATGTTATCATTAATGGATGGATTTTCTGGTTATAACCAAATCAAGATTGCACCAGAAGACCAAGAAAAGACTGCTTTTACTTGTCCATGGGGTACATATTGTTGGAATGTGATGCCTTTTGGCCTCAAAAATGCTGGAGCAACCTACCAAAGATCGATGACCACAATCTTTCATGATATGATGCACACCATTATGGAAGATTATGTTGATGACATTTTAGCAAAATCCAAAGACAGAGCTGGTCATTTGAGAGTGTTGGATAGAATATTCACCCGGATGGAAAAGTATCAAATTTGACTCAATCTGAAGCAATGTGCATTCGGAGTTACATCCGGTAAATTGTTGGGGTACATTATCTGAACCAAAGGAATCAAAGTAGATCCAGAAAAAGTTAAAGCAATATTGGAGATGGCTTCCCCCACTAACATCAGTCAGTTAAGATCCTTACAGGGATGTCTCCAATCCATTCGAAGATTTGTTTCTCAACTAGCAGATCGAAGTCATCCCTTTCAACATTTGTTGCATAAAAATATCTTATTCCAATGGGATGATCAATGTGAAGCAGCTTTCAATAAAATCAAGCAATATCTGGTGAATCCTCCAACTCTGATGTCACCAATTCTAGGCAAGCCACTCTTGATCTACATTTCAGCTACGACAGTGTCACTAGGTGCTCTATTGGCTTAGCAAGATCATGAAGGAAAAGAAAAAGCCATCTATTATATCAGTCGCACCCTAGTGGGATATGAGTTAAATTATTCTCCTATAGAAAGAGCATGTTTGGCCATTGTTTTTGCATCACAAAAATGTAGACATTACATGTTGTCACACTCAATCCAGCTCATTGCAAAGATTGATCCTTTAAAGTATCTATTAAGCAAAACAGCACTGACAGGCAGATTGGCTAAGTGGGTCATGCTACTTAGTGAATTTGATATTGAATATGTAGAAAGGAAGGCTATTAAAGGTCAAGTGATAGCAGATCAGCTCACAGATGCTCCATTAACGGATGATCAACCTATCCATACAAAGTTTCCTAATGCACACATTTTGGCTTTATCTACACAAACCTGGCAACTATATTTTGATGGATCGTATACTCATCAGGGTTCAGGAGTTGGTATTATTTTTGTCACACCACAAGGATACACCATTCCGAAAGCTTACAAGTTGCTCTTTCCTTGCACCAACAATGTAGTAGAGTATGAAGCCTTGTTGATTGGGTTAAAGATGGCTTTACAATGGAAAGTAACTGAAATAAATGTTTATGGGGATTCTCAGTTGATTATAAACCAGGTTAATGATGATTATCAGACTAAAGATGATAAGTTATTACCACATAAATGTATGGTTGATTACTTCAAACAATATTTCTCAGTCATCACTTTTGAGCAGATTCCTCGGCATGATAACAAGGCTGTCGATGCCATGGCAATGATTGCTTCTTTGTTTGATACAGAAGATACCAAGGTCTGTTTTGAGTTCTTGGTGGAATCCCTGACTTGTCCTGCATATGATGATCCTAATATGAGTATTATATGTCATCTAATTGGACATGATTCCCCCATCTATGGAAAATTTTATTCCTATTTGAAAAATGACATCATACCCCTTGACCTATCCCACAATCAAAAATGAACTTTTCTCCACCAAACCTCCTGCTATGTCCTAATATCTGATACCCTTTATCGGCGAGGTCTTGATGGTATTCTCCTTTGATGTCTCGAGCATGATGAAGCTCAAACTACCTTGTGAGATGTACATGAGGGTATTTGTGGGACACATTCAAGTGGTCCCTCTTTGGCTAAGAAACTCATGCGTATGGGTTATTATTGGCCTACCATGGAAACATATTCCTTTCATTTTGCTAGAGCATGTAAGAAATGTCAGATACATGGAAACCTTATTCATGCTCCAGCACAAGAGTTACATCCTTTTACAACTACCTTGCCATTCAGTCGGTGGGGGCTCGACCTCATGGGCGCTATCAACCCTCCATCTTCCAATGGTCACAAATGGATTCTCACTACCATGGAATACTTTACTAAATGGATTGAGGTCGTTCCATTAATTACCGCCACAGGGAAACAAATATCCATGTTTATCTTAAATTATATCATTTATAGATATGGTATACCTATGTATCTCATTACTTATCATGGGAAACAATTTCAAAATTAGGACATGGATAAACTGTGCACAAAATTCCATATTACCCATAACTATTCTACCATATACTATCCCTAAGGGAACGGCCAAGCTGAGGCGCAAATAAAACTATTGTTAAAATCCTACAAAAGACTGTCAATGACACTGGCCATGACTAGCATATCCACCTAAATCCAGACTTATGGGCTTACCATACCTCCATCCATACTCCTACTGGAACCACCCCATACTCCCTTGTCTATGGATCTGAAGTAGTCCTGCCCCTCGAGGTTGAGTTGCCTTCACTTCGTGTCACTCTCAAAGATTTGATTCCTGATGAAGACTATAAAGTTGCACGGTTGACTGAACTAGAACTGCTGGATGAACGTTTTCAGAGAGCTTATGATCATTTGAAAGTCTATCAGCATCATATGTCTCGTTAGTATAATAGCAAGGTAAAGATCAGAGACTTTCAGCTGGGTGACTTAGTCCTCCATGAAAATCCAAAGAATCAACAACACCGTGAAAAGAAGGGAAAGTTTGAACCCAATTGGTTAGGTCCTTTTGTGATTATAGCAGTCTATGGTTATGGGGCTTATCAATTGTCAACACCTAAGGGAGATCCCTTGGATGAACCTCTTAACAACATCCATCTCAAGAAGTTCTATCCTTGAAATCTCAATGCAAGGACTATGTATATATTTTGTAAATACAAAAAAATCATAAAAATACAAAAAAAAAAAAAAAATCAAATGAAAATTGCAATAAAAGCATGTGGTGAAAACTTGGAAATAGGTGCCATGTGTATCAAGTTAGCTCCTTTGTCTATTAGGATTCTTTTAGTTTGTTTGTTCATTGTATATATCCACAATACAATAGCTAGTCGGTCCTCATATCTGCCATGTAAATATCATAATAAAATGGCTCATTCATACACCATCCATTGTATCTACCCATAATAAAATCCCATCATAGCTTGATCATTTGTCATGGTCTTCATCCTAGTCTTGTTGCGTCTTTCTTCATCCATACTAAGTCAGTCCATCACCTAGCTGGGGGCATGTCCTCGACCTAGTTCAGGAAGTGGATCTATGATAGTCATGACTCTTAGAGGACACAATGGAGTAATTTTCACTAGACAAAGCAAAACACAATCAAATGTTCTTTCACAATGATATCTTTATGATGAATCAGAATCTGTAATCTATCCTTCCAAACATGATTGTTTATCTATCGAATCTTGACTATACAACATCACTTGAACTGATCACTATATCTTACACTATCTTTTTGGAAAAAGAAATGTATATTTATGATAGGCATGTTAGAATGATTTGTTGTAAATTATGCATTCATATCTGAATTTCATTGTTATCATGCTTCCTATGTTATTCCATGATATCTTTGACATGAGTTTGAAACTATAAAATGTCATTGATTAGGATAGCCATGATGGGGCATGGTATTTTCTTTGGTTGCTATTTGTGGGATATTTCCCCATGAAATTGAAGGAACAAATAATTGGGGTGTCTGTGCATAAGTGCCTTCATTCATTTAGTAGTATTGACAACATCCAAATCATGTTGTTCTACGTATGCTATTTATGGTGATACGCCAGCACATACCTCGACTCCAAATATTTGTTCCCTGATGGAGGATAGAATATTCCTTGTCTGTTATGCAAATGAAACTCAGGTAATCTCGGTTCAATTATACCTAGATGCTTGTCAAGTTTGCAATATTAAATTCCATGCAAGAAGTGCTCAAGTCATCCTAGTTTAATTATACCATGATGCTTGCATTTTCTTGCAACATAACGAGCTCAATGATGAAAATCAAATTCTAGTTATTATGAAGTTCTAAGATGTTACCTAAAGTTGTGGAGATACATTCATTTCATATTGCATTTCATTTAAATGGTTCATGACTTACATATCAGTGCTCCTTTTATAGAGATTTATAGGTTACCTTTCTTATTAGATTATCTGTTCTCTTAGTCTATTCTTCTTGTGTCAAATACATTGTTATTTAAGTTGAGGACATTTGGACAACCAAAAATATTACAACTTTTTGCATTTAACATTTTGCACTTAATCATTTAGAGACATATGTTACCTTCATTAGGAGTGTTCATTTGTATATAATTTGATCATTTATTATAGCTATCATTTCATCTCATTTTCTTTTATCATGTTATCAGTTATTACATTCAATCATCTTAGGTACATTATCATTTATTACATTAGATATCATTTGTATTACACTGTCATTTATTATTCATTATACACATTATATATCATTCATTTATTATACATTATATGCATTTTACATCATTTATTTATTATCCATTATCCACATTGTTCATCAAAACATTGCATTGATAATCACATAGCATTAGTAAACTCATTTAAGACATGCATTTATATCACCATCATATGATTATTAACCATTAAGCATCAAAAATATCAAATCGGATATAGATCATCTTGCATTCTAAGACATACATTCTATGCATATTAAAGTAAATCATCACATCCTGCATATGTCAGTACGCACATGTATATAAATCATCAAAGAAAATCATGATAGAACTGCATCACTGTATATATAGAGTCAATCATATAGCATCCATCATATAAAGTCCATAAAACAACAAAACTATCCAAATGTACAATGATATAAATCAATAACAATGTGTCCATAGTCAGTGTCCATCAAGTCAAAATATAATGATACAATGAATCATAATGGTACAATAGTGTATACAATGCTCTCTCAACATCTATGAACCATTGCCTCCAAACTCTATCTGCCGCTGTCTACGGGATGCAATGTGGCCCTGTGTTGCTAAACTCCCTGATGCTGAGGATCCACCCTGATCTCTCGAATTTGTTGGTGCTCTAGGAGGGCATGATGATACACCCTCTCCACTAGCTAGTGCTCCTTTGTCATGCACTACCATCATGATCACCACTAAGCTCTCCTTATAACTCTCGATCCACTGATCCCTCAGAACTGTCTGTCTATATGCCTCTTATCGGTAGGATATCTCCTTCCTGACATGTATCATGGCTCTGATGCTATCTCCATGAGGACCCAACTCCTCTATCCACTGCAACTCATCCAATAACATCTTCACCTCTCTTAGTCTCTCAAGCACTCCATCTCGCTCTTGTCTCAATACTCTCATCTATCTATCCATCCTCTCAATCTGTTTCTCTAGACCTGGAACCCGGTCTACCTGTACCTATGTAGCTGCTAGTCAGACTAGCAGTGTATCGATATCTAGCTCCTCAACAACATCTCTCTGAAAATAGGGATCCTATTCCCCGATATCCATGTTTGCCTACTCATCTGGTGCCTGTACATCTACCATCTCAGCATCTGGCTCATCCTATACATCATCATGAACCTGGCCACCCTATACAACACCACTCTGTGCTAATAAGATGTCTGCCTCATCCTGTGCAGTTGGTCCCTATACTGGGGCAACTGGTATCTATACTTGAGTGACTGGTACCTGTAATGGAGCTCCTGCTAGTGGCTATGCTAGTTGTGCCAGAGGTTGTCTCCATCCCTATCTAGCTGGGGGAGGCATCAATCCCCTCTATCTCATTCCACCTCCTCTCATCCGTGGTCCTGCCCTATCCCCTCTCCCTCCATCTCCACCACCATCTCCAGCATCTCCTCCTCCATCTCCTCCACCATCACCACCACCTCATCTCCCTCACCCACATCTATCTCTCCCTTGGAGTCTCCCCCGTTGTCTCTCTATAGGATCTCTCTCTGGAGGCCTAGCTATTGGATCTGTAATCCGTGGTACAGGAACGTCTCTCAAGAACTGCTCAAGATCTGCAGTCATCCCAGGGTCTACCACTATCTATCTCATGGTCCATGCCTGAAATGACATGTCCACAAACTCCTGTCGGGCCGTATCGAATGATGCCATGGGTCCCCAGTCTTGTCTCTCCTGATGTGTACGAGCATGCTATCACTCCCTATGACATGCCCTGAACTCTGCCAAACTGGTGTAGAACATGGTTGACCAACTATCTCTCCAAAATAAAGGGTGTCTTCCCTATCAACTACCATGACTCAAAACAAAACCCTAGCTGCCACTCATCATCCCACGGCTCACACCCTAAGTATGGTCTCCATGTCACTGTATCTAACGTATCAAATGTATACCGCCAGAACTCTAAATGGCCCAGTTTTGCCTGAGACAAAACTGAGGAATATAAATGAATGTAGGGCTGCCCTGCACCCCAAAATCTAATGGCCACTAGTCACGTCACTACAATGTGCTCCCAGGCCCAAACATGGAGCAATGTCACCACCTGATGCATATCATGATAAATATGTGCTAATAAACACACCCCCCAAGCAAATCAAGTCCCCTCCATCATCCACTATAATGTGCGGCCCCATCCCACTGCAAATCCATGTGACCTACAATCAAGGCATACAAATCCCCCAATCGCTCCTGCTAGCACTACTGGAAGAGGGTCATACAGATCAACCATGTCCTCCTAGCTAATCTCTCCATCCTCTATATCATCATCACCGAAGATGGCTCTGCACTCTATGACTCCAATGTGCCGATCATACTGAACCAGCTCACCTATGATGGGAAGCCGAAGGATGCGGTATACATCCTCTAGTGTGACTGTCATCTCCCCTGTCAGAAGATGGAAGGTACTCATCTTCGAGTGCCATCGCTCTACTAATGCTATCATCATGTTGAGATTCACCCAAATCTCAAGTGTGTAGATCACGTAGTACAACCCAGATGCTCCGATCAGCAATCTGTCAGTCTCTGACAATGCCGATCTCAGATTCTATGTGACGGGATATCTCTCCCATGACATCAGAGTATCTGTAATATCCTCCTATTCAAGTCAACAATAATCAACCTATTAGATTTTGATAAACTGATCTATCAATCTATCTATCCTATCATATCAATTTCAAACATGTTTTATCATGTGTTTCAACAAGATAATTCTATCAATTATCTACACACAAGATTGGTTAACTAGTGACCATGCTACAATGTTGCCTATCTTAATCAAATCGATCAACATCAACTACCGACAGATCTAATTGGCTTATTGACATCAAGTTTGACCTAATTGACTATCAACTTTGACCATATTCTACCACCTAAAACACATGCGCAGCATTGAAACATGCATGCGCAACTTTCTTTTACATTTGCGCAGGTTTTCACCAATGCGCAGTTTTCCTCCACATTTGCGCAACAAATCTGTATGAATGTGTAGATTTTAATAAATGCGCACTTTTATTGCATACTTGCATATCACTAAGTTTCTACTAGTATGAATGCGCAGCTCCCCTACATGAATGCGCAAAATTTTTTGATTTTCTGTGCAAACGTTGCTTTTTGCTACACATTGATGCCCCGAAACTGCGCATTCATTCTTCACCTGAAAACAAAAAAAAATTCTACCCTAATCTATCATTTAATTCACCCTAAACATGCTAAAATTCTACTCTAACATACATTGAATCATGAAATCACAAAGCAGGATCAAGTCACCTACCGGTTCACCCAAATTGGGTGGTCGCTGGAAGCGTTTGACCCTCTCGAAGTGGTGATCTGACAGCTGGAATGACATCCTGGCAGCTCTACTCTTCTCTCTCTCGCGCTCTGATCTCCAAATGACAAGTGTGCACAATGAGCTTATTGTGGACCCTTTAGCCCTATCTATAGCCTGTGGACCCTATGTGCTTGGTGTGTGGACCCTACTACCCATTTTTCTCCCATTTTGCCTCATTTTCATCACTCTTTTCTACCATTCTTTCGTGAGATTGATTATCCAACTCGAAAAAAATAAAATCATAAAAATAAAATACAACTAAAAAATAAATAAATAAATATTTTTTGTCAATCAATCTCTCGAGGGGGCATGCATAGGTCGTCTAAGACATTGTCTGGGGCAAGGGAAAAAATGCTTGGCAAAAATGTTTGAATTTTCTTTGAAACAATGTGACCAGCACATTATTTCAAAGAGGGGCAAAATGTATACACCTAAAAATGGCTTCATTAATTAATTAAATATTTATTATTTAATTACTATTGACTTGATAAATTAATTAAATATTTATTATTTAATTAATAATTATTCCTCTATTTATTAAATAAATTATTTAATTTATTTAGTGAATTCACTATAGTCTATTCCTCTATCCTAAGTCTTTTAATTAGTCTTATTAAAGTGATTTAAATAAATATACAATCACCTAAATATGACTAAGACTCCTAGTCTACCTCATCTATCCATTCACTTGATACATCATCTTGGCTAAAATAAATAATTATTATTAATTATTTATTAGTAATTATCCTCACCCATACATGTCCTATTCTTCAGGGCTATGTGGCCTCATAGGACTTGGTCTCATGACCACATGTCCTCTCAACAACCAAGTCAAGAGACATTCCCTATTCCTAAGGGGCTTCTCAAGCCACCTCTAAGGGTCAAAGGTGACTCATGGGACACTTGTACAAAGAGTCCTCATGAGGAAAAGGTCTCTCTCTCTTTCTCTCTTAAGTCTTTGAGAGACATTTGACATGTGTCTTTTCCTTCCACCTTTTTCTCCTCCATGTCAATGTGAGAGGAACATCATCCCTATTCTTCCTCTCACATTCCAACTACATCCCCCTTTCTCTCAACTCCTTCAATCAAGTAAATCCTAGCTTTAGGATCTTCCACCTTTCATTCTCAACCATAGGATTGTGCCACCTAGGCCTAGATCCTCCAAAACTCTATAAAAGGAGCCACATTTCCCCTTTGTGAGCTAATAGGTATTTTGGTAATAGGCATTCAAGCATTCAAGCAATCAAGCATCCAAGCATCCAAGCACTCTAAGAACAATCAATCCATATTATCATCATTTCATTTGCATTCCATCCATTAGATTGCATAAGCTATTGTGCAATCATTTCATAAAATCTCCACACTTTGGTAGCATCTTGGGAGAAGGCTTCATTTGGAAATCTGAGAGCTCAACCTCTACAAGAAATCAAGGCTAGGAGGACAATGGAGACAAGCTGGATGGTAGGTGAAGGTAAATAATTTAGTTTCATCATTTTATAGTTACTTTGTATTCTTCATTGTGTTGCATTAGATTGATTTATTGGCTTTTAATAGTTAATTTATCATCTCTAGTTATTAGACATCTAATCTGCATACATATATATACACATACACACATATGTGTATATGTGTATACATGTATGTATATACCCACATGTGTGTATATGTGTATACATGTGTGTATATATATACATGTATACACATGTGTATATATACACACATACACATGTGTACATGTGTGTATACACACACATACACACATGTGTATATATGTACATGTGTGTATATACACACACATACATGTATATATATACACATACATGTGTGTATATATACACACATGCACATATATATACACATATATGTGTATATAAACACATGTATACACATATACACACATGTGTATATATACACAAATACACACATGTGTGTATATACATATATACACATTTGTGTATATATACATACATATAACCACATGTGTGTATATATAGACATATGTATATATATACATGTATGTATATACATACATGTGTATATATATACACGTATATATATATACATCCTTATAGCAATATAATAGACATCCTTATAGTCACATATCCCACGAAATATTAAATTTGGTTTTATAAAAATTGGAATTGGAATTCCAATTTGGAATTCCAATTCCACCTATTTGAATGGAAGATGAAATGCCCATTTTGGGGGCAAAATTGGAATTTTGAAATTCCAATTCCAATTTTTTGGATGGACACAAACATGGAATTGTTGGCAAGTTGACTATATTGAAGTATATGACTATATTTAGTGTTTTCATTATGGCAACAAAGTTATATGAAATTTTAGAGTCAGCGCATAATGTAGAAGATCATAAATATGGCTAAGTATAGAAGATTGGACTGATAGCAGAGCACCAGGTGAACAAAGCATCAGCGCACGTGTGTATGACCAAGTTATGGTATGCGCCCTTGAAGATAAGTGTGTTGATATGTAATCATGCTAAGTCTAAGAGCGCATGATCAGATGAGTCAGTATGATGAAGATATAGGCAGTTGAAGAGTCACAATCAGTAAGCAGCAGAACAAAACAAAGTACAGGGCCGACTGTTTGTATTTTTATTTTTGCTTGTACTATTGTTTTGTAAAGGCTATGTGCCTATTGTATTTAGGTCATATACATGTTAATATGATGATATGTAAACACACTTGAGCCAATTCAATTGGAAGCATTGTATGTAATAGGATGAAGGCCGACCTAGTTAAAAGTTTTGTTTGGGCGTATAAATAAGATATGCGCCTTTGTAATTAAGTAGAGCATGAGATATAGAAATTGGTAAGAGCAGAGTAGAGGCATGTGAAGAGTAGTTAGTATGTTTTAGTCCTTTACAAGAGGCTAAAGCATAAGCGCACAAAAGGAACTAATCAGATAAACAGTGTCAACAACAGTTCACCTTGCAAATATAGTGTGTATCTGAGATCCAGAAGGTTGTAGCCTTCACCACTTGAGCAGTGAGCTCTAGTTCAATGTGTCCCCACCCTTAACAAGGTTAATTATAAAAGACTCCTAATAGGGTCTGACCCTTGACCAGGTCACTGTACTAAAAGCATTGTAAAGAACAACTCCGAATAGGGTTGCAAGATCTTCTAACATGGATCATAAAACACTACTGCAGTTCTTAGTGGGTGTCAATTCCCACTAGGGTTTTTACCTATTTGGGTTTCCCCATAATCATATTTGGTGTTATGTTTTGTGGTTGTTTATCTTACTTGCATTGATATTCATTTTAGTACATAAGCAACTAAGTTAAGATTCAAGAGAAAAGAAAAAGTATTAATATATAGAACATTGATTCACCACCCCCCCCCCCCCCCCCCGCCTCTCAGTGTTCCCATTCTTAACAATTGGTATCAGAGCTTTGGTCCTCTGAAGATAAATTTAACCACTTGAGGAGATCATGGATAAGGGAGAAATGAAACATCTAAAATAGAATCTTGAAGACCTTGACAGATTTGAAAAAGAAATTGAAGAACTAAAAGAAAAGGTTAGTGATTCTCATGCAGTCATCAAAAAACTAAGAAAAGATTTGAAAGACTGTTCCACTAGTGATCTGGGAAAAATGGTTAAAAAGATAAATGAAGAAAACACATCTCTGAAAGATCAGATTGAAGAATTGGATGAAAATTTACTTAATGATCAAGAATCCTATGAAGAACAGATCAAAGAAAACAAGCAGTTGGATGAAGAACTAAGGCAAGCTAACATGAAAATATTGGAATTAGAAAACATCAAAAAGCAAGTGGAATCTGAATTGACTGAAGCAAAGAATCATATGGACAAATTACACGCAAGCAAGCATCTAATAGAGTCATAGTTGTATGCACAGAAGGTTAAAGGAGACACCAGTGGTATTGGATTTAATGAAACACAAAATCATATCAATGACATGTGAGGAAGAAAGAAAGCATTAGAAGAATCTTCATAAGTTAAGAAGATAGGAAATCATACAAAAGTTGAAGCTGAACCACCCAAGGATGAGCACAAACCTATAAACAAGACTTGTTATTCCTGTAACAAGCATGATCACATAGAAATAAATTGTAATCAGGTAAGACCTTTCAATGGTAAATGTTATTCATGCAATAAGTTTGGTCATAGAGCTATGAATTGTAGATCAAATCAAAGAAATCAGAATCAACAAAATCAGAGAAGTCATCCACAGTAGAATGTAAGAAACTTTCAGAACATTATATGTCAGCTATGCAATTATGTTGGTCACATAGCCAGACAGTGCAGTATGGTAACCCACATGAATGCACCGAGGAATATCATGCCTCCAATCATTTGTCACTCATGTAACAAGGCTAGACACATCTCTAGGTTCTGCAGAACAAAAGCGCAAAAATAGGAAAGCCCTAAAACGATAGAAAGTTCAATATTAGAAGAAGCAGGAGAAATCAAGTTTGTGCAAGCTTCAAAAGATGTGAGCCTAATTTGGAAGGAAGAAAAGAAGGATAATGTTGATGAAATAGTTGAGGATGCATCCGCAATGGACGCACCTCCTATTTATGGTTAAATGACCTTCATGGTCATAGGGGGAGCTAGATTAGCTCTAGACCCCTGCATGGCTAGTATACTCACCCTCAAAGTATGCACCTTGGACTACAACTATTTGGAGACTATATGATGTAGTATGCAAGAGCGCACTGCCTGATTAATAGTGGAGACAAAGAATAAAATTTTGTGTTGCATTCTATGTTTACATGGTAAGCATTAATGGTGAAAAAGTTGCTTTATAGCCATCGAAGACTCATCATTCACACATTGCATTCTAAGTTCAGCATTTGGAGAGCACAAAAGATCAAGCAATTGAGTTAAGAAGTGTTGCAGTTGAATCAATCAGTGAAGAAGGAAAATAGTTTGTTGCGAAGCCCTAGCTCGATGTGATGTCTCAGAAACCCTTGGAAACCATTCAGAAGTATTTAATCAAGTAAGTCATGGCTACACCAGTTGTATTTGATGTTGTTGAAAGAAAGAGATATGTTTTTAAGAAGTCCACCCTAGATGACCTAGAAGGAGCATTTTCAAGAACCTCAATGGGTGTCATGCATGTAGAGGACATACACACTTATATCTATTGTAAGAAAGAGCCATTTGGTTTGGACAAGATTAGGTCGCACCTAGAATCAATGATGAATCCGGACAAAACATTCATTGTTGAGTTCGTGCACCTTGAGAATCATCCAATCATTAAATATGCTATTGCATATGAGTTTTATGAATCAGAGTGGATTAAGATTCTATTAAGTAGGATTCATGATGACCTATTTTGGATAGGAGAATTCCCTGTAAGAATAACCATTGATCTCATTCATGAGATGACAAGACTCTCTAAGTCAGGCACCATTCTTCTAGTTGGCAAAGATGTCAGGAAACTAGTAGAACATGCATGTAAATCCCGTAGTGATAGGCATGACATGACCATTGAGCCGATTGAGGAGAAAGACATCAAATTGATGTCTATGATACTTGGGTACAGATTTTAACATACAAACAGGGTCAATAGTGTGTCTGCAACCACTATTCTTGCAGCCATTAGATTAGTGAGAGAAAATGGAGAATTCAATCTGTGTGAGATCTTGCGCGCATAATTGATGGACAATATAAGAGCTATCAAACATGACAAGACCAAAATATTCAGGTTTGGGTCTTTGATAATCTACATGTACTTTCATATAGTTGGGAAGGTATCAGACTTATAACTAGATAAAATTTTACCTACAATGCCTCAAATATCTCTTAAGGCATCAGTTGAGAGTACATTGAAAGAATATGTGGAGTTAGAGTTGAAAACCTTCAGGATAAAGATACAGATGAGGTATAGGATACCTAAAAGCATTATTGAAAAATACAAGGACAATATCTATTTTATGGTAGAAACTGATATTACTTGTATAGAGGTTGTTGAGCCTAGAACTAAGTGGATTCATCCACTTGGCTATGAAGTGGAGGAGCAATTTTTGGAAGCTTATGCACAAGTCTTACTGTCGGTGCCCAAGGATCCTAATGAGCCTAGATGAGGAAAATATGAAGAGAAGACCAGGGAAGTACATGCAGTCCTAAATAGTGCAACGACCAAGAGGAAAGCCACCAAAATCACCTCTGAGATTTTGAAGATCCATGGTGTGACCCAAGAAGACCTAGATAAAGATAGAGAAGCAAAGATAGCTATGGAAATTGAGAGCACACCCAAAGTGGAAGCCAAGATAGAGAAAATAAATGATCCTAAGATGAAGAAGATAAAAATTGAGAAAACTGATGATGCAAAGGAAAAAGAGAGTAAGATAGATGATATCAGTCCTCCACCCACTAATGCTTCTCCTAAGATGTCTAAGAGGAAAAAGAAACTAGTTACAAGTCATCCATAAGCTAAAGCCACAAGAAGCAGAGGCAAAAATGTGCAACCACCTCCTGAGGTAGTATTCTTACAAAGTTTACAAGTGTTGAGATTAATAGTAGTTGATGAAGGCAAACTTGATCAGATATCTAAGTTCTATGATAGATATCATGAAATTGACAAGTCTGAGATCCATGAGATGTTGATCAAACATATGATCAAGTTCAAGAAGATAGTTCTAGAACTAAAAATAGTCATCCCAAATAAAGTGTGAGATATTATAGAAACTTTCAAAAGACAAGCAGCTAAAGAAGACATTAGAATAAGAGAGAAAACACTGGATGACAATCTTCCAGTGTGTTCAGTAGAAAAAAAAAAGCATTATTAATGGATTTGGTGAAGCCGCACTTAAGGAAAAAGATGAGAACATTTCATATAATGAAAAAATATTATGAGATAATAGCTAAGGAGATAGAGAAAGCCTTTGAGAAGGTGTTCCTTGATCAGTGCATGCAACCTACATATGCGCCCATCTCAAGCACCTTTGGAGCAAGCTAAAGTAGTCAAGGTCACAAAAGCACCTATGACAAGTCCATAGGAATCAATGCCCATAGTGATAGTACCTATAGTTGAAACAAAGTCTACGCCCGTGCCTGGAACACAAGAAGATGTCACAATAATGATTGATAATGTGGAGATATCAATGGTGGCCACTAAAAAAGACTTATAAAAATTTGAGGAAGCCTTTGTGAGTACACAAGAGGTAGAAACACTATGCGGTGACAATTCACCTAAGCAACAAGAAGATGTGTTGATTGAGGACTTAACAGGACAAGAAGAAGAAGAGGAGAAAGAAAAAGAAAAGCAAAATGAAGAAGAAGAGGAGAAAGAAAAGGAACCAACAGATGAACTCTCTATTGAAATACCTGCAAAGACAAATACAGAAGTGATGGATAGTACGCCTATCACTCCCATGCCATCAGCAACATTGTTGTCAAGTTTGACTCCTGACACTATGAGCTTTGGACTCTTGAGGAGAAGAAGACCTAATCAAGATCAATGTCCTTGCTATGGAGAATGCCAAGGAGAAACAATTGATGAGAAATCCTCTATTTGTTGAGTCAGTAAACATCTTGAACAATCTACTGCCAGCAGAGAAGAAGGTACCAATAGTGCACTCAGTGGAGGATGTCAGCAACATCCTAACAAGCTTCAAGGCAAACTTTTCTTGCCTAGAAGAATCAACAGCTAAGGTAGCAGAAGAGAAGTACCTTAAGAAAAGATTGAATGAATTAACTGCAAACTTTTCACTTGACCTTAACTCTCTAAAATTTGGTCAAGCTTCATTGAAAGAATTTGCAGCAAAAGGAAGGAAAATCATAGCAGACTGCATGAACCAAGACAAGATGACTGTAGATCTCTATAAGAAAATTCAGGAGGCAAAAGCTATGATAGACAAAGTGAGGAAATTAGTAGAAGACCCTTCTACAAATGTGAACATGTGCAATAATGTATACCAGGGTCAAGTGGACAAAATAGAGAAGGCAGCGAAAGAATTGTCCAAGGTAAGGACAAGGCAAACACAACTAAGAAATGCTCTTGTACCCTCATTAGATGTCTTGAACCAAAACATCAAGGAGACCGATGCCACTATGGTGACATATGATCAAGGTCCAAGTACAGATTTGGAGAAGATGGAGAAGTTAACATATGCTTTGTGTGCCCATCTCCAGACAATAGACTCATTGAAGAAATTTTGGCAGAATGAGATTGCTAACCTAAAGATAGCATATCCAGATGTCTTCACTTTGTGAGTACTTGTAGATACCTCTTTTTTGAGCACCTTTGTCATTAATGTCAAAGGGGGAGTATTGTATGTAGAAGAAATAATATGGAGCTTTGTATATGATGTAAAGAAAAGTATACTACATAGTGAAAGGGGAGATATAAGTTAGAGTGTGTATTAGTGAATAATGGTAATTTGGAATCACCACTATTTGTGTATGTGTCTGGGGAAAATGTAAGATTCACTCCTAAATCCAAATTCCCAAAGGAGAGATCCAATTTGATCAACCAAGAGGTTGATACACAATTGAATCAATCTATGAAGAATATGAAAGAGAGAGAGAAACCCTATACTTCCCTATAGTTGGATTAAGCTTGAAATCTAAAATAATTGAAGTGCAAATACTAACCTTGAATTAGGGCAGATCTGGAAAATGTTAAATTCTAGCTTCTGTATGAACTTTCTGAAGACTTCGTCACCTATTCTGGACTGGAAATGTCGAGGCGGACAAAACCCAAAAATCTTTTCTCCAAATTCACACAGGTCGACTTTGACCTTTTAAAAGGTCAAAGACCACATTATTTATTTGAAGTCCGATTCTGATTTTGTTCGCAAATCCTGAAAGATTGTTGAAAAGGGTATCCAAATTCGCTCTTAGATCTAAGATTCCACACCTGTGCCTACAAGAAAAATGGTTTTGTTTTTTGTTTTTGGGGTTTGCCTTGGTCAAACCCTAGTTTGGAATCAACCTTAATATTGAAATTGAAATAGGAGAATGCTAGCAAGTAGTAGAAATGAATCTAACAATAAAGCTATGCAATTCAATAGATATGCTAATGTATTTGGACTGTAATCAAATATATTGATATGAAAGCTTGAACATAACATCATCAAACCTCCATAATTGTATGTTTGAAATCCACCTTGAGGAAACAATGATATGGATCTTGAAGATGAACAAAGGATCTTGAAGGAAGATCACACCACCATGGTGGCTAGATCTAGGGTTTGAATGATAGATCTTGAATGCTTGAGCCAAATCCCTTCAATAGCTTGAATGCTTAAATCCTTGATCTTCAATGGAGAACTTGGATGAAGAAGAATACTTGAATACTTGAATGAATGCTTGCTTGATCACCTTGAGAACTTGAGAGCTTGATTGCTTGAGATGAGATGAGATATGAAAACTTGAGATATCAAAATGAGAGAGGAAGGCCTCCTTTTATAGTGAACTAGGGCACACTCCTCTAGATGGGCCACCTTGGAGAATTAAATCCCAATTAGGTCCTCACCTTTAGAAAATTTACCTTGATTAAATACAATTAAAGGATTTACCGTTTCAGAACCCGAAACAGCCGATCTGGAGGCGAAGAAATAACTTTCTTGAAAGCTAAATTATCGGCAAATGACAATTTGAAATCTTGGTGGGAAGAGGTCAAGGTTGAGGTCGATCCTAACCTAGTCAGGGTCCAGGTTGACTTTAACCTCAGACCCTAACTTTGTCAGGTTCTGCAACAGAGATCCCAGAGATGCTAGAAACTTAGAAATTGATGTCTAAATAGGACCCAGTGTGTGGAACAGACAGAAAATCCTCAAAATGATATGATGAAGGACTAGGAGGTATCATTTTTGAATCCTACCTAGAAAATGGAGCCATGGAAAATAGAAAATTAGGAAAGTCCTTAAGACCTTAACCCTATTTCACCTAGAATGAAGAAATCAAGTGCAGAGAAGAAGTGGAAGACAAGGGAGAATGCAAAGATGCCAATCATGACCCTAAACCACTTACTCAGAGGGATAAATTCTCTTAACATGGAAGTCCTTCCATTTTAAGATGATACAATTAGAAAATTTTGTATAAGGATACAGTTAGTAACTTTGCCATATTCCTTTGTTGCCATTAATGACAAAGGGGGAGATTGTTGGAAAGTTGACTATACTAAAGTATATGACTATATTTAGTGTTTTCATTATGGAAACAAAGTTATATGAAGTTTTGGAGTCAGCACATAATGTAGAAGATCAGAAATATGGCTAAGTATGGAAGACTGGACAGATAGCAGAGCACCAAGTGAACAGAGCATCAGTGCATGTGTGTATGACCAAGTTATGGTATTATCCCTTGAAGATAAGCTTGTTGAAATTTATTCATGTTAATTCTAAGATTTCATGATCAAATGAATTAGTATGATGAAGATACAACCAGTAAAAGAGTCACAGTCAGTAAGCAACAGAACAGAACAGAGTATAGGGCCGACTGTTTGTATTTTGATTTGCGCTTGTAATATTGTTTTGTAAAGGCTACATGCCTATTGTATTTGTGTGCTATAATTGTGTCACACTTCTATGAATCATTACATTCAAGAACACTCAAGAATGAGGTCTCAAAAATTGATCCATAGCTCCCTAGGCATGGAGTGCAAAGGTTTTCAAGAATGCTCTCAGCTAGAGCTATTAAGCCTATAACCTTGCTAGTAAACCATGCAATGGGAGATTCAAATGAAGACAAGGGCAAGAATGCCAATATCCTCAAGAATCAAATGAAATGCAATGCAATGCTATGCTAGAAATGGAAATGCAAGCTAAGCTATGAAAATGAAAGATGCAAGTATTACAAAGCCTCCTAGTTAAGCTAGATAAATTAATCTAAAGCATAAAGGAAATCTAAGCTAAGAATGTCATGATAATGCAAGAGGTGAAACTATGATAACATGTAGATGCAAAAGCCAAGAATGTTCCAAATTTGCAAAAGCTCCAAGATGACCTAGAAAACATGCAGCATAACATTAGCATAAAAAGTTGAGGATCTAGAATGAAGAAGAGAGCTCTCCTTTTATAAGAAATGAAAAGGAATGGACCATGGAGATTAAGAGGCAAAAGATTTAATCAATGGTGGAGCTTGAAAGAGGAGAAATCTATGTGCACAAGTATCCTCCAATAGGAAAATAGGAGTTGACTTTTGTGTCCATATAAGACAAAAAGTATTTTTTCCCTTTTTATAAAATAAGAATAATGCTTTATTTGTGCAACTTAGGATAAGAGGAAAAGTGGGGGCTTTTTATTTATTAAAAGGGGAGGAAATATCCCTTTTAAATAAATAAAAAATTAAGATAAAATGGTTAGTCCATAGGATAAAAATTCAATATATGATCGAAATTAAGATTTGATTAAGAAATTGATAGTGCTGAAAATATTGATTATTGATAAAACTGATTCAGGATTGATAAATCAAATAAATGGGGCCCAAAGTCTAGGTGACCATTTTTGGGTGCATACATTTTCCCCTCTTTGACTAATGTGTGTTCAATTTGGGAACACATGTAGTCAAAGAATGAAGTTGAAATGTGAGATCGATCTAGGATCACAAAACAACTCAGATGTGAGGTCGATTCGGGATCACACCTGGACAAACATAAACAAAGGCCTTTGAACATGAGGTCAATTCAGGATCATATCCAAAATAAGAGATAAGAATCTCAGGCTTGAGAAAAAGCTAAGAAAAGATGTCTGAATCAGGAAAATCAAGGAAATCAAGGATGAGAATCCCATAGGTACTACCCCCTCAGAATCGAAATCGAAATCAGGTAGAGGAGAAGCAAAAAATTGATAAAGATGATCAAATCATAATGAAATCACAATCGAAGGTAAGGGTCAATAGGTTAACCAATAGGCAATGAAACATGCCCCAGTGATGAAGTAGAAGAATAGAAATGAAAGACTAGAAAATTGCGCAAATGAAAGACTAGAAAATTTGAGAGACATGGAAGGAAGAAATTCCACCAAAGATCAGAGAATTATGCCTCAAAAGGTCAATCAACTGCGTAGAAGAAGGAAAATTTTGAAACGTGACTCGGATTTCAATTTTGAGTTTGAAAATGGATAGAAAATGTTGTGATATGAAAGACCAGAAATGAAAGATATGATCAAGAAGAAGGAAAGATGAGTGCCATCGACTGACAGGTCCATGTGAGATGAAAAGGAGAGCTCTCTCCATATGCAAGGTGCAAAACTAGACTAACATGACCCTAAAAATGCAAGCTACTATGAAAGTGGTTGACTTGCAAGGTCACAACGCTTATAGATATCTAATTATCATCATCGAGCATTATTGGTAGCGTTGCAAGATCATACAATACACACTAGCATAACTATGTGAATTTGAATATGATCTATATCAGATAGAAATGTGGAAATCTCACCTAGGCATCTGAGACATATAGGTCAAGATGACTAGTGCAGTGAGATTACCTAAGTTTGATATAGCAAGATTATGCTCACATCGAGACACAAGAAAGTCAAGATGACTATAAGCATGCACTTGCGAAACAGTCAAGGATAATACCTTGTAGATCCCAATGTCAAGTGGAACAAGCATAAATGCTAATGACAAGTAGGACCAACAAAATATATCCACAAGCAGAAAAAGCAATAAAACATGTTCTCATTCCCTCAGTCTTCTAGCTATGCATCATCGAAAATGATCATAGGGGGAGAACACTCAATAAAGAAATCATCATAGACATCACACAAAGAAAATAAAGCCAAGAAAGTCTTAGCAAGTCAAGTGCATGTGTATAGGTCATAGAGTCAAGCTTTGAGTATCGCATCTGCAAATGAGAAATATCATATCATACTAGACTGTAGGTAGGACATCTGATAAGTGTTAAGAAACACTCGACGCTAGGGTAGTATTGAAAAACATAGTTGGGGGGTGTTGAAAAACACCGTTTGCAAGGTGCCTAAGAAACCTAGATGAACAAAGAGACCCAAGATAAGCTCAAAACAATAGATGCCCCCTAGACTAAGACAAGAATCAATTCCAGGCTAGGAGAGGCAAAGCGAGAAGTGGAGCGAATGAGCGCCACACAAGACTGATAGACATAGATGCAGAGGGTCTCAAGCAGCACCTGTTTCCAGGTTTTCACCACTTGATAGATTTATTGCAATTTTTTCAGGACTTTTTATTAAAAAAAATTTGTATTTTTGCTACCAAGGCGCCTGTTTCCAGGTTTTCACCAAGGCACTTTTTCTATTTTTTTTGGAATTTTTTGATTTTTTTGGTGAGACATCAGAGCACCTATTGCTAGGTTTTCACTAGGATGCTCTTTTTTTTTAGTACTTTTTATGCTTTTTAGGATTTTTTCAGCATCATATATGAATTTTTTTGGAGTTTTTTCAGGATCATAAAGTATGTACAAAGAATGCCCCAGACAGAAATGGGCATCAAGAATCTACTTCCTCTGATGTAGAGAACTGATAGGCCCCAGGCCCAAATGTTGCAACTGTGACGATAGGAGGTCTCAACTAGTTCGACCAATAATAACCAGCCCTAAGCAATGTCTGAGCTAGTGGAGGATTGTTAGAATGTGATCCACATATGCCATCATGGATTTCAGCTAGCACTTTTTCTGACTCCTCTATTTCTAGACACTTAAGGAGAGTTCCTTCTAGACCCTTCCTATACAAGTCACCAGAGACAAAGGCAAAGTGTAAGGGATGGTGGGAAGAATGGCGTGGTGGATTGTTAGGAAGAATATGAGGTGGAAGACATGAAAAGATGGCAGAATTGTAGGATTTGTAAGCATGATAGCGTAATTCATCCACTAGGAACTTGAAGTGAGATTTATGCCTTTTCATTTGTAAGATGGATGTCAAAGTAACCAAGGCATTAGCAACTTTGTTCTTAGCTCTAGGAATGGGCTGAAGTGTAACAGATATGAGATCATGCTTGAAGTAGTGCACCATTTTGTTGTAGAGAATCAGCTTGTCATCTTTTCTTTGAGAATCATTATTTAGGAGCAGATTTTTATTTTTACTTTTCTTAGGTTTGGATACCGCCACAATGTGGTTTTCACCATCCGACCATTGCTCTTTTCTTTTGACATGATGACTGTGATACTTGATTGCTGATTCAATCTTTTTTGTTGCTAGTTCGCTGGTGGAAGAAGTAACAGGTGTTAATGTGAGATGAAATGAAGTGACTAGTTCAACAACATTTATGTGAGGGGTGTCATCTCTGGTGACAAAAGAAGTTGAGCCTATAGGGTAAGCTCCAAAAGTGTGAAGATCTAGACTTTTCATAGAAGGACTAGCGTAGTCGACTAAGGCAATACGGGGAACAAACTCATCAGACCTGACACGAGACTCATCAACTACATCAGGTGGGTTACGAGAGGTATGAACCACATCAACATCCATATCTGTCATGGAAGAATATTCTGGAAGAGGCTTAAGATGCCGAGAAGTAGAGATACTCATGTCATTATGTGATAGATCATCTCTTTGTAGCAGTCGTGCAATGTTGTGACGTTGTCTATCATAGTGAAATGATTCTTTAGGCACATAGGTTCTAGGCATAGAGGCCTCAGCCATATCATCAGTAGATATACATTCTTCTCCCCAAAGAAGTGAAGTATAAGGAAGATCATCTCCCATGTGAGCCATAGTGTGTAGTGGTGACTCATCTGTATCTGTGTCTGAATTACTGAGCATGGGGGTATTTCTAGAATCCTCTCTATAGATCCACTCTTGAACAGCTTGTTCTTCTCTTTCTACTTCTAAAGGAATGGATGAAGGAACAAAAGTATCAAAGATCACCATAGCAGAAGTGGAAGGCTTCATCTGATCAGAAGGTCTCCCATATGACCTAGGAGAAATAGGTATAGAAGCAAAGGAATCCAGCGTATATTCACCCATACCAAGGCTCATCATCTTAAGTGATTTCTCAACAGCAACTAGAGACGTACTAGGATCAACAGTAGGTTCATTGTGAGGAACAAATTTTTCAGCAGCAGCAAGGGCATTAATAGCAATAGTATGGTCTCCAGGAATCACAACTTCAGTGCCATTGTATGGAAATTTGACGCACTGATGATAAGTGGAAGGAATAGCCTGCATGTCATGGATCCAAGGATGACCCAAAAGAATGTTATATGCAAGTGGGATGTCCAATACTTGGAATTTAATATCTTTTGTGACAGGGCCCACTCGGACAGGCAACATGACAAGACCTTTGGAAGATCTTTCCACTTCATCATAAGCTTTTATAGTAATCTTCTTCTTAGAATCCATAGCAAATTCTGACAAACCCAATTTTTGTATGACATTGAAAGAAACAATATTTAACCCTGCACCATTGTCTATTAGGACTCGGCGGACTCAGGTATTGTAGACTAGAACTTCAATGTGTAAAGCTAGATTATGCGGGTGAGCAATAGATATGTCATCTTCTGCAGAAAAGGAAAGAGGTAGCGGAGATGAAATGTGGTTGACCATAGCCTGAAATCGATCCGAATCAATGTCATTGGGAACACATGTTGTATGTAGAGCCTCATCAAGAATTTCTCTATGCGAAGGGGATAACCAAAGTAACTCAAGGATAGATATCTGTGCTGGTGTCTTTTGCAAATGTTGGACAAGATCATAGCTAGGGGTGGTTGAAGGAGCCACTTGTTTGGAAGGCAAAGCTTGCTTGGGATCTTGCGCAGTTTTAAGGACAATCTTGGCTTGCCCCCTAGTAACAACATTCAGTGTCTCACTTCGGGAAGATGAACTACCACGTGTTTGCAAGACCAACTTTGGCTTACCATGATTAGCTTTATTATCCTCTTGAGACCTCATCATTAAAACACTCTCAACAGGCTCTACCATGTTGATCACAGGCGTATTAGAAGGATACATGTAATTGATCTTAGCATCATGATTCTTCTTATGTGCTTGAGAGGTTTCCCCCTTATCATGCTTAGGTAGAGGATCTTTGAAAGCTGTGTGATCATAATTTTTAGTTAAGCCATCAGTGGAGATTGTGCCATTCTCAATAAGATCTTGAATATCATCCTTAAGCTTAAAACAATTGTCTGTCAGATGTCCCTTGTTTCTGTGATAATGACAATAAGAATCCTCTCGCCACCAATCAGGCTTATTTAGCGGATCCTAGTTACTAGGTTTATCAGGAAGCATAAGATATCCATTATCAACCAAAGTCTTAAGGATCACATCGTAATGTTCTGCCAACTTGGTATAGACTCACCTTCGAAATGACTTCTTAGGCTTATCTGCATATTGAGGTTTAGGAGCACTGTGAGCATTGGCAGCTTCTTGTTGTTTTGCTGCATAGATAGCATTGGAGAGATTGAAAGTAGGCTCTTTAACTTTAGGAGCATCAACAACCCCATCATTAACAACATACTTGTTTTTATTCCAAGGTTTGTTCTTGTCTTTGCCATTGCCTTTAGCATCTTTATTAATAACAATATCCCCTTGTCTTATAGCTACATCCTCAATTCAATATGCACTTTCAACCATGTCATTGAAAGAGGAGAACAGTTGTTTTCTTAGATCATAATACAACTCAGGCACAAGAGTGTTGAAAAAAATATCAATCTTTTCGCTTTCGGGTAGCTAACGAGGATATCGAGAATACAATGACCTCCAACGTTGCAAATAAGTAGCAAATAACTCTCCTTGGTTTTGTCTTAAAGCACCAAGATCTATGATGGTGATAGGCTGTTGGATATTGTATGAATAGTGCTGGGTAAATCGCTGAGCCAACTCATCAAAAGTCTTAAGAGGTGGTGTCAATTTCGCAAACCATTCCAAAGCTTGGCCTCTTAAACTTCTAGCGAATAGTCGTAGAAGAAATGTGTCTTCATGAAGGAAGTCCATGCTAAGAGCATAAAAGTGACACACATGGTCATGGGGATCACCATTTCCATCATACTTGTCATATTTGGGAACCTCAATATCCCTAGGAAATGGGACCATGTATAGACTTTTATCAAAAGGAAGAGCACAAATTGATTCTACAAAAGAGACCTTTGGAGGCTCTCTTTCTATTGCCATTTGGGTAAGGCATTGATTTGTCTGATGCAGTTCTTCTTGAAGGACTTCCAATTCAGTTGGTACTCTTTGTTGGACAATTTGTCTGACATCATAGTCGAGAGGAAGCTTGTATCCTCTAGAAGTCATATATTGAAAATATTGATCACCATTACACTCTAAAAGCTTATGCATCATTCGTTGGGAGACCACATCTTGTTCAAATCTCATAAGATCCTCACTAGAAATCTCATCATCAACCTCTACCTCATGTTGAGAGGGAGGAGGCCTAGGAGGTGAAGAAGGCATACCAAAAGTAGGTCTTGGAGGAGATCTTGGTGGCGTGTTGTTGCCATTATCACCATTGATAAAAAGAGATCTATGCTCATGATTACTAGTCTCAGGTTGCTCATGAAATGTCCCTCTATAAGCCATGCGCCTAGTAGCATCCATCCTTTGTTGATTGTGTTCTTTGTCTAAGTGCGCTTGGTTATATTTATGCTCAAAATGTTCTTGCAAGCATTGAAATTTTTCTTGTTCAGTCAAAGTAAGTGAGACACTGTCCGTGTTTTTGGGGGTCTTGAATGCGGAAAAGAGGAAACCTCCTTTGTACCACGGGGTAGCCTTAGAATCCTTAGATTGGTTAGAAATAGAACTGTTGTTGCTAATGGGTGCTCGTCAGCATCGAGTTGGAGAAGGTAACTGTGTATAATTGAATGGAGGATGACTCTCCTACTCAAATTGAGACCGAGTTGTAACCGGCATGAAAAGAGATGTTGGTTGACTAATAGAATGAGACAAAGTTTCTCAGATTTGAGATAAGAAAAGCTAATAAAGATCACTTGTCAAAGTAGAACAATAAAGAGATGGCTCATCAAAAGTGCTCAAGCACTTACAACAATCAATTGACTAAAGCCGAGCAACGAGCAAGAAGCTCAATAAGCAAGTAGCTAGAGAGGTAACCGTGATGCGACAAGTGATCAAGAGTAGCATTCGTTAAGCTCAAATCCAATAGTTTTAGCTCATTTGTTTCAGTCTAGAACAAATCTAAGCATGCAGATAACAGACCAGCTTCAGGTAAGAATAGAAAAAGACACTCTACGACAGGTTAAAATGCAAGTTTAGCAGCTCTGGATTGCAACAGCAACAAGACAGCAAAAAATTTCTGGGTGACACTTTCTAGGCAGACAAGGCGACAATTTATAGTGAGGTGACACTTTGCCCTAAGCCAAGCGACAGTTTCCAGTAAGGCCGGGCGACACTTTCCAGGCAAGCGGGGCGATGGTTGTGCAGGGACGAACTGTCACGCGATATTTCTCAGAACAGGGTGCGACACTATTCTAGGGTCGTACGACTCTTTGACTAGTGAACATAAAAATCTCAGTTTTGAAGCTTTTTGATCAAGTTCAAAGGTTAGATAGTGCAATTTCTCAGTTTGACAAGCAGTAACAGCAGATAAAAGATAGGTTTGCAAACAGTATAGGATCAAACATGTCATAGAACACTTGAAACAAGGGCAAAAGCAACCTTGCCAAGACAAGCACTTGTGATATCAAAATAGAAAACCTTATGAATGCTACCGTTTGTTTGAATGTCAAGAACATTTACACTGGTATAGCACAATCGAAGACAATTCAAGCAATTACTACCTAGAAGGACAAGGCTCATTACTTAGCAACGTGGCCCACAACTTGATGCTCCCTTGCCTCACACCAAGTGGTTGCCCACAAGAGATATTGGCATTGTCATGGAAGTGTCAAAAACACAACGAAAGGAACACATATGGTGAGTGTCTTGGGGTGATTCAGGTAAGTCCACTTGGATCAATCCTTGCACCAAGAAGCTAAGCAGCTAAAATAAGGTGGCCTCTATCTAAAGGTTCATAGTAAGGGCTTTCGTTCATAGCACCCCTCTTGCTCCTCATAAAGGACTAGGACCTCGCGGCCTCAAGAGTACCTTAAGCATTCTTGCTCAATGCTTTCCTCATGGTCACAATCCCACAAGTTACTCACATTAAGCAAAGATAAGTACTATGTCTACCAAGGTTTTGTGTCCTCGATAGCCTTGAGATTATAGTGGGTTGGAATAGCTCGGTATTAGCTTGTCCCCACTTGGGTCGTTCATCTTGATTGCTCAAGAGCAGGCCTGCTAAAGGATACTAAATCTAAATAAAAAGTGGATCAATTCTTGAGGTTCAAGGTTTTTGGTTCACCACGAGGGTGAAGAGCATACTCCCCTATCTCAAAAATTTCACCCAAACACACCAAGCAAAGATTTAATTACCCCCTTGCTTTCAAAATCCCAAGATGGGTCAAGATTTCTGTTTCACCACAAGGGTGAAGAGCATACTCTCCTACCACCTCAAAATTCCTACAACAAGGTATTAAGTGCCTAATAAATGAAACAACTAGTATATGCTGCACTCAATAAAGAAAGCAATTAAACAAGCACTTGATTTAGTTTTTATGCTTAGGGTAGCCCTGCAAAAACCATTAGTGGCCCTCTTTGACATGCGTTCTTTTGGAAAAATATCTCAAGCAAGTGCACCTACAACCACAACTTGTTAGACCCACAAGGGTTAGGAAAATCCAAAATCTAACAATGGTTAGCACATGAAAAATTAGATAATCTGTAAAAAAATAACTGATGAAATCATAAAATCTGAAAATGAAACCATCATGGTTGGATTAGGCACGAAAAGACCTTTCCAACGATATATCACACTTTGATTTTCGATACCATTTGCAAAAATTTCTCAAAAATGGGCACCCATTTTGGCAAGGATTTGAAAACGCTAAAATTTTCAAAAAATTTCAAAAAATTAGCAAAGAAACTGAAACTTGCAAGATACAAAAAAATAGCTCAAAAATAGCTCTTTGTCAGGTACAGGCGATATATCTCAGACTTCACCAGTATCGCGCGACACAGTTTCCTGTAGCCAGGTGATATACCTCAGATATACCTTAGTCTAGGCAATATACTGCACAATAGGCGGGCGATACTTCGCATGACACCAAGCGATAAACCTCAATACGTGCATGCGATTCTTCTGTGATGTGAAGTGTCGCACTGGTATTATAAGGTATATCGCGCGATATACCTGAGAAGTGTCGCACGATACTCTGAGACAAAAAACCAGAGAATGCAAAATTTTTGCAAATTAATCTAAAAAATCATGAAAATGCAAGAAACTAAAAGATAAAGTTTATCTACTCTGCCCCACGGTGGGTTCCAAAAATGTGTGCTATAATTGTGTCACACTTCTATGAATCATTACATTCAAGAACACTCAAGAATGAGGTCTCAAAAATCAATCCATAGCTCCCTAGGGATGGAGTGCAAAGGTTTTCAAGAATTCTCTCAGCTAGAGCTATTAAGCCTATAACCTTGCTAGTAAACCATGCAATGGGAGATTCAAATGAAGACAAGGGCAAGAATGCCAATTTCCTCAAGAATCAAATGAAATGCAATGCAATGCTATGCTAGAAATGGAAATGCAAGCTAAGCTATGAAAATGAAAGATGCAAGTATTACAAAGCCTCCTAGTTAAGCTAGATAAATTAATCTAAAGCATAAAGGAAATCTAAGCTAAGAATGTCATGATAATGCAAGAGGTGAAACTATGATAACATGTAGATGCAAAAGCCAAGAATGCTCCAAATCTTCAAAAGCTCCAAGATGACCTAGAAAACTTGCAACATAACATTAGCATAAAAAGTTGAGGATCTAGAATGAAAAAGAGAGCTCTCCTTTTATAAGAAATGAAAAGGAATGGACCATGGAGATTAAGAGGCAAAAGATTTAATCAACGGTGGAGCTTGAAAGAGGAGCAATCCATGTGCACAAGTATCCTCCAATAGGAAAATAGGAGTTGACTTTTGTGTCCATATAAGACAAAAAGTGCTTTTTTCCCTTTTTATAAAATAAGAATAATGCTTTATTTGTGCAACTTAGGATAAGAGGAAAAGTGGGGGCTTTTTATTTATTAAAAGGGGAGGAAATATCCTTTTTAAATAAATAAAAAATTAAGATAAAATGGTTAGTCCATAGGATAAAAATCCAATATATGATCGAAATTAAGATTTGATTAAGAAATTGATAGTGTTGAAAATATTGATTATTGATAAAACTGATTCAGGATTGATAAATCAAATAAATGGGGCCCAAAGTCTAGGCGACCATTTTTGGGTGCATACAGTATTTAGGTCGTAGACATGTTAATATGATGATATGTAAACATTCTTGAGCCAATTCAATTGGAAGCATTGTATGTAATAGGTTGAAGGCTGACCTAGTTAAAAGTTTTGTTTGCGCATATAAATAAGACATGTGCCTTTGTAATTAAGTAGAGCATGAGATATAGAAATTGGTAAAAGAAGAGAAGAGGCATGTGAAGAGAAGTTAGTATGTTGTAGTTCTTTACAAGAGGCTAAAGCATAAGTGCACAAAAGGAACTGATAAGACAAGCAGTGTCACAGCAACAGTTCACCTTGCAGATATAGTGTGTATCTAAGATCCAAAAGGTTGTAGCCTTCACCACTTGAGCAGTGAGCTCTAGGATAGTGTGTCCCCACCCCTAAGAGGGTTAATTATAAAAGACTCCTAATAGGGTCCAACCCTTAACCAGGTCACTATACTAAAAGCATTGTAAATAACAACTCCTAACAGTGTTGCAAGATCTTCTAACAGGGATCAAAAAACACTAGTGCAGTTCTTAGTGGGTGTCAATTCCCACCAGGGTTTTTACCTATTTGGGTTTCCCCGTAATCATCTTTGGTGTTATGTGTTGTGGTTGTTTATCTTACTTGCATTGATATTCATTTCAGTACATTAGAAACTAAGTTAAGATTCAAGAGGAAAGAAAAAGTATTAATATATAGAACATTGATTCAACCCCCCCCCCCCCCCCCCCCCCCTCTCTCAGTGTTCCCATTCCTAACACATTTTGGGGGAAAAATTGGAATTTCAAAATTCCAATTCCAATATTTTGGATGGACGCAAACGTGGAATTGACATTATCCAGAAATATAATTCTGGAATATCTAGTCTAATTCCAACACCCAAACAGGCCCTAAGGGTTTAATGATCATGTTCTAATCCTAGAATGTAAGAGATACTGAATGTCTTTATGAACTTTAATAGACTTAGCTTTGTCATCAACTTCCACCAAGCTAATGCAATCTTATAAGGTAAAAAATAGATGTTCAAACCACTAATGACCACACCAATACCATCAATAACATGCATATCAATGACATAGCAATAAGTGAAGTTAAGCTTATATTAAATTCCAGTTGACCATGCAAAGCAATTAGCAATCAACAAGCTACAAGTAGTATAGATTAAGCGACTCTCACAAAGGTTCATTCAACATTTCTTTCATCCAACTAAAACACTTAAGGAAAATCATTTACCATAATTGAAAAAATCCTCAATAACTTATTGCCAAGTGCAAAAAGAAATTGGATAAAAATAAGTGATTACTCGACAACTTCTTGGCAAAAAAATTGGCAACACAAAAAATTGCTTAAATTTAACTAGAAATGCATTTTAAAAAAAATCAATGAGATGCATCTAATGAGCCAGTAAATGAGTAAACAAAAAATTAAATTGAATCTAGATATATTTAAATGCAAATGGGGTACAAAATGGCTTCCTCATTTGGAATGTTGTCTGAAGCAAAAATAAAATACCAAAATGTCTTTGTAAAACTATAAGTAAATACAAGTACAACAATAAAATAGTCTACAGGTCTTGGGTGGTCCTCTCGTTGCTTGAAGAAACTTCTTAGCAACATGTCTCCTCCTATTGCTAGTGCTTCCTGCTCGTCAAGAATTTCAAATTCATTTCTTGATATAGTGGGTGGTTCGGCTCTACAGGATGTGCCTTTGCAGATCACTAGTGTTGGGAGTTTGGGTGTCGGTTCCCGATCTGTGTCTGTTGCAAACACATCTTCTACAATGACAGAGGTTTTTATTGGCTCAGCCAGGGTTTATGTCATCTCCCATGTGTCTCTTATGGGCATTATAGGCAATGGTTCATTAAAGGGGTATGGTAGATTCCTTGCTATGATTATTGACAACGGTTTTGGTACCGGGACTCTTGTTGGAGGTGCTTCCCAATCCACTTGGCCCGATCCTATGTTTGGGCTTGCCTCTTCCTATGCAAAACCTCTTGCTTTGGTTCCTTTAGTTAAAACTAGGGCCTCCTCCATTGTTATTTACAATGGTATGGGGGTGCCCTCCTCTGCGATTGTCAGTGCCTTAGCTTTGGTTTTTGGTGCAGTGGCTAGAGGGAAGAGTCCCCATGTTGTGATGGAGGATGTTGCTACTAATACTAGGGCTTCAAATATGAAGTCTAGGTTTGTTGTGCATGGACCTCTCCCTGTTTCTAATCCCTTATCCATGTCACTAGATAAGGAGATGAAGGAGTAAATAGATCATAATGCCTCTATTTTCTATGTCCATGCTTTGATATGTTAGTTCTGAGGCTTTGCCCTAGCCTCTCAGAGTTGCATGTCTGGATCTCACAACTTTGGGAGCTCCTTCTCACTGGTACTATGCACATTTACCCTATGGACAAGGTTTTTTGTTGCTAAATTTGAAGATGTTGAGGATAGAAATAAAATGTTGTGTGATAATTTCTTTAGCTGGGAAGATAGATTTGTGCTCATGGTAAAGCCTTGGTATGCTGATTTCAACCCTTCTGCTAAAACATTCAATAAGATCCCAGTTTGGGTTTGGTTACCTTATCTCCCCCTTCACTTTTGGTTAGATTGTCTCCCTAAAGGGATTGGGAATGCTCTTGGGGATTTTCTGATGGTTGATGAAAATTCTTCTGATATTTTACTTTCCACTTTTGGTTGAATCTTGGTTGATTTGGATATCTCTAAGAAACTTCCTACAGAAATTAAACTTGAATATGCTAAGGGTAGTTGGATCCAACCTTTGGACTACGAAGGGATTCCTTTCAAGTGCAGAAGATGTTTTAAAATTAGTCATATGGTGGTTCAATGTGAATTAGAGAAAATTAAAAATTTTGCTTCATGGTGGAAAGGTGTTTTTTCCCAGCATTATATGGTTGAGAAGATTTCTTCCCAAAGGAGTTTTTCCCAAGTAGTTGTGCAGGATAGTCCTATGTCTTCTTCCCATGATGCTTGGATGTCACATGGTGGTTGTGTTGAGGATAGCATGGCTCAGGTTATTTGTGCAGTTTCTTCTCATGTTGGTGTCTTTGTGATGGTTGGGGTTGTTGGCTCTGCTCCTATAGTGACTCATATTTTTGTTTCTTGTGATAGGGCTTTGGCTGTTGGCAGTGCTTTACCGGTTGAGAGTGATGTTGGTGTTGTCCCTATAGTTGTTGCTAGCCCTATCTCTTAAGATGTTGATAGTCCTATACCTAGTTCTTCTATGGGTGATGTCGGTTTTCCCTCTTAGGGTGTGGGGATTCTAGAGATAGATTTTTTGGTATGGTAGGATGTGGATGCTAAGGTGGAAGAGGGTTGGATTATGATAAAAGGTAAATAATATAAGGTGTCTTCACCCTCTTTTGATATGACCATTCATTCACAAGAGCATGGCTAAATGAAAATCTTAAAGGAATTTAGGTTGTGGGTGGTTGTGCTGGAGTTTTCTCTAGTTCTTTCTTTAGTTTTAGGTTACATATCAATTTTTGTGTAGCGTTGGTCTCAGCTTGAGGGAGCTTGCTGGTAAAATCCTTGTATTGGTCTTGTTATGTTCATTTTATGGGCTTTATTTGAATATCTTAAGTGACCTTTTGTTAAGGGTTTTGAGTCCCTTCAAAACCTATTTTTATCATTAATTGAAAATCAAAAACATTAAAATAGACTACATCTTCCTCTTCCCCTTCCCAATAGCTAATACAAAAAACTATGGGAGGGAATCTCATTGTGGTTGTCTCCTCCCTTTGTACAAATGGTTGTGACTCGACCTCCATCCTAGATATAGATGGTGCTATCTCTGGCAATGACTTATCATCCTCAACCTCCTCATTCTCCTCAATGTCATCCAATCCCACTGCGAATCCACCATCCTCCATAGCCTATCTCTCCAAATCATAGATCTCATCATCTATAATCAATAAAGGTTGCTTTTGTGATGTCCAAATCACCAGTAAGGATCCATGTCATCCAAATCAAGTGGACCAACTAGTGTTTCCTCTACCTTCCTTGTGTGCAACTAAAGGTTATATTGCACAAAGACAAGGTCATTGAGGCATTTCTACCCTAACTTGTTCCTCTTCTTCATGTGGATGGCCTCGAACAAGATCCAATTGCACTCACAATAAGATAAACTACAAGGTTGGCATAAGATTCAGAGGGCAAGTCTTTGCAAATTTAGGACACCACCCCAATTTCGCCACCAAGCATCTAAAAAATAAAATATTGAATAGTTAGAAAGCAAAGTGAAAATATATTTTAATTTTTATCTACTTATCATGCATGTGAAAGACTCCAAAATTTCATATATTATAACTAGGGTTTGAGTGTTTCTTCCTCTCATGGTCATGTGTTAAGAAAATAGCTCACCCCTTGCATTCTACTACATGTCTGATTCAAAATAAATGAGGTCCCTCACCTCAACCTTGAGTATCATCCTCTACATGCACTCAGTGAGGCCCTCCATGACCTCTCTGTTGGGATCTGAATAGCATGGTGAGAAGCAAAAACTAGGGTTGAGAAAGTACCCTACTGCATGAATGGTTTGATGGAGCTGATTGTTCCACCTATTAATATTTTCCATATGGGGTCAAATTTGAGGGTGTCCCTTTTGTAGAATTTTTGATAGCCTTCTTGGCCTCAGAGATATCTCATTGGAGTTTGATCCACATTGACCAATCAAAGTACTCTAACCAAGGGCTACGAAACCTACAATTGAAAAGTACAAAAAGATTAATCATTAAAGTTACAAATTAGTAATGAAAGACTTGAATACAAAAAAAATTAATATTCAAATTTTGAAGTTTTCAAGTTAACTTCACAATCTTTGTAGCTCTTTATGTAAATTGGTTGTCGAAGACCATACATGCAACATTTTCTCCATCAGGTTTCTTCGAATAACTTGATCCTAGTAATGTTTGACTCAAATACTTGCTTCAAAGAAGTCAAAGAAGTAAGGATACTTTGCAAGGTTAAGAAAATTGTTGCAAACCTTGTGAATCCCACTCTTACCAACTCCTTCCCTTGGGTGTGTTCTCTCATCAAGAGAAGAACCCCAGGGTGATTGTAGATCTATTTTGAGATCTTTCTTGCATCCTCTACAACCAATCTCACCCAATCTAGTTTTTCCATGCCCTCCAAAAGAAGGTCAAGGACATGTGCTACACAAGGAGTCCAAAAAAGTGTATTATATTTGTCTTTGAGGATCTTACTCGCTACCACATATGTTGTTGCATTATCAGTTATAATTTACACCACATTATCGATTCCCACCTCCCTTACAACTTGCTCTAATATTGGAGCCAAAATTTCAATAGTCTTCCTATTATTGAAGGCATCCACAGATTTCAAAAACACCATATGATCCTTGCAAGAAATCAAAAAATTAATGATGGTGCGGTTTTTGCCATCCGTTCATATATTTGAAAGAATGGTGCAGCCACATTGTTTCTATTGTATTTTTTGCTCTTCTATTGTATTTTTTGCTCTTCCACTGCTTATTTTTCCCTAGAAACTGCATTTGTGAGCAGCCTACAAGTCTGAAGTAAAATTAATGTTAACTTTAAATACATAATTTTGATTTAAAAATAGCTTACATTCAACAAAAATAAATAATTACCATAAATAAATAAAAACATAAGTTTAGTGTACACTCTAAAAATCAAAACTCAACATGAGCTATCAAGATTCAAAACTAACTTAAAACATTTAAAAATTAAAACAAGTGAACTAACTGCTCACTCAAGTCTACACGAGAAGGCACATTGTAGACTTTTCCCACCACAACCATTGTAGTAACCAAATTCAGCCAATATGGATTTTTTGCAACATTGAAAATGATGTTGTTGAAGTACCAAAACTTGATAGAAGCAATGTCTACTTGCCAATGCACATCCCTATTCCACCCAGTTCCCTCCAATGATTGTTATTCTCCAAGTGTGTTTCTATGCACAAAAAATCATCTATAGAAGATGAGTGTGGCACTGGTGGTGGTGCTCTACTAGAAGTAGCAAAAGTGGTGGCTGGGGGGATATTGGATTTGTAGATATGTGGGCCATGAAAAGAGCCCACTATGCCCTCAAGTACTACTTCTTCCAGGTTGAGTGAAAATCCTTGAGATTCAACAATGGTTGTCTTCATAGCTAGTTTTTCTTTTTCCCTTTACAATTTTTTCTCTTCTTTGATAGTGAACTAGGCATTCACTTCTCTTTTTATTTCATTTGTAGTGTTGTCAAGAACTCTCATATCATGCTTCGTGATGCCTACAAGGCGGCATTTCAAGCAGTATATGCCTCCTATTGATGTTTGTAGCATTGGTCAGATAAATAATACTGACTATATGATTATTATGAGAAATGATTTATTATATATATACATTTATATCAATATATATAATAATTGATATTACTATATACATTGATATATATATATATATATATATATATATATATATATATATATATATATATATATATATATATATATATATATATATATATATATATATATATATATATATATATATATATATATATATATATATATATATATATATATATATATAGTGTTAGATTATAATTATTCTCATAATAACTAAATAGTTAAATTGATCAAATAAATTAATGAATAGACATGTCCCATGAAGGGACATGTCTCTTCTTGTCCTTGTCATGTATAAATAGACAGAGATTGATGCATTTGGAAAACACATACACATACAATCAGATAGTAATATTACATTTGCACTAATCCTTAAACCTTAACATGGTATTAGAGCCAAGTTGCAAATGTAAGAGAGTAGTTTGTTGATGGTGAATGTGTGACTGTCTCAAAAAATACAGTCTCAATACGAGGACCATATCTCACAAATTCACCACTGGATTTTGCTGAATTTTGGATATATTGGTGACAAACAAATTTAGAAGAATCTCACTGGAGCGATTGGAGAGAAAATGTCAAGTTCAAAAGTTATGACCGACTGCGTAAGGGTCTATGCAAAATTTATTAAAAGCAAGGTTCCTTCTTTAAAAGCCTAACCGCTTGAAGGGAGATCTGATCATAGTGAAGGTTGTCATAGTGTATAAAACCTTTGGATATTCAAGATAGGTCATGTGAAGAATTATGGTAATGTTCAAGAATGACGACATCATTTTGTGAATTTGCATGATATTTTCTATATGGGCTCACCTTACAGAATGAAATAGTTGAAATTTATAAAAGATAATTATTTCATGTTTTATTAATGCACATAATTTTTGAGTTTTTAATTCATGCTATACTATTAGTTATTAAAATATTGTATGCTTCTATCATTGGTATGTCTGGTCAAGATAGTTTAGTGAGCTATTTGTAATCTCTCTTTGGCATACCTTCAGGACGGAAGCACAAGATAATTGCATTCAAGGGAGAAAGAACTTGATGCTTGCAAATGAATTGATGATTGAGACTAGATGCAAAGGGAGTCTAACATTTCAAAAGTGGTCAAGAAGTTGATAAACTTGAGCTTCAGAGGGACCAGATGGTCCAGTCAACTTGTGACAATCTTGATCAAATTGATTGAGAGGGAGTCCACTGTTGAAGGTGAAACACTTCTGAGGTAAACTTGATATAATTGATTATTATACTAATGAATCATGAATGTTTTTAATGGGCCTACCCCCTGTGTAAATCATGAGGAAGTGAAAACTTCCAAATGATTATCACTTTTATTTGAAAAAGTTATTGGAAGGTGACGATCTTACAATAACTTGATCTTCTATTGTGATAGACATCTTGTGTTAACTGAAACAGATCATGATAGATGACATCATCTATTGTGATAGACATCTTGTGATGGCTGAATTAGATCATGATAGATGGCATCTTTTATTATGATAGACATCTTGTGATGGCTGAAACAGATCATAATAGATGGCATCTTCTATTGTGATAGACATCTTGTGATGGTTGAAACAGATCATAATAGATGATGTGAATGTTCTTATGGTAAGTGCACATTACCTATGAACATTTGTTGAGTACTTTGTGGATATCATGAGACTTGATATTCTACAAGCCATTACTCTGAGCACTTGGTGAATATCATGAAACTTGATATTATGCAGGCCAATGCTCTCAATATCATGAGATGATATCTTTATGAACTTTTGAGTACTTGGTGGACATCATGAGAATTGATGTTGGTAGGCCATTACTCTAAGCACTTGGTGAATATCTTGAGAGTTGATATTCTACATGTCATTGCTCTCGATATCATGAGATGATATCTTTATGAACTCTTGAGTACTTAGGTGAATGTCATGTGTTGACATTCTAATAGGCCAATACTCAAGATATCAAATGGATAGAATCGTTGATGGAGGCAATCCACCTGAGGACTTGTGGATAGAATCATCGATGGAGGCAATCCACCTGAGGACTTATGGATAGAATTGCCGATGGAGGCAATCCACATGAGGACTTTTGGATAGAATCGTCGATGGAGGCAATCCACCTAAGGACTTGTGGATAGAATAGCCGATGGAGGCAATCCACCTAAGGACTTTTGGATAGAATTTTCGACGGGGACAATCCACCTGAGGACTTGTGGATAGAATCACCGATGGAGGAAATCCACACATTGATTATGTCATGAGGATGATTCCTTTATTGCTTACATCATATAATTGATGTTGTCAAGTGTCTTAACTGTTGACAATGGATTGATTTATCCTCCCTAGCTAAGAGGGAGTGTTGATGTTTCTAGCATCGGTCAGATAAATAATACTGACTATATGATTATTATGAGAAATGATTTATTACACACACACACACACACATACATATATATATATATATATATATATATATATATATATATATATATATATATATATATATATATATATATATATATATATATATATATATTATAATTGATATATATATATATATATATCAATTATAATATATATATATATATATATATATATAATAATTGATATTACTATATATATATATATATATATTATAATTGATATTACTATATATATATATATATATATATATATATATATATATATATATATATATATATATATATATATATATATATATATATAGTAATATCAATTATAATATATATATATATATATGTATGTATGTATGTATGTATGTATGTATGTATGTATGTATGTATGTATGTATGTATGTATATATGTATAATGTTAGATTATAATTATTCTCATAATAACTAAATAGTTAAATTGATAAAATAAATTAATGAATAGACATGTCCCATGAAGGGACATGTATGTTCTTGTCCTTGTCATGTACAAATACAAAGAGATCGATGCATTTGGAAAACACATACACATACAATCAGATAGTGATATTACATTTGCAATTATCCTAAAACCTTAACACCTCCACCAATTGATTTTTCACACTTAAGGCAAATTACAAAATTAGCTTTGGGCCTTCAAAGGCATACTTCCAAGCTATATCTCTAGCCCCTTTAGGAAACATTCCTACATATCTAGATGGACATGCATCTACTAAGGCACTCGCAGACCCTAAAGCTGACCCAATTGTAGAAGAATCCTTATTTTTCATTTCAATCATATTTCAACATACACATACTAATTGAAACCATAAATTAATCTAGAATACTTAGGAAATGCAATTATAGATTTTCTATAAACCTAGATGCAACAACTTAGAGAAGATAAAATGATTTGTTTTAAAATAGAAAAAGAAATTTGAAAACTTACCTATGAATCCGATTTTGCTTCAAAAACATCTTCAAATCCACTAAAAATGATCTAAATCCTTACAAATCACCTTTCAAAACCTTGGAAGGTTTTTTTTCGGCCTAGACAAAATTCAATTGATAAAATACAAAATAACCTTTTTCTCGAACGCAAAATTGTATTGTACAGTCAGGGGTGATTAATAAACACTTATCACCGATAAGTTGCTAAAAAGGGTGACTTTTTGCCAACTTATAAGTGTTAAGTATCGACAAGTAAATGTAGTAATTACTCACCGGCCCAAACTTATCACCAATAAGTTGGCGATTTTTTCATCTATGTTCTAAACTATGATTGAGAAATCAAAGAACCACAACACTCCAAATCTTCACCAGATCACCCAACTTCAATGATTTATTTCAATTTTGATAGCATCAGAGAGGAAATTCTCAAAAAAATCCCTTTACAAATGAGAGGGGTGGGATTTATATAGGAGTCTTTCATACAATGGATGGCCTAGATTGATTTAGAATCAATGGCCAAGATCATCACAAGGTAACCCTTATTAGGGTTGCTACAAATATTAAATGACAACCAATGATAATAAGGCACCTATCTAAGGCCAATGAGAAAATTACATTACTTTTAAATATATATCCAATTGAGGATGTATTCCACATGTCCATTTGGGATAACTTGATTGGATGAGTGGATGTCACCTCATCATGCTTGTCTTGCAATCTTCATTTCAACTTCACTTCTTCATCCTTAGGAATTCTTCATTGTCCTTGCAATTCTTTCTCTTGGATGTCTTGACTTTGTAGTACTTTAATCCTTTGTATTTCAAATAGTTCGATAACCCATTGTAGGTCACACGGGTTTCGATGACCCGCGGGCCAAGCACACCTGGCCAAGTTTTCATGACCCACCAGGATGACCTGACAAGTCATGGGTCATGACCATTGTGACTTACCGAGTCATGGAATCATGCCATGACCCACTGGGTTTGTGCTCCATGACCTGCATCGCGGCAGGCCCGACTGGGCTTTGAAAAAACATTGACTTTTTTTAAAAAAAAATTGCACAAATGCTTTCATATTTTCCCTAAAAGGCATTCTAGTTGCTTTTTATGAGAAGAAGACAGGAAAAGTGAGAGAGAGAGAGAGAGAGGAAGAAAAAATAAAGGTCATAGGTTTGCAACCAGCTGGGACGAAGAGCATCAAGGAGTCCACAAAATCGCATTAGGGAAGCATAGGTTTGCATTGAGAGCATCAAGGAGCTCATAACATCTCTTCCAAGACTTCTTAACTCATTTGAAAGAGGTAAGTGTTAAATTTTCTAGATTTTGTTGATTTTTTTTGTATGTTTAAGGTTTTCCATTTTTTTAAATTTTTTTTTTGAAGTTTTATAATATTAGCACATTCCACATGCATACATTGCTACAGTGATAGGTCCATATGTTTTAGTATGACAGGGTACACCTTGTCTTCTAATTACAACAGCAAGGGATGACTACTTGAAAGACATTACAGATTTGTTTATGGAGTCCTACATTGCTGATATGGGTGACACCATTGATGATATACATCTTCTCTTTGATGGGGAAGATCCTTCTTCATTTGTTGTGAGGGAACACTCTAACCCTCTTGTCCATTCTCTACATGATCATTCTTTCGAGGTTGATGTGATTGTGGATCCTTATGTACATCAGTTGCAGGAGGCCTCTTTATCATTAGGGAATACACTTGGTTCTTTGGGACATGTTCTACATCCATCCTTGTTTGATCTTGACTTGTTCTTTTCAGCTATTTTGGAAGGGGTAGCCTTCAGTATCAACACAGGGACAATTGAGAAGTTTTCAGAGACTTCATTTATCTTGAGATTTCTTCCTACAGATTGGGGAGACATCTCATATACACCTATGACATTGTTTCTTCCTAAGGGGAAGAATGTTGTTCGACATTCATGGAACAACTTCTACATTCATCCAAGAGCAGCTATCACTAATGGGCATTCTACATTGAGGGGGGGCTACCATGTCTCTCTTCTTCTATTACTTCTCTCTTATTGGGGGGATTTTTTCCTCATATGGGGTTTTGTCCTTCTCATACTTCTATATTGTATATACATGATGTATGTCATAATGGGGGGATCTTGATTACTCCATCCATCCATGCATCTTTTTTTTCATCTCCTTTTTGGGGAATGGTTTTTCCTATGAGGTTTTCCCTTTTTATTGTAGCTGCCTTCAAGTTTTGAAAACATTAATTCTTCCCAATGCCTCAAAAGTGTCCATCTTGGAAATATACCGAAGAGTTTCCCGGTAGACAAAGAAACCAAACAAAATGCATGTTTTGTAAAGAAATTTTTCATAGTGGCATCAATAGGCTTAAATACCATATTTTTGGCATACCTGGCAATGATGTTGACCAATGTTTATTGGCAACTGTCGAGGCAATTCATTTTTTTAATGTCCAATTAGAAAAACATGCAGAAGAAAAGGAAACTAAAAATAGACAACGGGAAGAGATAAATGCTATTGCCTCCATTCATCCACACCCGCATCCGCATCTGCAGGCTGTGTTGGAGAGGGTTCTTTCATGCCTCCCTTTTGTCCTAGTGCTAATGCTTCTACTACTACTCCTTCTAGTGGCACTATTACCCTTGGCCCTAGAGTCCAAAAATCAAAGTTGGACAGTTATTTTGTGCCACGCACTACTCCTGGTGCACAGCCCTCGCTTGAGACAATGGGTTAGAATAAGGAGATCCATGATGCTACACGAAAATAAATTTGTATTTTTTGGTACTTTTGCAACATTCCATTTCTTGCAGCCAGGTAATTCTCTTTTATTTGATTCCTTTAAGTTCAAAATTAAATTTTAAAATTTATAGTTTGAAGTTGAACTATGCTTTGTCTAATGATTAATCATAATCTATTTGTGACAGGTCTCCTTATTGGCAAGGCATGAGAGATTTCATAACCATTTTTGGGGCAGGCTTTAAAGCCCCTACTGATGTTGAGTTAAGTGGCCCCATCTTGTTAGAAATGGTTAATGATATGAAACTTGAGCTAGAGGACCACAAACAATCTTAGAGCCAAAAGGGTTGCACCATCATGATAGATGGTTGGATGGATAGGAGGAATAGGACACTCCTAAATTTTCTTGTTTCGTGTGGAGCTGATTGTTCATTGAATTCTACTTCCCCAAATGCATTGAATAATTTAATTTTGATTTTGATTTTTTGATTGATCCATGATAACTGATAATTATTTATATTTATATTCAGGAACCACCATGTTCTTGAAGTCTATTGATGCTTCCTCACATGTGAAGAATGCCACATACTTATGTGCAGCTATTGAGGAAGTTATAATTGAGGTGGGAGAAGAAAATGTGGTGCAAGTGTTGATGGATAATGCAACAAGTTATATTGTTGTAGGTAAACTTATAACTTTTTAAGTTTTGATGGAGAGGCATCTATGAATTTATTTAAGATTTTCTTAACACTTCTAAATTTCTAATTAATTTAAAATTTCTACAGGTAAACTTTTGATGGAGAGGCACCCGAAAAAATTTTGGTCTCCATGTGCAGCCCATAGCCTTGACCTCATGTTAGAGGATATTGGCAAGCTTGAATGGGTCAAATCATGTGTTGATAAGGCCAAAAATATTTGCAAGTTTATCTACAATCATGCATTGTTCCTTAGCACGATGAGGCAATACATGGGGCAAAGGGAGTTGGCTCATCCTCGTATCACGAGATTTGCCTCAAATTTCCTCACACTAAAATCTTTGTTGAAATCAAAGGAAGCTTTGAGACGCATGTTTGTTGGGAGGAGTGGACTGCCTCATCCTATGCTACGACCACTCTGGGTAGGGATGTGACAAATTGTATTTTTGATGAGCTAGGTTTTTGGACCCCTTGTGCAGAGATCATGGAGGTAAAAATAGTTTTATTTTGTTTGCAACTTTTCAATTTGTTTGTATTTTAATTTTTTAATGCACATTTGTCAGTTAACTATATTTTTTTTAACATTATATGCAGGTCACTAAGCCCCTCGTAGTTCTCCTATGAGTTGTTGATGGGGAGAAGGCCTCTATGAGCTACATATATGAGGGCATGGATAGGGCCAAGGAGACCATTAGTTCCAGGTATGCATGAATTAAGGATAAGTATGGCCCCATTTGGGAGATCATTGGCAGGAGATGGAAAAACCAACTTCATAGGCCCATCCATGCAACAACTTATTTCCTCAATCCGTCATTTTTTTTCCTTGATAACTTCAAGGCAGATGAGGAGGTTCTTAGTGGCCTATATATAGTGATGCAAAATGTGTCTACCTATAGCACATCTACAGTGAAAGAGATAGATGCATATAATAATCAACAAGGGGTGATTTTTGCAAGCAAGATATGTAAAGAGGCTAGGACAACATTTCAGCCAGGTAGAAATATATGTTAAACTTAAGATTCTTAAGTTTATGGCTTATGCATTTTGATTTTATAATCTATCCTTAAAGTTGGAAATGAGACTGATTTTTTTCTTTTCCTTATTTCAGATAGATGGTGGCAAATGTTTGGGCCTACAACCCCAAACCTTCAAAAACTTGCCATCCATATTTTGAGTCAGCCATGCAGCACTTCTAGATGTGAGTGCAATTGGTCCATGTTTGAACAATTGACTCGAAGAGGCGTACTAGATTGTCTATGGAGAGGTTGAATGATCTTGTCTTCGTTCATTACAACCTTCGTCTTAGGACCAGACAGATTATGGACACTGAGTCCTCTCCTATCACTGTAGTAGAGATCGATCCAGAGTCTGAGTGGCTCACTGAGTCTACCAATCCTATCTTCACTGAGGAGGACCATGAGTGGGTTGACCAGGTAGACAGAGAGGCTAAGGTTGTGGCTATGGCAGAGGAGGAGGATAGAGCATGATCAGATGCCTGTATAGCTGATGTTGATCAGAGTGGCACCTCACAGGCAGAGACTATGGCTTGTCATTCATCCAAGACCTACCTCAGATGCATTTTTAGGAGGAAGACATACTACTTTGAGGATGAGGTTGACCTAGAGCCTGAGTCATAGACTTGTTTTTGTTGTTTACAACTTTACACATATGTTTGGAAACATTTGATGTCATGGATTTCATAGATTTTATATACATTAGACAATATTTATATTTTATAGTCCTACATATCTATGTTTTATGTTTGTACTTATGTGATGGATGTATGTTTATGTATGTGATCAAGTTAGATTCTATTTGATGATGTTATAGTGTCTTTAAGCTTTATTCAATAATGAGTGTGTGAAAGAAGTTTTATATCGTTAAAAATCTCTATTTTTTCATTTTGCTAAGTCATAGCCAAGTCATTGCTGAGTCATAGGCAAGTCACGGGTTGAGTCCACCTTGATGAGTCATAGGTGAGTCCGAGTCATGGATATTTGGTATTTCCACCTTCATTGTTTTGGATTCCTTGTCATCTTTACCTTCGTGGAAATCTTCTACATCCTTGATTCGAACCCCCTAAGCCTTCATCCTTTTGACCTTCTCAAGATGCTTGGATCCTTCATATTGATCTTGGATTTCAAGAGGAAATTCAAGGTTATGTTTTTTATATTAAAGAAGCTAATAAAAAGGGGGTTAACCCAATACAAAAACAAGACCTACCAATAGATTAGCAGACCATTAACAACACATTGTCAGCAGGGTAGGTGTTGACAAGAAATAGAAGGCTAACAATAGAAAACAGAGCACAAAGACTTTTGCCCAACTAGTAGGGTCAAACTCACACCGCAAGAGGAGGGTGAGAGTTCTTTCTTCACCTTTGGACAACTGTCCAGGCAATACTATATCTTTAGGCTCCCCAAAGAAAGAAACTTCGTTAAGGTAATTGTCAGCACAACGACCAGATTGTTGTAGAAGCTAAGCATCGTCAACATAACCATGGTGTAACGCAGTAGTAGAGGTGGAGGGAGAAAAATTTCCCTCCTCGCCTGAGGGTAAAGCACCAATGGCGATGGGGGATTCAGCAAGGGTTGCAGCAGGAACAATACTTCGAGCAACAAAAGAAGCATGAACACGATCAGCAATAGAGGCATCATTGAGAGTTTCCACAAGAGTTTCTTCCTCGTTAGTAGCTTGCAAGTCCTTAGAGAATTCAAAGAGGGAGTTAGCAACACAGACTGTCAAATGCTTGTTACCAGTAGCCTTCCACCACGAAGTAGAAACTTTGCGGCAAAGAAGAGCGTAGTCAGAAGCCATGTGACCAGTAGAGAAGTAGCACCGACAACGGAAGGGAAGGCCCTCATAATCCAATGCTTGAGTCCAAGGCCTATCCCCTACCATGATCACCATGTCTCCAACGAGCGGCTAGGATACATCCAAATCAACCAAGATACGAGTGAAAGTAGAATAGCCTAAAGTCATTGTAGCTTCATCAACTTTAAAGAACTGACCAATAGAGTTCCCATCAGCCTCAAAGCAAGACATCTCCCAGAAATGAAGTAGGAGATTAGGAAGGCGAACCCACATTGAACACACGTTGAGTGGTTTAGTGAGAGGGTTGAATGAAACTGCCTAGGGTTTGGCAAAAAGGAATGATTCCCCCAAACCCACAACTTGTTCAGGGTCAAATCTCAGTCTTCAACAGAAGAGAAAGAAGTGATAGAAAACCCCTTAGCACAGGGGTAAAGCTCAATATCACCAAAGACAAAGGGTTTCCAAGAGTTGGTAACCCAACAATGTAAGTCCGGGAGAGAGGGCCAAAGGCCTGCAAATATACGAACCAGGCCATGTTGTTAGTAGAAGTCAACATTCTCCACCACTTTAGGGCCACAAAAAACCACAGGTGAAGCTTTGGCACAAGAGATGGGATGAACTTTCTCCTTTGGAGGGGCAGATTTTGCAGCATGAGTGTAGCTCCTACCAATAGAAGTAGTAGTAGTTTTGTGAGTGGGAACCTCTCCCCTAGCAGCACCAGAGCCACCAGACATAACAATAGAAGAGGGGGCACCAAGGGTAGAAGAACCCAATAGAGAGAGTCCTTTGTGAGGGCGAGCACCCAGAAGGCTAGCAGCAGGAGCATTGAAGCCCCTAGACACCAAAGGGGCTGCCACCAAAACATTCATGGGGACCTTAGAAGGGGTCGCCACCAAACCAAACGTCAAGGGCCCCAAAGGGCCCGAGACCCCTATAGAGCTAGAGGAAGTGCAAAAACCATCCCTGATAGCAGGAGAGAACGCACTAGTGACAGAAGCCAACGCAGCAAAAGGAAAGCCTGTGACAACAGGGGTCAGCCCGAAAGCTCCCACAAACAATTAGGAGCGGAAGGGAGGATCAAAGCCCAGATGAAGAGGTAGGGCCATTTGAAATCACAGAGTATGAAAGGGGTTCGTTAGTGTCCATTTTAGCAATGCAACTTAGTTAATAAATTTGTTACCAACATGGAGAGCTAAATTTTTATTTACACAAGGGACTATCCTATAAGACATTTATCCAGAATGGAGGCCATGATGACCACAAATGTCATGCTTGCACCTAAGTGTGAAGTTATAGTTGAAGAAGAGTATCCTTCATTCATTTACCTACAAGAGCATGTTTTAAATTCAAGATTATGTTAATCCCTTTCTTTGTAGAATTTATTCATTTTCCTTACATGAATTGATTTTGAGTCTAAACTTTTATGTCGTGGGCTCTATCATGATGTTGTGAAATCTTGGACCTTTTCATTTCCTCAAGATTTTCTTATTCTTCCATCCTCGCTCACCACCATCTTGAAGTCCTTGTCTGATTCTCTTCCTTGTTTGACCATTATCCCATGCAATCACCCCTACAAATGAGAAGATAGCCTGAAGTTAATGATCCTAAAAAACACTTTAAGAATGCTAATTCTAGAACTTATCAAATTCTGATTTTACTATGATTTCAAACTGTTACTCCTAAAATCAGAATATTAAACTTGCACAACAAAATCTAGAAATGAAATTCTAAAAATGTACAATTCTGAAAATGAAATCTGATGAGAAGTAGCTTTAAAATATGATTTTCAAGCTTGGAACAAATCTAACTTCACAAATGGATTCCAAAAAAAGACAATAACTACCCTCAACCTAGTGATTTCCCCTTGAATTTTTTCTGATTTTTTTCCAAGAAAAATGTCCTTAGTTTGCACTAGGAAGGTCTAATTTTAACTTTTTTTTTCTTAGTCCTCAGAATCACTTGTATAATAAGGATTCAATCTGATTTGCAGCAAACCCTTGATTTCAACTTCTAACTTCTGACATTCTGATCTCCAATGTCAATGATTAAATCTGACTTTTTGGGTTCCATCTAAAGTCTGCTCTCTTCCTTAAGTAGATTATATCTACTTAAATTCACTGGTTTTTTCCTTAAATCCATCTCTTCTAATCACTAATCACTCTTGATCTGATGTCCTCATCTTACATTGTCTTCATATCAATCATTTTTCTCAATCCCTTCATTGAGTTGCCCTTTTGCATTGTACTTCAACATTGTGTTGATGACAACTTATTACAACTTTGTCTCTATTTTGCAACTCCACAATGAATGTGGGATCAAAATATTGCCTTCTGGTGGAAATTCAATTTCCATGGGGACTTTTCTTTTCTCACTTTTCTTTGATTCATTCCAATTGACATTTATTTTTCCCTTCTAAAAATTGATAAAGTCCCAAGTGGAAAATCATTGGTCATAGGGTCAACATAGATTTTCATATTTGCCTTTGCCTTCAAAAATCTCACTAAGTCCCCTTAAGTCAAAAATCACACGTTATAGGGGCAAATTCAATTTCATTAAATTTAGTCCACCTATGCATATTCCTCTTGGTGAAAAATAAATCAAGATAGGGACATTATAGATGTTTGTGCTTGTCTTTACATTTCAGCCAACATTTCCTTGATGGCAGAAAATCGACCACCATAGGGACAAGTCAATCCCTCTAAAATCTCATTTTCAATGCACATAGGGTGGGGGGTGAAAAAATGACCCTCATAGGGACTCCTCATTTGTTTGTTCACTTTATCCTCCATGGGAAATTTGAAGCCCATAGGGATTGGTGGAGATTTGAGCTTCATAGGGACTAGTGGAAAATCCAATCATAGGGACAAGTGGAAAATCCATGTCCATTGGGACTTTCCCTTTTAAACTCATTTCCCGAATTTCATTAAGTGTTTTCCCTATGGAAAAGTGACCTCCATACGGACTTTTGGTGTTTTAACTTCTATTTCATTCAATCCTTATGTCCAATAGTGGAAAATCAATCCTCATGGGGACTGGATTTTTTAACTTCAATTTCATTTTTCTCACTACCTAGGAGTGGAGAATCGACCTCCATGGGACTTTTCACTTGGGCCATAATGGAACTTTTGTTCTAGACATGGTAGAAAATTGATCCCTATAGGGGACTTTACACTTAACTTGCAAGATTTTATCATTTTTTCCCAAATTCAAAGGTAAGATGGGACATTAATGCATCATAGAGACCAACTGACTCACCAAAACACCCCAACACTTGAGAATATTCACTTAGAATTTAACAACTTTTGCATCTTGACCCTAGTGACTTCAAAACCTTAAGATTTGTCTATGTTCTCAATTTAGGGACCTTGAAGCCTAACCATTACCTTGGAAAAACTTGAACTTTGGAGCTCGGAACTAACACCCTACTCCCAAAACTGTACAACTAACAAGCGAAAAGAGGGGGTCCCCATTTGCAATGGGGTGATGGTGTGAAAAGGTCGAAAAGATAAAATTTTGCAAGACTTACCAAATTCAAATCCATCCATAATAAATTTACCAATAAGATGAATAACTATAATTAACTTCAGGAGCATTATCTGTAATTCATTTTTTGGTTGGTATGTAGTTTGTTTGCACAATTCAAGAAAATGAGCATATTTTCCAATTCTATAAATTTACAACACTATGGCCAAAAAGTGATTCCTTTGAACCAATACACAACTATTGTTGAGTATAGTATCATTGATGTCAAAGGTTGATGTTCAAAGTCATGTGATTTTAGAGGATTACTTGAAGCAATAAAAAAATTTGGTTGAGCCACTTGCTTGTTTGGTTGTGTTGGTTGTTTTTCTTGCAATCTACTTTCCTAGGTCAGAGCTTGAGACCAAATTGTGGGATTGAGAACTTAGAACACAAACTCAACACCATCAATAGAAAAGAGACAAGAGAAACCCAACTTAACAAGGTACAAAGACCTTCACTTTGGGCTCCACATCACTCGGGCAGGTATACCTCATTTGCACACACATAACTCCTTATGACAAACAATAGCTTGCAGATATATAACTGTGGAATAGCTTTCAAACTTGTAGGTAACAGATACCTCAATGTTTACCAAATCTTGTGCAGTATCCCACTTGCATACAGTAAGCTTGAAAACTAGAAATACCTCTAACTCCTATCAATATGAAAGGGAAAATGTTTTCAATTATATTTTGGATGAATGGATCCCTGAAATACCTCAGATCTCTCATAGACCAGTGCCTTATCCAGTGGAAAACAGAGTCAAATAAATCACTGTAACAAAAAACTATGAATAAAGAAGACAACATAGTCTAATATGTCTAATGCCTTACATCAAACATACACCATTGATCAAATTCTACTTAAGAATCCACCTGTGTATTCAGATATACAATTACCTATTCAAAGAATTTAACCCTCCCCTTAGAAGAGACCTAGAAATAGATAATACATTAATCAACATCCACTAAAAGACAAGTCTGACATATCATTGATATCCAAACTCATACACATCTGAAGACAAATCCTAAATCTCAGTTATTCCCTTGAAATAACTCTATTGCAAACTTACAACAAAAGAGACCAAAACACCCTTGATTCTTTAACCCATGTGATATAGGAAGCAAAATGGAGACAACTTGATAACAATATGAAAATGCTGAAATCTCATTCATAAGACAAACTATTACAAATCATATTCTTCTCGAAAACCATAAAGGAAACAAGAACACCCTGTATGAAGAAAAGAGGGCAGTATTTACAGAAGGAACCACTCTTGGAACTAGCTCTGAAAATTACAGAGAAATTGGAACCCTTTTTTCCAGTCTTGGAAACCCCTTTATAGAATAGGGTTGCAACAAGCTACAGAACATGGGAAAAGTTAGGGCAAAATTAGGTCTTACAACCACCAGACACAACAAGAAATTAAAACAGATAGGAAAGCCTGAAAACCCAGGAAGGATCAGATCAAATCTTATTACAATATTTGGGTTTCGTCATCATAGGCCAACTGTGGGTACAATTTTAAAAGATTTCTTGTTGCAGGCAACAAACTTAATGCCAAAACCATCTCAGAAAAACTTGTGTGTACCAGGGCATGGAAATTACTGACAATCATCATACTCTAGCCACCCTTCTCAAAATATCAGTCCTTTGCATTAAACTGGAATGGCACTTTAGGAAACAAATCAGATCATGACAGCTACCTTAACATCTTGTTCATCAATTCTCACCTGTAACCATCCTTCGAACAAAACAAAATTGATTCAGTTCAACGTTTCTAGCTCACAGACTCTATTTTTTGCTGGAAAAACCCTTAAACAATTCAAAAATATGGCCACAAAGGTTAATCCTTCAATTTTAAAATGCATTCATCGATCCTTCTCTTTCCCGGCACATCATGCGGTTCACATAAATCGGCAAAACAGTCAACTAAAGGTTTGAAAATAACCGGCCACATCACCTCCTCGACATCCAATCAAAAAATAACACATCTGCAACACCTAGCACAGAGGACCCACCTTTTCATTTGACCTATCGGGCTGGACACGTGGCGACAAAACGTGATCCCGTGATCACTAATCCTTCCTCACTTTTCCTTTAAGGCTTCATGCCTATCATTGATCTTCCCCTGAATCTGTCAGTCTTTTAACATTTTATAAACCTGCGGACCCACTTCTTTATAACTCCCATCGAACGGTTGTCATGATCCCGCGATGGATAAAGGTCAATCACTTTTTGTTTGAGGCATCACGCCCACCGTCTAATCAAATTAGACCTGCAATGTCCTTACCATTTACTACAAAAAGTCCTTTAACCCTACATCATCTGGAGATCACGCGACAAAGGCAAATCTCACAATCTTTGAAGGTTTGTCTTAACTATGGTTTAATCACGAGAATGAGTGACTAAGGCAAATCTCGTAATTTGCGGATACTCGTCTTAACCCAAGCTTAGTTCTTGAGATCCAGCGACAGCCCTCGATCTTTACCACCATCAACGGTCATCGCTTAATCTCCAAATGCTTCGCGACTTAATTGTGACATTACGAGACTTGGAGATAGCCGCCTCCCCAGGTTGTTGAATGCTAGATACTTAACCGCCAACATCGCGAGATTAGGAGATAACCAAAACATTATTCTATCTGTTGGGTTATGCACTTCTTATCGACTAGACCCGAAATTCTTAACATTGCTGTCGAATTTTGCACTACTTACCAACTGGGCCCGAAAGACAATAATAATTTTAACAAAACACCGAGACTTAAGAAAAATTAAGAGGCATCGTTGGGTTTTATACTTAGGAAAAATTGAACAAGCCCACTAGGTAAAAAGCAAACTGAAGAGGAACATGGCCCCACCCAACGATGAAAAATAACAGATGCTGCAAAGGGGAACTTAAGTGGCTGGAAAAAGTAACGATCAATTAGAAGGAAAGACATGGAGTTTTTCAGGTAGCTGGTCTCATATGTGGATGAAAACCAATTTTTTGACAAATGAAGGATCTAGTTTTTACTTTGATGGCCTAAGGCCATCTCATAAATTTTTAGTCCTGTAAATTTGTAAGTATTTCCCTTTCAGTTGTGTGTTTCTTTCCTATTCTTCCTGTTCCTGGTTTGTTTTCTAGATTTTGAGAAGTTTCCCTGCAAGTTTTTTGTCTAATGGTGGTCTGCTAACCCAAAGATTCTAAAGGTTCTTGCTATGCCTGTAAGAGGCATGCATCCCCAACTAGAGCCACTGTTAGGACTGTTCAAAATTTTGGCCCCTAGTGTGAAAAGTCCTACAAACCATGCATTATCATTAACCCTAGGTCTTCCCATGCCAAAAACCTAAGTTATCGATGCGTAGGTATATGCCTGGGATGCGGAAGCGGATGCGGGCGGATGCGGATTCTGATCTGGGTGCCCTGTGGATGCCACCCAGAAGCGCATCTGGGGGGCCAGGATGCACTTTCAAGTGGCATCCACAGGCCACCGGGGTGCATCCGTGGGCATCCGCAAGAACAATAGTATTTTTGTGGGCATCCTTTCTCGTATTGGAGACACCATGATAGAGAGGAGCCGTAACAAATATTCATATGCTTGTTGTTGAGGAAAGTAGATTTGAGATGATTGTTTACTATTATAACGTGACAAAAATGTTGGATGCGGTGAGTAACCTCCAACGGGAAACCAAAAACCAGCAAATGAAACATATTGAAAATTAACGGAGAAGGAAAGAACAACACCCAAACACTGACAAATGTAGACGGAAAAATACATGGGAAAACATACGATGACTGGGAAATCTGACAGCATGCAAGATTGCACTCGTTTTGCATGCCTCTAGTCAATCCTTTCTCGTATTGGAGACACTGTGATAGAGAGAGTTGTATCCAGACTCTCGCTCTTATACTTCAGACTTCGTTCGTGTAATACCATTTCGAATTATATGAGAAATTATATTATCAAATCGATTCGTTCGAATTATATTATGAGAAATTAATAATATCAATATGAGGTTTCTTTTTATTTTTTTATTTGTTTTTATCGTTTGTTATTTTATTTTAACTATTGTTTCTTCTTTTTTAAATTAAAAAGGACATTAAAATATTAATAACATTTAAGAAATTATTTATTATTAATATATGATATTATTTCTTGCACTTTTTTGCATATATATATATATATATATATATATATATATATATATATATATATATATATATATTCACGCATCCAAACGCATTTACATCCCTTAAAAAAAAATGTATGCATCCGCATCCGAATCCACACCTGAATTGGTAACTTAGCCGAAAACCCTAAAATCCATGTCTTTCCTTCTAATTGATCGTTACTTTTTCCAACCACTTAAGTTCCCCTTTGCAACGTGTTATTTTTTATCGTCATGCGGGCCCATGTTCCTCTTCAGTTTGTTTTTTACCTAGCGGGCTCATTCAATTTTTCCAAAGTATAAAACCCGATGATGTCTCTTAATTTATCCTAAGTCCCAGTGTTTTGTTAAAATTGTTGTTGTCTTTCGGACCCAGTTGGTAAGTAGTGCAAAATCCGACAGCAGTGTTAAGAATTTCGGGTCTATTCGATAAGAAGTGCATAACCCAATAGATAGAATAATGTTTTGGTTATCTCCCAATCTCGCGATGTTGGCGATTAAGGATCTAGCATTCAACGACCTGGCGAGGTGGCTATCTCCAAGTCTCATAATGTCACGTCAAGTCGTGAAGCATTTGGAGATTAAGCGATGACCGTTGATGGTGGTAAAGATCGAGGGCTGTCGCTGGATCTCAAGAACTAAGCCTGGGTTAAGATGAGTATCCGCAGATTACGAGATTTGCCTTAGTTGCTCATTCTCGTGATTAAACCATAGTTAAAACAAACCTTCAGAGATTGTGAGATTTGCCTTTCTTGCGTGATCTCCAGATGACGTAGGGTTAAAGGACTTGCCGCAGTAAATAGTAAAGACATTGTAGGTCTAATTTGATCAAATGGTGGGTGTGATGCCCCAAACAAAAAGTGACTGACCTTTATCCATCGCGGGATCGCGATAGTCGTCTGATGGGAGTTATAAAGAAGTGGGTCCACGGGTTTATAAAATGTTAAAAGATCGACATATTCAAGGGAAGATCAACGATAGATGTGAAGCCTTAAAGGAAAAGTGAGGAAGGATTAGTAATTGCGGGATCACACTCTGTCGCCACGTGTCCAGCCCGATAGGTCAAATGAAAAGGTGGGTCCTTTGTGCCAGGTGTTGCAGATGTGGTATTTTCTGATTGGTTGCTGAGGAGGTGATGTGGTTGATTATTTTCAAACCCTTAGTTGACTGTTTTGTCGATTTATGTGAACCGCACGATGTGTCGGGAAAGAGAAGGATCGACGGCTGCATTTTAAAATTGAAGGATTAACAATTGTGACCATATTTTTGAATTGTTCAAGGGTTTTTCTAATAGAAAATAGAGTCTGTGAACTAGAAACGTTGAACCGAATCTGTTTTGTTTTGTTCAAAGGACGGTTACAGGTGAGAATTGATGAACAAAATGTTAAGGTAGTCGTCATGATCTAATTTGTTTCCTAAAGTGTCATTCCAATTTAATGCAAAGGACTGATATTTTGAGAAGGGCGGCTAGAGTATGATGATTGTCAGTAATTTCTTTGCCCTGGTACACGCAAGATTTTCTGAGATGGTTTTGGCATTAAATTTGTTGCCTGCAACAAGAAATCTTTTAAATTTGTACCCACAGTTGGCCTGTGATGACGAAACCCAAATATTGTAATAAAATTTGATATGATCCTTCCCGAGTTTTTAGGCTTTCCTGTTTGTTTTAATTTCTTGTTGTGTCTGGTGGTTGAAGTGGTTGTAAGACCTAATTTTGCCCTAACTTTTCCCATGTTATATAGCTTGTTGCAACCCTATTCTATAAAAGGGTTTCCAAGACTGGGAAAAAGGGTTCCAATTTCTCTATAATTTTCAGAGCTGGTTCCAAAAGTGGTAAAAAAGGTTCCAATTTCTCAATAATTTTCAGAGCTGGTTCCAAGAGTGGTTCCTTCTGTAAATATTGTCCTCTTTTCTTCATACAGGGTGTTCTTGTTTCCTTTCTGGTTTTAGAGAAGAATATGATTTGTAATAGTTTGTCTTATGAATGAGATTTCAGCATTTTCATATTGTTATCAAGTTGTCTCCATTTTGCTTCCTATATCACATGGGTTGAAGCATCAAGGGTGTTTTGGTCTCTTTTGTTGTAAGTTTGCAATAGAGTTATTTCAAGGGAATAACTAAGATTTAAGATTTGTCTTCAAATGTGTATGAGTTTGGATATCAAGGGTATGTCAGACTTGTCTTTCAGTGGATGCTGATTAGTGTATTATCTATTTCTGGCTCTTTTCTAAGGGGAGGGTTAAATTCTTTGAATAGGTAATTGCATATCTGAATACACAGGTAGATTCTTAAGTAGAATTTGATCAATGGTGTATGTTTGATATAAAGCATTAGACATATTAGACTATGTTGTCTTCTTTATTCATAGTTTTATGTTACAATGATTTATTTGACTCTATTGCCCATTGGATAAGGCACTGGTCTATGAAAGATTTAGGATATTTCAAGGATCCATTCATCCAAAATATAATTGAAAACATTTTCCCTTTAATATTGATAGGAGTTAGAGGTATTTTTAGTTTTCAAACTTACTGTATGCAAGTGGGATACTGCATAATATTTGGTAAACATTGAGGTATTTGTTACCTACAAGTTTGAAAGCTATTCCATAGTTATATATCTACAAGCTATTGTTTGTCATAAGGAGTTATGTGTGTGCAGATGAGGTAGACCCGTCTGAGTGATGTGGAGCTCAAAGTGAAGAAGGTCTTTGTACCTTTGTTAAGTTGAGTTTCTCTTATCTCTTTTCTACTGATGGTGTTGAGTTTGTGTTCTAAGTTCTCAATCCCACAATTTGGTCTCAAGCTCTGACCTAGGAAAGGAGATTCCAAGAAAAACAACCAACAGGTTGAGTTGCTTGAGCAGCTTGACGTGTTTAAAGTGATTGAGCTGCTTGGCGAGCTTTAGCTACTTGAGGTGCTTAAGTGTCTACTTGAGCTATGTGTCTGCCTACTTCAGCCGGTTGAGTGTCTGCTTAAGCAATGTGTGTGCTTGCTTGTCACTGTCAGTTGTTACATCAGCTTTCTTGCCAAATCATCAACCTCAGCTGCTTGCTTGTTTGTTACTTTGCCAAATCAGATTATATGGCATGACGTGTATTCAAAGAGAAGTAAATGGTTTGGGCTGAATATTTATTTTGTTTGGAATTTTGCTAAATCCGGGATTCTATCAACATTCTGGAGTTAGAAGTTAAAGGATTAAATTTTTATCATGGATTCTATCAAGCATTCTGGAGTTATCTTATTTAATGAATGTGCCGATGATGGAGGTGTACGTGCATCTGCATTACTTGTGCAATTTACTCCAGACTCCTTGTAACATCCCCTTTCAAGTGAAAACAGCTTCTTAAATTCCGTGTCTGAGCAACAACTTCACAAAGGAATCGTGCGTGTGGGTGTGGGTGTGCGTGTGCGTGTAGAGTTGGCTATTCTTGGTAAATATGATTGGTCATTTTTTTCTTCTGGAGGTCATTTTATTTTGCGAAAAAATTAAAGTAACTGAGCAGTCGTAAATATGGATGGCAGGAAGTCATGGGTAAATAACTTAAGGTGCGTTAATACTTCCAGCAGAGTGCTTGGCGTCAGACATGAGAAACCATTTTTTATTGGCAGAAAATTTCAAAAATGTAGATGTCGGTAATTTCTGGAAGCAAGCAACAAACTTCATCCTTTTGGCTGGGTGTTTTTGAAGTATTGTAAAATTATTTTTAAGGAGCTGTCTTTTTTATTTTATTAAAGTACAGCCGCCTTGATGATCTGAAAAGATATAAATACCTGAAAAACTTTTTTGATTTCTGTTATGAATATATTCTGCTGTAGGTTCAAACAAAGGTGTGAACAGATTGGTGAAATTTTTGAGCTGGGCATTTCTTTGAAAAGAAATGAGTTTTCTGAAATAGTAGATTCTGGTGTTGAGTTCTGCGACTTGGTGGCAGTTTTTTAAATTCTAGAGTTGTCATTTTTTATGTGTGTACGTGTAGAGGTCTAAGTCTTTTGGCATTGAAATATCAAGTTGAGAGTATCACAGGAGTTATATATATAGAGTGCAGATGCTGTTACACTTGTAGAAATTTTACCGAGCCAGGCTTGTAAGAAGCTGTACATGTTCTAAAATCATTGAGTTTGACTTTTGAGTTGGTGTTCTCGTTGAGGTTGGTGCCTTGCTTGCTTTGAATTGGTGCTCTTTGTGTGAGTTGTAGCTCACTTATGTAAATGGGTTGGTGCCCACATTTTGAATGAATGTATTTATGACATGATTTTTTACCCAAAAGGGTTTTCCACAAGAAAATTTTGTGTTCTCGTTTCTATGTTTTGCTTCCATGCTATATCTCTATCATAAAAGGTTTCATGAGTTTTTAAAAGTTTCGAAAAGTTCCAAATACTGATTCACCCCACCCCCTCTCAGTATTTGTTGTGTGCTCTTCAACTATGCTTCATTTCATTCACTTGAGTTTACTGCTATAAGCTGCACAAAGAGAGGACAAAAGTGTACTTGGGGTACTATCATGAGTTTCACAATTTAAATTAGACTTTCCAACTGCCTTTTTTTGAGCTCCATTTGAATTTTATGCACTCTTCTTTATAAAGAAGGCCACAGGATGGATCTATGCACGTTGGCCCAAGAACACAAACCCAAAGTCAGAGGAATTGCAAGTTGATTGAGATTGAGGTGTCTGATCAAGATTTTGTGGCTGATCACTTGCAGTTTATCAAGGAGGAGGGGAATGTAGTTGTTGCTCTCAACTTTGTCTTCGTCACTCTGGATTATTGGCTTGTGTCACTATTGGGTCCTTGTCTTCTTTTAACTTTGATGGAGTCAATATTTCTCTTGCCCAGTTCTTAGCTGGGCTGTTCTTTTTATGTAATTTCTGTTGTTTCTGCTTCTTTTGGTTGTAAAAAGGTTTAAACCCCTTTCAAAAACCCATCTTCACCCTTATCCAATAGGAGATAATTGAATATAAACCTGAACAGCAGATACTTTCGCAAAATATCACATGTATTGTCATAAAGCTGATAATAGCAGTCGATTTGTACAATTAGGAAAAACAGATATAGATCAACTATTTACAAAGTAATCGGTAAAACTTAACCAATACTGATGTCTTATAATGCAGAGTCCTGAGAGCAAGGCATTGCTTTCAGCAATTCTAGAGCTGAAACAGAAAGGAAACAAAAAACATGTCTTTTTTATATTGCTGAGACAGAGCTCAACAACAAATTCACATACTACATACGCCCAAAAGGGCAATGCACCATCAAAAACATTATGTCATACATACATATTCAGTAAAAGAAAATATACATATCACAGCAGTTTTATTCAGCTATGTGCTTGGTTATGCTTACACAGCAAAAGAAAACATACTTCCCTGAGAAGTGAATAATTCAAATAATGTACTTTGTTTTAGTGCCTAAAATCCTATCTGTAGCCAATGTTCACAGCTTCCCTCTTTCATATTTCAAATGTGGGATAGCACTGGATTCCTCCAACAGAAGATTACAATCAAAATATTCATGAGCATCAAATTTCTTAATCCCGCACAAATTACCAATGAATATCAAGACAATTCATCTTTAAACATGGTAACATTATTGATAGCTGTTGATGAAATTCACCTTAATTCAAGAAAAAAACTGAGGCCGTAGCTGTGTCTGTGGCTGTGGCTGTGGCTGTGGCTGTTGTCATTGCCAATTTACTCAATAGTTTAAGCATGCAAGCTTGTTAACCAAGCAGTATCAGTTGCAACATGAGATTTTCTTCCATCCACTCCTCTTAACTGTAACTTACACAAATAGTATACAATGCATACTTTTAAGTGAGATTGTAATCAACTCGCAAATTTATTACAGTCCAAGCCTTGAGACATGCCAATTTAAATAAATGAATGTACGTAACAAAGTTCAAACTTGCATGAGGCTCATACCTTTTTGCCGGGATTATCAATGCAAATCCATCTATAAATTTACCAATATGATGAACATATATAATCAACTTCAAAATGATTTTCTGTAATTCATTTTTTGTTGGTAATGTAGTTTGTTTGCACAATCCAAGAAAATGAGTATAATTTCCAGGTCTATAAGGCCCGTTTGATTCTTGGTATTAACCTGGAATAGTCATTATTTAATGAGAGAATTAAGTAATTCGCCGTTTGTGGCCATTTTTTGAATTCCTGAATTAGAAAATTAATCCCCATTTTTGGGCCAATGCTTGGATTAATTAATTCCAAAAAAAACCTGGAATTCGTTTTTAATTCCAGAATAAGTTTTTCATGGATTTGAAATTACAACAAAATGTACAAGGTTTTCAGGTCCGTGCGTGAACGGTTAAGGGATTATAATCTTTTTTTTTTATAATCTTTTTTTTTTTAAAATAATTTTTTTATAATCTTATTTTTTTTTAGTTAATAATACATATTTTAATTTAAAAATATATAAGTTAAAAATACATATATATTTTAATTAAAAAACCAACAACAAAAATGATAAGTTCAAAAATTAAAATTTGTAAGAAAATATTTTTTTTTGTAATTATAATTTTTTAATAAGTTAAAAATACATATTGTTCAAATTAATTAAAAAAATAAAAAATAATCCTTATTACAATTCCACATTATGGGATCCAAACGCAAAATAGATTATTCCAGGATTAATTAATCCGAGAATAGGTTCTTATTCTAGAATAGTCCTATTCTGGATAAATTAATTCCATGCACCAAACAGGCCCTAAAAGTACAACATGATGCATTGTAGCCAAAAAGCGATTTCTTTGTACAAATACACAAATATACCTCATTCATTCACTTGAGTCACTACCATAAGCTGCAGAAAGAGAGGACAAGCATGTATTTGCAGTACTGTCTTGAGTTTCACTATTTAAATTGGACTTTTCCATTGCCTTTTTTTGAGCTTCATTTGAATTTTCTGTATTCCTCTTCTTTATAGAGAAGGCCACAGGAACGGCTTTAAATGCGAATCCAGCTTTTGAAGTGCCACTGCCATTGCCCTCTCCTAATAATTTATTGTCAAGAAAATTGAGTCAGAAGCAGAACATGGCTGACCTAAAACACAGGCAAGCAGTAATAACAGTATTCTCAAATATGTTAGTATATTACTGTGTACAATTTAAATCTAGATAAGTCAAAATGACTGAACGCAGTTTCCAAATTTAAAGTTACTGTACTGATGGGCAATATACTTTTTTCCATCTAGCTTAAGTTACCGTATTGAATGGTGATGTTACTTTTGATTGATGACATTACTGGAAAAATAATAAAGCAGAACAATGTTAGGAAGCAGCATTTCTACTTTTTGGAAGTGGAAAGGCAACAAATAAAAAGTTTTTAGATATATCATCAAACAAATAAAAATTGATCAGAAGTTTAAAGAAGGAATATGAAATAAACAAAACAAGAGCAGAAGTCTACAAATTAATAGATTGTAGTAATGTCCATAAACAACCAAAATGGCAAAAAGCAATCAAAAGGAATAATAAGTTTATGCAAGAATAAAAAAGAAATAGAGAAGTGAATATGGTCTCAATAGGGCAAGAGGAAACAATTCAAAAGAGACAGAGAATATTGATAAATACTAATAAATAGTAGATGACTGTTTTCCCATTCAAGGGTTAGTAATCCCTAAGAATATTGGAAGACAAAAAAAACAGAAAGCTCCAATGAGGGGAGGCATGCTTAAGTTTGATGATGCTTCCCATGGTACCCAGATCCAGCAAGTGCTGATTATATGGTGCCAGTTGCTTCAGGGGCTTTCGTGGTAGGCAGGTTTCAGAATTCAGGCATCAAAACAAACAATACAGCTGAGTGGGAGGTGCCTCTTGCTGGTCTAATGTTAGTTTTATCCATAGGTTTCCAGAATATAATAGTAGAAGGGGTTTCACTGATCGTTATTAAATTATTAATGCTCTGGAAAAAGAACACCCTGAGCTGGCCACTTCATCCCATTCTCAAAGCAATTTTAGCAAAAATTGTCTTGACTTCGCTGTCTTAATGTTTGCATTTAATTATTTATTGTATTTAGATTGTGCCATCTCACATTGGGGTAGCACATCTTGTGGCGTTCATAAGAAGTTGTAACAGCATCTTTATGACATTGTCAGATGTGAGGGTTACTTATGCAGATTCTGACATTTGTAGAAGCGTGATTATAAAGACTTTCATTTTTCTTAGTTTTGTGTTTTGTTCTTGGTTTAATTTTTGCCCTAGGGTTGTAGCATTTTTAATTTCACTCGTTTCGAGCTATCTTAGGCCTCAAACAGAGTTGTCTAGCAAAAGTTATTAAAGATTTAAGCTTCTGCCGGTGGGGTTTTCCGACGCGACTGCATATACTTGGTCTTTAATCAATAAAAGTGGGCTTTTTAATGGCAATCACATGGAATAAAAAATGTCATATTTACATGTAATATGGATTTAGAACTCCATTTTAAAATTTCACATGATTTGGATGAGATTTAAATATAGTTTTTAATGTATTACTAATGTAATGGTGGACTTTTTAATCTCCATTACATATCTCTGCATTTAAAACTATAATTACATGTAAGTTTAAAACATGAGACACTTTTTGTGCTTGAAAGTGGAGTTTTTATTTAGTATTGCATGTCATCACATATGCAAGTCATCTCTTAATCTCCACCATCAATATTTTAAACCCCAATCATAAAGGAGGGTTTTTGTAATGCAAATACATGTATTAGAATCAATGTTGTAAACACATGTTAAAGGGTTTAAATAGTTCGTCATTATTTTTTATGGCCTTTTTAAATATGATTGCACATATTATGAACACTTTGATATACATGCATATGTATTTTGCATTCCTATACTCCATAGTGGCGATTTTTGTCTCAATTGCATGTCTTTTGAAGTCTATCTAGTTCTATATGCAAGTGCATATAAAAATATGTCATTACTCGTATGTATTGGCATATTTTACTAAGAGGGCTTAAGTGGTGGCAATTTTTAGACTTATTGCATGTTTGGAATACATGCGTTACAATTATAGAAGCCCGTCATTACTCTAAAGGCCATGTATTTGTTTATAAAAAACATGTCTATTCCTCTCCATAGGCTGCGTTTTTATTTAATACTCTAGGGCGGTGATTTTCAAGTCATTTACATGTCCAAACACATGTGACTTGTAAAAAACCCGTTATAAGGGTCTTGATACTTGCGTTTTGATGAGTCTAAGTAGGGCGGTGATTATGGGGCTGTTTGCACGACCATTATATATGTAAAAGTATGTGAAAAACGTGTTTTCTTCCTCCAATATGCTACATTTTCTATTAGGGTCTATAGGCAGCGATTTTTAGAGCAACTTCAAGCTCTCAAATACATGAAATACCAGCGTCTTGATGCAAATGCATAGAGTGGTGATTTTCCCCTTGAATACATGCCTTCTCAAGCATTCAAACACTTGCGTTTTTGTTAAAGCAGCTCATCTAGGGCACATTTTGTGCAAAAACAGCATGTAAAGAGCAAATACATGAGCAGTGCACCTGCGTTTTGGATTGGAAAATCCGTCCTAGGTCAAAGACGTTATTTCCAGCTTGTTTCTCATCATCAACAAGCATGTTTTTTTCCCTCTAGAGCGCCATTTTTTGGAGGCATTGCGTTTTGCATCAAACTTGATTATTTGCATGTTTGATTTGGTCTTTCTTGTTGCTAAAATCATGCATTTTGTTTCTCCATTATCTCCAATTTGTCAAGTGTTCAATCTTGACTTGAAAACGCATTTATTTTTCAACAAGAATTGGTCAAAATCTTGCTCTATATAACTTCTTCTTGGGGATCTTTCTCTAAGTCCGAAAATCATTTGGATTGATTCTCAGATTTTCTTCAAGATTTTGAGAAGAACATTTCTTTTATTTTCTCAATAAGAGATAAGTTTTCTTGTGTAAATTTTAGGGCCTTGTTTTTCATGTTTTGTAAATATTTTTAAATTCAAGTCTTTCATTTCATTTTCAGATTTGCATTGTATTTTGTTTTATGATGATCCTTCTACTTCCATCTAAGTTTATCCATGTTGCATATGCAAGAAGTTCTTCATACTTGCATATGCAGTCGGGATTAAAAACCCCATTCTAAATATGGAATCACTTCCAAAAGGCAAGTTATTTTTTCCAATATGCAAATGCAAGTTAAAAACCTACTTTCAAGCTTTTTATGTACCTTTTCCATGTCTTTCCAAGGTTGCAAAAGGACATAAAATCCCGTTTATGGTTTCCCTATGCTTGTCAGTTGACTTGTAATGAGACGTAAAAATCTCACTTATAAGTAAATACCATACCATGCATATATATACCCATTCATACTTCATTTCCTCATTATAAACTTATTGTCCATATATGCACTGCTCCCAGAAAAACCTGTTTTCTTGTTTTTCTCTCCATTTAGAGAGCTAATTTCCTTCGAAATCGATTACCCTTTGTTGCTCCAAAGCTTTCCAGCTGATTTCCCCAATTGCATGCTTCCAGATCTGTACTTTTGCATCTAAACAAGTTTGCTATGGATCCATCTCATGAAGATGTACTTACATTTTGGGATTTTTATGTTACAGTTGCTCACGCACACAAGCTTGTCATGTCAAGCGAAGCTACTCCATTCAATGGAAAAGAAAAGAAAAGAAAAAGATGAAGTATCAGTATGATAAAGTTCAAAACTCCATTCCTCCTTCGTAGGTTATCTCATACTATGAAGAGATTTGAGATAATGAGCTTGCCCACCTGAATATGGAGGATTTTCTGAAAAGGGTGGAGAATCCGGTTACAAACAACATGCATTACATCAAGCAATGTCATATCCATATGGTTTCAACTTTTCCTCTTGCTGCCCTAGAACCGAAGTTCATTTTAGCATGTGTCAGGAACTTTGATTATAATTCCAGAACTATCAGAGATCAAGATGGAAATACCATCATAAGCCTAGATCTAGATACCATAGATAGAATATTCAAAGTACCACCCATTCACGTGGTTTCAAACATTTCAAAGGAAAAGGCTTTGATAAGATGGAATGAAGATAGGCAATACTGTATCAAGTACATCAATGGTCATTGGTTGATCAATAAGAGGCCTAATCTTTCGAGATAGCCAAAGGGTGTGCATCATTCGGAATTCAAGGAGGAGACCAATGATCTCATCACATTACTCAACAGGATTGCAGGACTCAGGGAGTCTAATACTTTTGAGCCATGGATGTACAAGTTCATATCCATGATAATCAGGTCTAAGCAAAAGATTTTTTGGGGAGAGGTAATCAGTGATATTTTGTGTGAGCAGTTGTCTCAGGTTTCCTCTACATGTACATTCTATATGAACTCGTACATGGTATACATTGCTGCTGCCCTTGGATCATTTTCTGGTCTCTCGACCAAGGGAGATAGGACACTTGTACCTGTGTGGGAGTATTATGATGCCTTCTTTGGGCACTACATGTGCTTATTTGATAAAGAGCTTCCCAAGAAGCGAGTTTCAAATGAAGCGTGGAACAAGGTAAATGAGTATGTATGTCTATTCTTACAGTTCCCCAACTTCACCTGCATGAGAATTGGTTATTTTCAAGGAGAGCCATATACTTTGCCACGGTATCCTACCAATAAGATTATTTTGCTAGAGTTGGAAAGACATCTCATGGCAATACAAACACATAAGTCCACATTGCAAAGGCCAGGAGTGGGGATTTCTTCACAAAACCCACTCAAGATTGGTGGGTACTCCTTGAACACAGTCCCGAAGGCAAAGAACATGGAATTTGAATTTCAACGGATCACTCTCAAGAAGTTTATGGCAAGAAATTACTTTGATTAGAGGGGCCTGAATGATAAATGAGGAGACAATTTGTGCACATGCATCGCCTTGAGGGCCTCTTGATTGACTTGCGCACGGAGGTGGATATACGCAAGATGGACTATTGCAGGTTAACCCTTAAGCAAATAATTGACTTCAACCTTGCAGAGATCCCTGAAGGGGTTGAAGATGATGGAAACAATCTTGATCCTAGTTATTTAAAGCATCATGTAGAGTATCTTCCTATCCTTCCTCCCTCATGGTCACTGAAGGAAAGCATGTCTATTTGGGATCACTTTCAATCAATTTTGGCAAACACTAATATCTGGTTGAAAAGAAGGGGTTTGAAAAGTATCAAAGTCAAGCCAGGGAAAGGTTTTGATCTTGCTGGTCTAGTTGGGTTGAGATCTAAACTTAGAGGTAAAGAAAAGGATGGTACTTCGACATCTGAGGCTCCAATTCCTTCACTTCTGAAACTCACCATTAAAGGAGGTAAGGCCACGACCAAGGTTTTGGAGATAAAAGTTGCATGGCCTGAGAGGATTCACGTTGGGTCTAGTGATGATGAGATGGAAGAGCCTGTACATGAGAAACATGTTCCTGAGGTGCCTTGCTCCATAGACACAGCAAGCATGACAGCAATCCTGGATTCCGCACCAGTGTCAGATGAGTCTCCTGACTCTCCATTGGATACAGATGTGGATTCATTCTCCATGGTGCATGTTCCTCTAGTGGACCCTACTGGAATTACACCTGCTTTGCCTATCTCTTCGATTGCCCATGCTTTCACATCAGAGGACCAATATGGTAGATTTGAGAATGTGTTTGACACGTAATCTACTTTCTCCTCTGTGTCTATTCCACCTTTGACACTACTAGATACTACTACAACTCAATTTAAGAAATTCATGGCTAAGGTCACACGCAGCAGTCCTACACCAGTGGCCATACAAACAGAAGCCCCTTCTATAGTTACTATTGTTGCACAAGTGGAGGTAGTAACTACCATGGTAACAACTTTAGCATTTGGTGCATCTTCTTTCTCCTTGTCTCCATGGTTAAGTTCTATTACGCAGAAGAGAAAGAAGGAAGAAATTCCACTAAAGGACTTTGATGTTATGCTAGTCAACAAGACCAAGACCTCCACAAGCAAGAAAGCAAAGACAGTTGCCAAGGTCATCGTAGATGAGAATAACATCAAGTATGCTGATGTAGCTGAGCCTATAGCAAATAAGCCAATTGAGGAGATCCAGGCCACCGATTATAGGTTCACTAGAGTTGAACTTGGTAAGCAGACACAGATAGGTTGTCAGCAAGACGCACAGGATGTAATCGCTTCACTCACACAGAGAAATAATATGCTATGGGAGAAGAAGAATAAGTACAAAGAAGAGGTTGCACGTCTTCTAGAAACCATTGAGAAGATGAATAACTCCTCTCAGAGGGCTGAACCCATCTCCACGTCTCTCCCAGAAGAGAATAACAGGCAGACTAAGCGGATGGAGTGCAAGGCCAAAGCCATTGATGACTAGTGCAGTAAACTACATTGACAGGGTGATCATGTAATTCGAGATGGGCTCAAAGTATTGAGAAATTCCAAGAAATGTGATGCTGACTTAACTGAGCACCTTGCATTATAAAAGCGACAGCTTAGAGAGTTGGATGAGGACCTAAATGTCTGGAAAACTATGCCAGATATGGGTTTAGATATCTTATGTGAGTATGAGGTTACTTCCTTAGTAGAAATTACCATGATTTTTCAGACTTCACCAATAACCAACAGGTCATCCAGGGGCTAGTAACAGAGATGGAGGCAACAGTGGACTTGTGCAGTCAACAGGGGCATATGGTCAAGGAGGGTTTTCAAGAGCTATCATGTCGAATGGTCACCGAAAGTGGCGAACTCATGGAGAAAGAGGCTGTGATGATAGGGTTCGCAGAGATGATTTGCCTACAGCTTGAGGCGAGTGATTTTGATTCCAACACCATAGACAGGTGGACAGATTACAAGGTTTTGATGAGCAATCTTCAAAAGAGCGTAAGTGAATGCAACAAGCTTATCTCCAAAGGTGCAGACACAGTTCGTAAAACAACTGTCATTGCACGGAACACGGGAGCTTCAGATCCAACTGTTGTGCACGAGTCCCTTAACAAATTTGAGAGTTTCATAAACTCCTTTTGAAGATAGCTCTAAGTGTCGTGGTCACTTGAGGTTTTTATATGCTTTAATACAATAGATGTAGTTTTTATGGCAGATTGCATGTAGAGCGTGAGCACTTTGTAAATACAAGAAAACATGTACCTGTATAGCCTCTTCATGCAATCAGGTTGCAATTGCTTTAGGCGTTCCAACATTGGATAAGTCAAAGTTTGTTTGTTTTTTAATAAGTCAAGGTGGTTAAGGGTTTCCCCTTTCCTCTCCACCTTTCTCTCTCCTCTTTTCCTATATAAAAGAGGGAGCTCATTGTAAATAATCATCTTTTGTTTTGGGCAAGAAGACTATGCTATAATCTCTTGAGCCTTGAAAACTTTGTGTTTCATGGTGCAAATTTTCTAAATTGAATAGAAGGAACAAGAGTTCTCAAACATTGTGTTGTGGATCTTGGGGTTAGTTGGTGTTTTCTTATGTTGCATCAATTGATCTTTCTTTATTTCAGTTTATAGTTCTCTTGTGTAAATCATTCAAGCTTTCAATTTAGTTTCTTGAAGACTTTGAGCTTCAAGAGAGGAGATTACTATAGTTGAATAGTGGCTTCGAGCTTTAGTTTAAAGTATTTTATTTGAAAACGATTAGTAAGAGACTTTGTACCTTGCTAATTGTTTTATTTAATCATAAATTTGGGATAATCGTGAGAGACTTTAGGTTCTTGTTGTTGTTTCACCAAAATATTATAGTTAACCGATAATATTGTCTTAGGAGTTGTTCTTACATCAACCACTGAGCCACCAATATTATCGTAGCAATAGATGTTTTTTGTAGAATTTAAAGTTGTAATTGTTTGAGGATCATTCCTGAAAAAAGAGGAGCCTCCCCTATTGCTGAGGAGAGAGAAATCTCATGAGACGTCTAAAATCACAATTCTGTAAGTTGTAGTTTTAGTGACTTACAAAATTTTCAACCAACATTTCTGAATGCAACCTGCACAAGAATTTTGCATCATTTTCTGTAGATTTCTTGGTTGCAGCAGGATTCTACTTGAGTGACATGGTTACAATTACAAAGGCTTTGTCGAATTTATTTTTTAAATTGTGAATTTTTTCCTTTTTGAACTGTGCAACTGATGTTAGGGCTGCATGCAATGCATTTCTGGCACAATGAACATCAAAATGCTATTTTCTGAGTTTTTTTCCTTGTATGATGTTTTTCAAACTCGTGGGTTTTTACCGGCAGCTAGGGTTTCCAGCCAACTGCACTGCAATTTCCAGAATTGTTTTGCAAACATTTTACAATTTTCAACAAAAATTGTGGGTATTGTTCCCAGCTTGGGCTTTCAAAATTTATTTGTAAAAATTTTGTTCCTCTTTCAATGAGTTTCTCATTTTTCATGTTTTAGTTTTGGCTTACGAAGGACTGACTACATTGACCAACATCATGTTGGAAGGAATCAAGAGGTTCATTGGCAAAAATTACAACACATCGAAACAGAGGATGCTCACTATCTTCGAACACAAGAGTCTTGATGAGAACTCCCTCAGAACTAAGACCCAGCTAATGGCTATACTTAAAGACAAGACAAGTTCGATGTGTTATCGTGAAGCCATTGTGCTCATTAAACTATTCGTCAGAGATGAAATTCTTTCGAAGATTCCATCAAGCAAATCTTTTCCGGAGATCTGGAAACACCTCCAACATCCCCACAATACATCAAATAAAGGGAGGTCCTTCTTGAAGAATATGTTATTCTCAATCATGATGGACGAGAAAAAGTTTTTGCCAGACCATTTGATGAAGATCAGTTAGCTGCTATAGGTTGCACAATGGAAGAAGAAGAAGATATATTGGTAATAGCACTAAAAAGCTTACTAGGATCTTATGAGCATTTCATAGAAACACTTGACTTCATGTTTACCAGTGCTGAACTGCATTTTGATGATTTGTGCAACAAATTCTTTCAGCGAGACAGATGGAAGAATGTAATGTCCCCTTTTGCCTAGCACATCATTACGTAATAATGCTGGCCTATTTTATTCACATAAGCTAAGGAAAAGAATAATCATGGGAATAATTTAATAATTAAATATGTGGAAAAGCTAAAGTCACAATTCATATTTAATTATTAATTGGGCCACTTAAATAATATATGGAGGGACATAATTATTCCTAGTCAATGCCAATTGCTTATTATGCACCTAAGCTAAGCAATGATAATAAAATTAAATGAATAAAGGGGGTGACTTATTATGAAATATCATTTTTTCTTGGTGAAAATCAAATAAGGAAAATGTTAAGAGATAGCTTCATTCGTATTGTTATATATATATATATATATATATATTATACAATGTTAATAATGAAGAGTTGTGATATTTATATTATATTATTATCATTATTATATTATTAATATAGTAATGATAATATTATAATGCAATGATATATATTATATTATTGTAGTTAATTATATATTTATGTTAATTATGGTTATAGTAGACAATTATGGTTATTACCATAATTGTCATATTATTATATGGTCATGACTCTTCAAGACGTGACTATTCAAAAGATATAAATATATATCAATGGCTGGTGAAAAGATCAATCACAATGGTAATCTATTTCACTACAGCAGTCACATATATTCTCTATAGGATGATCCAGATTTCACAACATGGTATCAGAGCCTAATCTATAAGAGAATAAAATACAGTTTTTGGGAACAGTAGATATCCGAGCAAAGTATTACATGGGGAGGAAGGACATCGAAAGGGGAAGATACACGAAGCACCCATACATCCCAATCATAATTGGTATTATAGATTGAACATGGGTAAAGAGAGGATGCGAAGCACAGTTTGGAATGGATACACTAAGAATCCAATCCGAAGTTTATAGATTTATAGTCATCAACTAAATTAATAGCAGAATCATTCACACCCAAAGTAAGAATACGCACACGCCTATTACCAATCTGCCATCTTATTCCAGCGCTGGATAGCTTATTCAACCATGAAAGAAAATACAATCAAAATGTTTGTGTGAGAAAAGAAGGAATATAATCTATCCGAAAACCATCATAGAACTAAGCGAATAATTTAGAAAGAATTATCGTGCAAGGAGGTCACTCATTTGGTAGAACCGAGGAAATGATGAAGAGACGTCAATACATATAAAATCCACCAACCAATTAAATAGTCGAAGATCATAGTAATGTGAATAACGGTGTTCGATGTTTCTTTTACTGGTTTGCAAATTTTCTATTCTTAAAAATCGTGAATGGTGTATTCGAAGTTTATTCTGTTTACAACACATCAAACATAAGATGGATTAACAAGATCACGGGCTGTGTGCATTTGAAATCTTTACCAGTTGCATTTCTTTTATATAAATCAGTTTTGTGGCAGTCCCCAATGGAATGGAGTCTATGTGACAATGAAGTGAAGTTAAACTCTGAGTGTTAACTCTTATATATATTGAAACGGTCTAAAGAACCGTTACACAATTCACAGGCTAGTCTTGAGGATCGTGTTGGTGTTTCGGTGGACTTACATTGCAAATACATCACGGTGGAGCAAAGGACCGAGAACGACAATAGTGTGGTGGAAGAAGTTGTTACTTCTCGGTACAAAGCGGTGGCTCCATGCCGGGTTGTGACCGTCAAACAAACCCGTGAGCCCGTCAGATGAAAGTCATTAAGTCTATTGACTTAAAGAAAGCATGGACAATGACTACGGTAAACAAACATGGGAATGACAACTAAAATATACATCAGTGGACATAGACGGCTAGGAGTATCGATTTCTGGTAAAGACAACCTAGCAGATGGTTTCGATGATTAAGATGAGCACAACCCTATCCATGTTGTTGATTCCCATGAATGAGTAAAGGACATCACACAAATTGTATACGTTAAGATATTAGGAAGTAACACTCACGGCTAATAAAGAAACTTAGCAAGTCTTACCCCGCAAATGGAGGGATATGCACGATTCTTTGGAGTATATCTCTGAGAGGTTGACATGCTCGCATGGAGAGAATGATAGAGCATCACATCTAGGGGAGAAGGAAATCGCAAAATGGAAGTCGGTTCAAACACATTGAAGGATTTAGGAAAAGAGGATAAATTAAACAATATCGACTAAGCACTTTGATAAGTATCGATTGCAAGAAAGATTATCGGTCCAATTGGTATGAATGAACTAATCGACAGGTTATTCTAAGCTGAAGAAATCAATAAAGCAGCAGGGAATCACTTAATTACATCGATCTAGTTAATATATCGATGATTAATGGCAACACAAGTATAATCAATGTTTTTATGCTTGAAGTTGCCAGATTTGTGGAGTGTGATTATATCAAATGTGCAAATGCCAATTTAACTTTGTGAAGAGACATGAATTAGATATGGTTATGCAGCGATTGTGTTAAGGATTATAACCGAAATTCCTTGAATAACAAACCAATTTCGATATCAGTTTTGCATACAAGTTTAATTTATAATCTCCAAGGTTAAAGTTGAAGAGGTGAAATTAGTAATTACTATGAAAGGTGACGAGTATAGAGGCATGAGACATCACCTTCCATTCAGCATTACTAATTACATCAGTCTGAAATCAAAATCAAAGAACCCACCATAGTTGCAGAGATAAGCAGTTCAAAGTAGAAATGACACTTATATATATTGAAAGGTTATAATTCCACAGTGGAGACAATACCATATCGCTGTAAGCGATAGCATTATATTTCTACATTAGGTACATTATAGACTTCAATTTGATTGTCCCTTAATTTTGAGATATGATCGGAAGGGGACATTACAAGTGGTATCAACTTTGCATAGTAAACAGTATCAAAAGAAAAACTAAAAGATATTATGTGTCACTATAGCCCTTGTTTAAAAGGTATCGATGAGGAAAAGATATATATAGAAGATTTGGAAGGAGCAGTAGCAAATCGAAATGGATCTCAAGAGTAGCATCAGACATAGCATATTTATTAAATTGATATACTAGATATCCCAACTATCTAAGTTAATCGAAAAAAAAAGGGGATAGTACAAGTGGGACAATAACCAATATAATCAGATACCGATAATGTATGAAGTCAACATCTAATCGGTAGTTATCATAATGAGATGTGATTTGTAAAGAAGAAAATTAACATAAAGATCAATATGAAACCAATATGTTATGAAGAAGGACGATGGGTACGAGTATCGTATTAATGGGCTCACCTTACGAAAGGAGATACTTGAAAATATGTGAAATTTAAGATAAGTATTTCATGTTTTATTAATGCACATAAATTTTGAATTTGTAATTCATTAAATAATAAATCTTGTATGCTTCTATCATTTGTATTTTTGTACGAGATAGTTTAGCTTTATAAACTATTTGTAATCTATCTCTGACATACTTTCAGGACAAAAGCATATAAAATTCAGATTCAGAGAAAGTCTGACATTTTCAAGAGGTCAAGAAGTTGATGAACTTGAGCTTCAGAGGGAGAATATGGTTCAGTTAACTTGTGACAATCTCAATCGTATTGATTAAGAGAGAGTTCACAATTGAAGGTAAAACAAATCTGAGATTATAATAGTGGGAACTTGTGGATAGAATCACCGATGAGATGCACGTGGATAGAATACTAGAGGTCTTTATTATCTTCTCTCAAGTCCAAGAGGGAGTGTTAATATTGTGGCCTTGGGAAAGATCAAAATGCATCTTATGCTAGCCAATGTAACCTTATGACTATTCAGATTATTCGTATTGGTTCTCTCAGGAAGGAAAGTATGAAATGACATCCTGCAGTGACACCGAATTGAGTATATAAACAGGGTATGCCTTCGTGATAGATGGAGAAGTTAAAAGATCTGCATTAGTGACATTCGAGGATCTTGATTCAGAGGGAGTAAACCATGTTTTGTTGGTTCTCTAGTAATCAAGAAATTATAGCAGACAATTATGGTTATTACCGTGTGAGAAGGTTATATGTCAGAAAAAAAAAAAAAAAAAAAAAGCTAGAAAATCAAATTAAGTTGGCACCTCAGGATCTTGGTCATACAAATTCAGAGGGAGTATAACATGTCAAGATGGTGTATACTTTGAATTCACCAAGACTATGAGATCGTGCATACAATTGTAATTCAGTGGAGGTACATCCTCACTAAAGAACAAACAACCGATACTCTTACCAAGCGTCTTGCTAGAAAGAAGATTGTGTACCTTCATATAACCTTGGTATGTTGAGGAATAAAGCCTTATTAGGTGAAAAGAAGGTATCCTGAACGCTATGTTATTACTTGTTGTGCTTTAACTATATCATGGTTACACAACATTAAGTTATTGGTTTCAAACTGTCATGATGTGCTATGTTCATGGCTAGACAACATTGAGTTGTTGTTTTTAAATTGTCATGACTGAGAGTTTGATTTCCACTCTTTGGATGAACCAAAGTGGATCCACCCTTTGAGAAGAGTCAAAGTGACTCTATGGGTTTTTTTATTCATGAATAAATATAAAAAAATGTGTATATTGCAATATTGTGTAAAATGATCATTTGTGTGTGGGTTAACATTTCAAGGTGACGATCTTGTAAATGGTTGACCAAAGTGTCAAGATAGACTACTTAATTGTGTGTCCCGATTGTGCGGAGATCTTGACTCTTGTTATTACTGGATGTGTAATAACGAAACCATATCATGATAGACTACTTAATTGTGTGTCTCGACTGTGCGGAGATCATGATATTCAAATCTATTTTCATGACGAGACTACATTAACTTGTGCGTCCCGAAATGGCGGATGTCATGATAGATTTTTGATATTTAATACTCACTCGCTAAGAGGGAGTGTTAAGAGATAGCTTCATTCGTATTGTTATATATATATATATATATATTATACAATGTTAATAATGAAGAGTTGTGATATTTATATTATATTATTATCATTATTATATTATTAATATAGTAATGATAATATTATAATGCAATGATATATATTATATTATTGTAGTTAATTATATATTTATGTTAATTATGGTTATAGTAGACAATTATGGTTATTACCATAATTGTCATATTATTATATGGTCATGACTCTTCAAGACGTGACTATTCAAAAGATATAAATATATATCAATGGCTGGTGAAAAGATCAATCACAATGGTAATCTATTTCACTACAGCAGTCACATATATTCTCTATAGGACGATCCAGATTTCACAACAGAAAAAGGCAGGTTAAGGCGATTTATTAAGGAAATCGTGGGTGTCATTCACGGCAAAGTTATAAATATTGCTATTTTGTAAGCTTTTGTCAATGATGGAAAATATAAGGTAAAGTTTATAAAAGGCAACAGTTGTTGAAAAAGTATTCGATCAACATTTGATATCTTTTTATAATTAATTTTCTCAAGAATTCGTGAAAGAAGATTTTGGCAAGAAAAGACTCAGGACGGCAACCCTAGTCTGTGATGGTTTGGGACGGAACCCCCAAATCACGGCGTGAGAATCCAGTAGCAGAGTTGTGTAATCTTCAGCATCAGTTACGACTAGAAAAAAGAATTTGCAGGATGATCTTTACCAACACAAGTCTTGTGCGTGTCAAAAATACAGCAGCAAGGGGATGCAAATAACAAGGAATTTGAATCACTTGTTTACCACCTAAGTCATTCTCAGCAGCAATACCACACAGCAAGCTGGGCATCTATTCTAGGAATCACAGCAGCAGTAATAAGGCATCTTTGCCCTTCAAGGAAATCTGTGCGGCTCCCCAACAAAGCCATTCCATGGTCTCTGGAATTTGCAACAAGAAATTGTCAATATTTCTCCCACTCAAGACTCATACAAGTATGTACAAATCTGTCAATTCAATAACTAATCACAGAGAATCACAGTTTCCCTTGTGAGTTCTGTTTGCATTTCTTCATTAGTTTACTAGTTGTATGATTTTCCTCTTTGCTTGCACAATAGTATTCTTGTTTGAAATAAACTTGAAGCATCAGAACAAGTGAAATCTGTGAACTCCATAAAAGATGATCCATCCAAACAAGACCATTGCGCAATTTACACAAAAATCAGAAGAAATGATCCAGGTGGATCTTGAAGACCACAAAAATTCAACCAACTCAAAATCTCCCGAAACCGGCATAAATGCATAGAGCACGACAAAACATTCCTGACACAACTTGAAGCGTGTCAAAAGGAGTCTGTTTGCTCGAAATATGCTTGGTCAAAGTTCGATGGGGCCAAGAACACTAGAGGTTTACCAAAAGGGTGAAAAATTGATCGTCTCAAAATTGGTCAAAAAATGGTCTCAAATCAAAGAGTTCATTGAGAGCTTTCCGAAGCATTTTAAACGGACCAAATCCAAGTCCATATGCAAAAGTTACGACCAGTCAAAGTTCTATGGTCAAAGGTTGACCAGGTGGACCAGTGATGATGTCAGCATGACAGGGCACTAAAGGGTGACATGGCAATTTGACCGATCACCTGTTGACACATGGCAGGACATGCCATGTGGTAATGTAGGGTGACATGGCAGAGTGCAGAGTTGGTCCAATTAGAGTGTGACATGTGTCATGTCAATGGCGAATGAAGAGTTGTCACGTGGCACCCATGTGGCATACCGGGTTAAATGAATTTGTTATCGTCAACAAAATGTTGGTTATGGGAATCGAACCCATAACCACATACATCCTATTATTGCTCTCCACCAGTGCACCCAGCAATGTCCGCTTAACTTTAAATGGAGCATGTTCTTTTTATTATTAGCTAAGCTGGCGGGTTGTTTGAAAATGTTATCGGTGGGGGTTGAACCACTGACCACACATCTTCCAAAATGGCTACTTACCGTTACGCCATTTATTAATTATGTTATGATTGTGCGGCATCATCTTTTTAAAGTGTTTTTCAGCCGACAGCCTTTATTAAATAAGGCTTGTGATTAGATTGCCGAGCCCCTCAACTTAGCAAACCCATTTTATTTGTTAAACAAATTTTGTTATTTGTTAAGCCCAAAAATAAATAAGGATAAAAGGGGGGTTATTTTGTTTTCGCCCCAATTTAGTTAATTTTATGTATAAAAGGAGTGAGGAGATGTGTATTATTCATTCCCAGGAGAATGGCTGTGTAAAAACTCTTGGAGAGAATTTATATTTTTCTTAGTAAAGAGTTATTAGAGAATATGAGTGGTCTCTTAGAAGAATAGGGAGGGATAGAAACTCATGGATTTCTCTGAGCATATTATATGATGTCTTAAGTCATTTTGTAAAAGCTTGATGCCTATTGTATTTATGTTCTCTATTAAGAGAATGTGAGTTGCAGTTTCATTGATTAGCATTGTAAAGGTGACGAAGGAGCTGGCCACGAACATGTTGCCAAATAGATCTTGTCATTGCAGTGTGGAAGTAGGAAGAGCTAGATGTGCAAAAATCTTCTTGAGCATATTGTATGCTCAGTAAAAGAAAGACCACGGTGATGTAAGAACATTTGCATCATAGTAATGGCATCAATCACGCATGTTTGCAGATCTAGAGATGTAGCCAAAGTTTGGTGAACTCCGTTATCAAATATCTTTCTCCCTCTTTTCCTAGTGCATGATTTTGTCAACTTTGTTACTTTAATGCATTTTTATGTGATTATTTTCTCTTTTCACAAGCAACCTCAGTTACGATCTTAAATTAAATCTGTATCCTAGTGAATCTAACAAATGCTAAGTGATTCATAACAAGGAGTTTACAGATCAAGAAAGGATATTTCAAAGAAGCAAAGATTCACCATGTGTGTTACAGGCCTTTGCAGCCAGGGACAACAGCAAAGGCATATGGCCTCACAAGAAAGGTCAACGGCAAAAGAAAGATACTTCAAAGAGTCTGAAGATTATCGCATCATTATTGTGGTAAACTCGGTAATGTTTAGAAGCACTGCAAAATGAGGTTGTCTAATTAAAAATACAACCTAAGAGGGCCTCCATCAAAGACTCATGTCACAGAGCATTATAAGCAGGAGACGGCCTTCTATGCATTTAAGGCCAAACAACCAATAGACTATACACTACTCCAAGTATTCTGTGTGGTACATGAATTCTAGAGCATCTAGACACCTTTTCACACAGTGAGGATTGATTCATTGAGTTTATGGCTTGCTCAGATTAAACGATCTTCGATAGAGGTGAGTATAGAGTTGTCGACAAAGGAAATGTTCAAATACACTCTCTAGGAAAATCTCTTATTTTCCTATACACTATGTTCCGAAAATGGAGCTCAATCTATTCTGAACGACTCAAATTATGCGCTAATATCCCAAATTGGATGTCATCTTCAGCACGCACAAGTACCATATTGTTGACAAGGAATCCAAGAAAACTTGCACTTGGCATAGAAGATCGTGGTTTGTATCAGCTTGTTGGCACTAGAAAAGTTCAAGAGCATGCATTAGCAGCAAAAATTTCATCTACTATCAATACTCTTGGCATCAGCATTATGGGCATCTCAACCTATCTTATCTCTCTCAGTGGGCTCAAGAGAACATGGCTGAAGGTGTCTGTGGAGCTTACCAAGTAGGAAAGCAGCACAGAAATCCATTTTCAGAAGGATGAAATTGGAGAGCACAAAGAATCCTTCAGCTGGTCCATCCAGATTTGCAAACCAATGAAAACAGAATTTTCTCTTGTTTGTAGATGACTACAATAGGAAAATGTGGATGTTCTCCCTAAAAGAAAACTCAAAAATGCTTATAGAATTTCGGGAGTTCAAGTCATTGGTAGAAAAAGAGTCAGTGTGTCCATCATAACTCTTAGGTTTGATTATGGGAGAATTCTATTCCAATGAATTCTCCCACAGTATCAAATACAATTCACAACACCCTATACCCCTCGACCGAATGGTGTAGCTAAGAGGAGGAACCATAGATTTACGAAGATGACCCAATGCATGTTTGAGAATTGGAGTCTTCCAAAGAAGATTTGGTCAGAGGCAATTTGCACTGCAGTGTACCTTTTCAATAGATCTCCAACACAAGCAATGGAGAAGACCCCCAAGGAGCATGGTTCATGAGAAAATCATGAGTGGGCCATCTTAAAAAAAAATTGTTCTATTGTGTACATCTAGACTCCAGATGCCAGGACCAAATTTGACTCTAAGATTCAAAAGTTAATGATAGTAAGGTACAATGACAATCATAAAGCCTACACGTTTGAGTGATGCAGACATAAATCATTTGACATTCAACAGGGATGTGGTGATTGAAGAAGAGGTTGGGCCTTTTCCACTATCTTCTAACACCTCTAAAGGCTAAAGACTTAGGTGTTCAGCTTCTATTTGCTACACCTGAAGGGGGAATGTTTCTTCAGGAGAACTTGGATCAGCATCCAAATGACATAGTTCCAAGTAGTCCAAGTCACGATGACCACACTGATTTGGATGGAGGGGTTTCTTCAAAGAAAGACTTAAGAGGTAGGAAAACTCATTGGTGATCTTCGGGATGATAAAATGATCAAGGCAAGTCATCCAGAGGCAAGAGCAAGCAGAACACAGTTAACTTTGCTCCTATAGCTAACATTTAGAGTGTTTATGAGTCCTAGAATATTGCAGAGGCGAAAGGTAAACCTAAACGGGCAAAAGCCGTGGAAGCAAAACATCGTAACTTGTGTTCTTTCAGATCATCCACTAGGGAAGAAACCCATTGGTAGCAAATGGGTGTACAAAGTAATTACAAATTTGATGGTACACTTGACGAGTACAAAGCACGATCCAAGCATAGGCGATGACATCATCCTTTGAGTCATTTATGTGAATGTTATCATCATAACAAGTAGTGAAGCACCATTTGATTGAATTCATCAAATGGAATTTCTGCAAGGCTTTTGACATGATAGACTTACGCCCTCTACATTATTGCCTAGGTGTAGAAGCTTGCTAGATATGTGGTGGTATTTTCATTTCTCATTCTAAATATGCCAAGTTTTTGCTAGATAACTTCAAAATGACCAATTGTAAGATCTCATCTACACCTATGAAAAAACAGCTAAAGCTTTCAAACAAAACAAACTCCAAGGCAATTAATGAGTCAACCATCAAGCAACTAGTGGGCAACCTTATCCTACTATCACTAGATTTGACTTGAGCTAAGTTGTGAGTTACATTACCCAATTTATGACAGCATCTAAGGAAGAACATTGAGTTGCCACAAGAAGGGTGCTGAAATATGTGAAAAGGACACTCGACTTTGACATTCTATATAGCAGAAACAAAGATCCTAGACTAATTGGGTTAAAATTCAAATTGAGCAAAGTTTGGTTGACGACGGGACATCCACTTCTAGATGAGTTTTCAGTCTTGGTACGTGTGCAATCACATGGAAAGTAAGAAGCAGCAGGCAGTAGCTCTTTTCTCAACCAAAGTAGAGTATGGGGAGCAACCAAAGCATCATGTGAGGCAATATGGCTATGAAGGTTGCTTTTACACATGCAAATGTCTCGAGCAACACTTCAACTCTTCTATTATGATAATCAAGGGGTGCTAAAGCTGGTCAGGAATCCAATCAGCCATAAGCATACAAAATATGTCGAGCTTCATTGTAATTTCATCCAACAACTTGTAGAAGATGGATCAGTGATGTTGCAGTACACTCCAACAAAAAGCCAAATTACAAACATTTTTACCAAGTCTTTGAGTCCTGACAAATTCGTCATATTTTAGGATAAGCTTGGTGCAGATGACAAATTGACCATTAAGGGAGGGTATTAAAATACTACTGTAATATTTAGCTATAATGGTCAAATAAGTTGTTAGGATATACTTTAGAAATATTCTTTATTACCTTGGTTGTTGATCTTATCCTTGTCAAATACATCATTTTTATCTCTTATTTAAGGAGACTTTTGCTCCTTTTTTAATATCGAATATCTTGGTAATCATTCTGTAAGTCATTACTTTTCAAAATATTTTGTACCTCCGTAGGTCTGTATATTGAGGGCTTGAGATGAAAGCAATGAAGAATTTTCTTTGCAAATATATGTTGTTGAATTTTCTTGAGAGGAGCAAGATGTAGACCACCATGTTAACACTTTGAGCCTACAATTGTATTGTTTTTGTTGCAGATTAATATATTTGTTCAATGCTTTCGAGTATGAGGTTTTTTACCTAAAAGGGTTTTCCCCACATGAAATTGGAGAGGTGATGTAATGTTTATATATACCACCACAAGCTTGGAGCTGGTTGTGGCAGTTATACCGAAATCCATAGCCTACAGTGTTTAATAAGTAACTATTGATTAACAGTGCTTAGCGGCAGCAACTTATATACAACGATCATTCACGTGGAGACATCATGTTTGGTGATATGTAAGTATGCTGATGTCATAGTACAACTGGAATATAGTTGTGCGATTCTTGGTATTCCAAGGATTGGTTGGATAATTAGGCATTTAGCATTCTACAACGATGCATATATGTATCATCTTGCGTGCATGTCACCATGTTAAGGCTTTGAGCCTACGATTTTATTGTTTTTGTTGCTGATTAATATATTGGTTCAATGCTTTGGAGTATGAGGTTTTCTACCCGAAAGGGTTTTCCCCATGTGAAATTGGAGAGGTGATGTAATGTTTATATGTACTACAACAAACTTGCAGCTGGCTCTGGCGGCTCTACTGAAAACCATAGCCTACAGTGTTTAATGAGTAACTATTGACTAAAAGTGTTTAGCAGCAGCAACTTATATACAATGATCATTCACATGGAGACATCATGTTTGGTGATATGTGGGTATGTTGATGTCATGGTACAATTGGAATATAGTTGTGCGATTCTTAGTATTTCATGGGTTGGTTGGGTATTTAGCCATTTAGCATTCTGTTACAACGCTTATATGTATCATCTTGTGTGAATGCATCGAGGCTGGTCAAAGGCAGATGGATTGAACAAAAGGTTAACATTTGAAGATTGGACACCTGTTGTCGAGAGGTCAACTTGCAAAATAGTATGTTATAATATTGTAGATTGAGACTCTCTAACAGGCCCTGTTGTATTGAATCCTTGATTTTGAATAATATTACTATGGACAATTTTTATTAGTGGGTTATTTCCAAATGGGTTTCCCACATATATCTTTGAGTCTTGTGTAATCCTGTATATGCTTATTGTTCTATTTGCTTCTGTAAAATGCTGTTAGCTAAATTTTGCAAATACTGTTACCTATTTCTGGTTCACCTAATCTTAGATTTCTTTATCCCAATTTATTGGTCATCTGCGACAGGGGTCTAAATCCCTAACAGAATGGGGATTGCTACAGGAATGCTAATAGAGTTTTGCAGGAGACATTACAGTCAAGCTTAATGAAAATCTGTTGTATTTCCCTGCCTATCAAGGAAGCATGAAGTCTCAACATAAAGACAAGATTCTTGCAAGTTCCACTGAGTTGAAATTTCAAGTATAAACAAAGCCTTATAGATTGAATGTTAGAAAAAATGTAGAACAAGGCCTTATAGATTGAATGTTAGAAAAAATGTAGATTATGTTTTTTAATTTTATCAGCACTTCCTTTACAGTTTAGACCATCAAGTATTATAACCTGGATGAGGGCATGTTACAGCACATCTGGAAGCATAAGTCGATTAAGACAATTTGGTGATATAGCCTCTCCAATATCACCTAGATTTGGCTTCTAATAAAATACATGCATTTCCACCAAGACCAACCGCTTAAAGGTTTAGTTCCACTTGACAGAGTGCGGATATTCTTACTTATATAGCATAAAGACATACAAATTATGATAAACCTGATATTTACTGTTTCTATCCAAAGAGAATGTTCATCAAAGAATGCCAGTTTACAGATTTGGTAAAAAGGCTTGAAAAAGTTAGGAAGTTTCTTACGTTTAACATCATCATTAGTACTGCTTCCTGTCAAGATACTAGCTGGATTCTCTGTGCTTTCCGTACTGTCAGAATTTACATCCCTTTTCCTCTGTACAAAACTCACATGTCAAATAAATCTACTACAAAGATGTTACAAAAAAGATACAAATATGGAACAAACAAACTCTAAACTCTGCTGCTCTGTCAAATATAGTAAGACTGAACTGAAAATAGTAATACTGTAGAGAAAGTAAAAATGAAAAAAGTAACCATCAAGTTACAAAACCCTAATCACTGTACTTCAAATTTTTCAATTTAAGAATCCCCCGCAGATTAATGGAAGCTACTTTATAATCACAAAATATCTAGAAAAAGGTATAAAGGATCATAGTCATTTAAGAGGTTACCCAGTTAGTGAGATGTGATAGTGTACAAAGTTGGCAGTTTAAAATCTATCCCAGGATTTGTAAGAGTATGTTTCATTTATCAATGACTTCTCTAGATTTACTTGAATTTATTTTTGAAACATAAATCTTGAGTTTTCTCTGAGTTAAAGGATTTTGAAGTTCTTGTTGAGAACCAAATTCCAATCAAATAATAGAAAGATAAAAGTCCTGAGGTTGAATAATAGACATGAATATTGCTCTATGAAATTTGACGGCTTCTTTAGGCATGAAAGTATCGTGTGATTTGGGTATTGAACTAATTTTTTTTTTAAAAAAGAATTCATCACACCAAAAAAAGTATATTGGTGAAGTCCTGAGCAAATTTGGAATGACCGACTATAAACTACTTCGCACACCCATGGAACAGTCAACAGAATACAAAATAATTAGATGATATTGCAGACTTTGAAGATTCAGTTAAGTATGGACAACTCTTTGGAAATCTGAAGTTGAACTATTGAATGACAGCTAGACTAAACATTTATCTTTTTGTTAGCATTACCTCTCCATTCATGTGACAACTGAGAGAATGCCACTGGGTAGCAGCAAAGAGGGTTCTTCGATATCTAAAAGGAACTCAAATTTCGGGCTAAAATACTTAATGACAGTAATTATCAGAAAAAAAATTGATAGTCAAATTCAGACTGTGTACAGTGATTTTGAAGATGGGAAATCTACTTCAAGTTCCCTGATGAATTTAGGATTGGCAGTCATCTCTTGCAAGTCAAATAAGTTTATCAATACCAGCTTTCTTTACCAAAGCAGAATATATGGCAGCTTCGAAGACAATGGAGAAACTATTGTGGCTCAAAAGGATTCTTAAGATTTGCAAAAATAGGTTTCATCAATATCAATGGTGATCAATAGCACTTACATAAACAAAATTGCAAGAAATCCAATATTTCGCAACCAAACCAAGCACATTAGCATCAAAATCTATTTGATTCAGCATTATGTGAAAGATAGAAGTGCCAATTTGATATATTTTCCAACTACAAAAGAAATCAACTGATATCTTAACAAAAGCGATAGAAAGAAAGAAATTTGAAAAATACAGTGACAAGCTTGTTAATGTTTATGGGAGGTACAAGAGAGCTCCTTCATACCGGTTGTGTATTCTCCTAAAGATGAACTGTCTTCTTTCAGTAACCATCATCGCATGTTGAGGTGCCTGACGTCAGTTGTATTGTTCTATTATTATTGAACTTCCCCATATTCGTTGTCTCCACTGGAAATGGATGACTTTGCACCACGTATGAGATAACACAGCATCAGAGTGACTTGGCATCATGGATTTACCAAACGTTGAATCACGTCAGTTCATGGTTTTGGAGAATGTCAACGGTTTGTTATTGATTATTATTATCATTATGAGTTACTCGTTCAGAACGGGATTATATTCTTCAAGCCACTTCTTAATTACCAGGTGGATCATGCTTGTGTGCCATGTGGATTATGTGGACGGTTCATTGTTTGGAGATGCCGTCGATTTATATTTGCACTTGTTGGTTCATTTCTTTGTAACGTGTGTCCCTTTGTGTTCATCGGTAGAAGACTAATCGGGTTGTATTGAAAAGTGGAAGAGCCTGTGGATATGGACATTGGTAGCAATCCTTTTCTGTAGTTTACGGCAACAATCAATTGATGTATTTTTCCTGTAATATCATGATGAGGCTATGGGTCAGAGATAGTCATATAGCCGTGTGATGTTTGGAATTCATCGGGCCACTGAATTCTCATCTGCTGATCATTGTAGAGTTACTATCAAATATCTGGAAAGTCATCATGACTGCTGAGTCGATGAGGTCAATGTAGAGTTACCTCTCGTAACTGTTGTGAGCTCCTGTAGCTTTCTGAGCAAGCATGCATTCTGGGGGTGAACTTCTTTTGAGTACTAGTATCTAGTATTGAGCTACAGCTGATGTCATTGTTATTTCTGGTGTGCATTCTATCTGCAGTGCGTATCACTATTGAATAGGCAAGTGTGCATCTGATACAGATTATTATCTGTATCTGATTATTTTCAGTATTGTCTTGTATTTCTGATATTTTATCAGTCCTTGAGAGAAGCATCTAAGTCTATTTGATTGCGAAGAGAGCAGAGTAAAATCTGTGTGTGTTAATGCTCAAATTTGTGAGCTTTGTACTCAGACTCGTTATTATTTTTCTAATAAAGGAGTACTGCTTTGTGTGGCTGGGTTTTTCCCTCAAGTGGGAGGGTTTTCCCACGGTAGTTCTGGTGTTTTGGTGATTTTGTTTATCTGTTATTTGATGATTACATTCTGGTTCGAAATTTAACAAAGCTTAGTCTCATTATAACTTAACAATACCTTATTTTCTTGCAGAATCTTAATAGTGATCTCGAATATGAACCAAACAATTATCCAAGAAATGTTGAGCCTTCTTTACAATGATTTGCCATTCAATATTATAAGCCAATGAGTACTCCTTTGCCTGTCAATGCGTGGTTATCTTGAGAACAGTGTCATAAGTCAAAAGATGAATTTGAAATTTTGAATAGGTAATTTTCCTCATATTACCCTCAATTGTAGCAAAATATACACTATAGTTTGTGCAATACCAGATATTTCCCAAGCTGTGGGAGTTCTTAGCAAGTTCATTTCTACCAAGGTTGCAGGGAGACGGGTACTTTGGGTACAGGTACGGGTACCATTATTTTTCAAAATAGGAGGCGGGGGTACTTTGGGTACGTCAATTTATTTTTGAATATAATTTAATATTTTATAGAAAAATCTGAAAATATAATGAAATTGAGTTTTCAAAACAAGAACAGTGATAAAGTTTACTGTCAGACATTAACTTAGAAGATTAAGTGCACAAATTGAAATGCCATACAATCATTCTATCAAAGTTTCAAACTGATTAGGGATTACATATTCAAATAAGCTTGATAAACAGCAAGTTGATTAACAAACAAAAAACTGAAACAAAAATCAGAAATCTTAATCAAGGTCCTTAGCTATGATGCTCTCCACTAAGTACCCACTGAGTACCCAGTGCTTGGGTACGTGTACCAGTACACGGTACGCATCACAGGGGTATGGGTATGAGTCCCCATGCAACATAGATTTCTACCCAGGTTAGACAACATTGTAATTAGGTGAAAAGAGTTTTCAGATATTTGTATTTGTTATCATGGGACTGATACTATGGTCAAATTATTTGACATACAAGGCCTTCTTGATTCATATCGGGCTGGTGATTTAAACAACAGAAGTTCAACCAATGACTATGTTCACCCTGTTTGGAGATGGAATTAGATAGATGAGCAAGAGATAATTCACAACTGTGTTGTCCACTATAAAAGCAAAGTACATGGTTGCTACACAGGCTTGTAAGGTGGTAGTATGACTACAGAAGTTATAGTTAGGGTATTGACTTTGAGTACAAGAAAGTCAAGATCATGTGACAGAGAGCTATTTGTTTGGTGAAGAATTTGATGTACCATGCACATACTAAGCATGTAGATTTTTAGTACCAATTAATCTAGAAAATGATTAAAGATGGCAAGGCAATGATATAGAAGGTTGACACTTTGGTTATTGTTGCAAATCCTCTCCCAAAGCCAATGTTGAAAATCCTATGTCTCTATTGTAACATTTAACTGTCCAAAGATGGTATAATGTATCTGTTTCCGAGAATCATGGAATGAGAAAAGTGGTGTGCCCATGTGAGAATGAGGGATGTATTTAATATAATTATTATTTATTCCCTGATGATTTGGACATATGAAGAATAAATTGAATAAAGCTGGGCATTGTGGAGCATCTTCCCAAGATAGGTGTTACAACATGGAACTATTATTCTCATAATAGTTTTATGACAAAATCTACAGTGTATAATAGATGTAACAAGAGTAACCAGTTTTAACTTATATTCCAACATGCTTGACCATTGAATATGGAGAATCAGTTTTTGCATGAGGCATTTTGTTAAAGATATTGTAGCTGTGAGAGAGCTCATTTACCTGTGATGAGCTGCCATGAGTTTTTCAGATATTCTTCTGATATGATGGACTGTGACTACCATTATCTGGGTTGTTATTTATATGGTTGTTTTTCTTTGTTCCTATTATTGATTCGTCCAAGATTATGTATGCATTTCCTTTCATGTTCATGCAATAACGGAAGCCGTGCTGTTTCATTTCTGTCTTCGGGCGGCACTCATATCGAGGTCAGCAGTTCTTGTTATCGTTCCAGATCACATTCGAGCTGTCTTGGTTGTATTCCAGCTGTCCCTTATCATGCTCGGAGTGCTTTGTGGTGGATCATGGTTATGTTTTGGCACCATGCATGTGATGTCAAGCATCATGAGGTGGCGTATGGCTTCAAAAGTTCATGTATTAATAATTGCGTTTATTATTGTAATGCCTGTCTCTTTGACTTCCACCGCATGTTCCCTCAGTTTCGGGAGTCTCTTCACCGTCCGAGTTTTGGCGAAGTTAAGAGTTTTTTTTTGGTCTTTTGTTTTTTAATTGGGAGTGGCTTGAGTATGGTTATTGGATGCTGCTTGAGTGTGTGTGTGTTATGTTGCTGCTTGATAGCAGAAGCTTTCAGATGGTTAAGTTACAGGAGGGTGTTCTCTAAACAGAGATATATTTTGTTTTGTATTCTTCAATCTGTGTAAGATCAATACTTATGTTGTGTCACTCAAGTGTTTCTCATGTTATCGCTGAGCTGAGCATTAATACATATTTCTAGTATTGCCGTGAAGGCAAACAGAGATATATTTTGTTTTGTATTCTTCAATCTGTGTAAGATCAATACTTATGTTGTGTCGCTCAAGTGTTTCTCATGTTATCACTGAGCTGAGCATTCATACATATTTCTAGTATTGCCGTGAAGGCTCTAAGGAGAGAACTGAGCATTATATTTCATATCATGTGTTATTTTATAAGTTGTTTAGCATTCCATTGAGATCAGCCTGTCATTGTGGCTTCATATCTCATCTATTTGTAAAGGCATTTGTATTCAGTTTTGAGATCATAATTGTTGAGATTGATAGCTATGATCAGATAATTTATTAATATATATATTCTTATATATGTGACAATATTATAGATATATTAATTAGATAAAATTATATATTAATATATTGGAAAATATTATATATTGATGTATTGGATAATATTATATATATATATATATATATATATATATATATATATATATATATATATATATATATATATATATATATGTATATATTATAATAATAAATAAACCAACAAAATATATACTAATCTCAACATAAGTATCGATAGCGATATTGTCAATGAATCAGATATCATTAATATCGGTATCTTCAAATATATAATCTGCAGCGCTAAACTTATGATATAATCTGCAGTGCCAAACTTATGATATAATCTGCAGCGTTAAACTTATGATATGTATCGGGTTTGGTAAACCCGATACCTATCATAAGATATGCATTATACCTTATGATAGGTATCGGGTTTATTAAACCCGATACATATCATAACATATAATCGCATACTATTAATCTGCAGTCGTTAAACAGAACGGTGCGATACGAAACAGTGCTAAGAAACAGTGAAATACGAAACATTGCATACCAGTGATGGGACGTGACTCATTCATGAGTCACGTCTCATCCAAACTGTTTTCTTATCACATATATATATGCAGAAATATATCATTCTAAGATACAGAATATATACAGCAGAGTCTGAATAGGAAGTATCAAATAAATAAAATCAGAATTTAATATATATATACAACAGTTTATTAATATTTCACATGGTATCAAAGCTCTGGTTCTGAAAAATTCAAGAAATTTAATAAACTCAAAAAATTCTAAAATGGCAAACATGATCAGATTCGAGGATAGACTTGAAGGTGCTGATAATTTCCAATCATGGAAGGTTAGAATTATAATGTTATTGAAAGAAAATAAAGTCGAAACTTTCATCAAATCAGACAAAGTAAAACCAGAAGCAGAACCTGATTTATCAAATTGGAATGAAGGAAACGACAAGGCCATGAAGATAATTATCGATGGAGTCAGAGATCACATTGTACCGATCATATCTAAATATGAAATGGCACATGAAATGTTCAAAGCATTGGAGAAAACCTATGAAATAAATAATGCTAGCAAGAAACTAGCCTTGAAGAGGGAAATGAATCACATTAGTATGAATAAAAATGAGAAAATAAATGCATATTTTATGAGAGTTTCAGCTTTAAGAGATCAACTTTCACTACTAGGCTATGAAATTGATGGCAACGAACTAACCTTAATTGCTTTAGATGGACTACCTGAATCTTGGGAGAATTTTGTCGCTGGTATAAGTGCTAGATCCAAGTTCCCAAAATTTGATCGATTAAGAACAGATTGTCTTCAAGAAGAGTCAAGATTAGATAAGAAAGGAATAAAGAAAAGGACAAATGATGAGGAAAATCATGCACTAAATGTAAACACTCACAAGAAGAAGAAATTCAAACAATTCAGGAAAAAGAAATTCAACTTCGAGTATCATAATAAAAGAGATATGTCAAATGTTAAATGTTTTAGATGTGACAAATTTGGACATATTGTATCAAATTGTCCATATAAGAATCATCAAGCTTCCTTCACCAAATCTAAGAAGAAGCCCAAAGAAGAAACCAAAAATGAGCAACTTGTACTCTATTCTGCACTCTCAAGTCAAGTCACAAATAAAAACATATGGGTTATTGATAGTGGTTCCTCTCGTCACATTACAGGATTTAAAGAATTACTAGATTCCATGACGGAAGAATCTGAAGAGGAAGTAACTATTGGGGATGACTTAGCTTATCCAGTAAAAGGTATTGGGACCTGCACAATCAAGCTAAAGACCAGTATCTCGATTCAACTTACAGGAGTACTGTTTGTTCCAGGGATCAAGAGAAACCTTATATCTATATCCGCACTTGAAGATAATGGGTATAGGGTAACCTTCATGGATGGCAAAGTAAAAGCATGGCCAAAAGGATTAACTTTCAAACAGGCTCATACCATAGGAAGAAGACAAGGCTGCCTATATGAATTAAATACTGATAAAAATCAAGCTTTAGTAAATAACATTTCAAATTCAAATGAAGTATGGCATAAAAGATTAGGACATTTAAATTATAAAACTCTATCTTCTATGGAAAAATTGGTTATTGGATTACCAAAACTTAAACAATATCACCCTGGTGCATGCAAAGGGTGTGCACTAGGCAAAAACACAAAGGGATCATTTCAAAATAGTGTGAGCAGTACTAATAGTATTTTAGAATTAATACATTCAGATTTATGTGGACCTATGTCTGTTTCTTTAATAGGAGGCTGCAAATACTATATAATTTTTGTTGATGACTTCTCACGAAAGACCTGGATTTACTTCCTTAAACACAAAGAATCTGAGGAAATACTAAGTATGTTTAAAGATTTCAAATCTATTACTGAAAACCTTTCTGGGAAGAAAATTAAAATTTTGAGATCAGACAATGGAAAAGAATACACATCTGAAATTTTCAAACAATTTTGTAAAAAGGCTGGGATTAAGAGGGAGTATACTGTACCTTATAATCCACAACAAAATGGGGTGGCCGAAAGAAAGAATAGAACTATTATTGAAGCCACCAAAGCAATGCTTCTTGATCAAAATCTTGATACCTCTCTCTGGGCAGAAGCTTCAAATACAGCTGTATACATACAAAATAGATGTCCACACTCTCACATTGAAATTAAAACTCCTGAAGAAGCATTCACAGGGACAAAACCTGATATAAGTAATCTTCGAATATTTGGATGCCCGGTATACATTCATATTCCAAAGGAAAAGAGAACAAAGTTAGAGCCATCGGGAAAGAAAGGTATCTTTGTAGGATATAGTGAAACTTCAAAAGCATATCGTATTTATATACCAGGGCAAAATCATGTTGAATTAAGCAGAGATGTGATATTTGAGGAAGACATAGCTTGCTATAAAGTTAGAAATTCAATAGAACAAGAAACTTATGTTCCATCAAAAGAAAACACTTCACAAGAAACTCAAAATGAGGATTTTGAGGAAGAAGAAAATGAGGAAAATCTATCAACACTAGAAAATCCTAAGAAGAGACCTCTATGGGCCACTAAAATCATAGAAGAAGGAAAGACTCTTGGTGCTCCTCCAGGAATAGTTAGAGAAAGAAAAAGGCCTTCCATATTATCCAGCTATGCAGCACTTATGAGCGAACTCTCTAACTCAGAACCCACAAATGTACCTGATGCAATTCAACAACAAGTATGGAAGGATGCAATGATAGAAGAATATCAGTCCATTATAAAGAATGATGTGTGGGACATTGTACCAAGACCTAAAACAAAATCTGTAGTCTCCTCTAAATGGCTATTCAAAATCAAACATGCAGCTGATGGTAGTATTGAAAAATACAAGGCAAGATTTGTAGCAAGAGGTTTCTCTCAAAGGGAAGGGATTGACTATGAAGAAACCTTTGCCCCTGTTGCACGTTACACATCAATTCGAACAGTTCTAGCCATTGCAGCTACTAAAGGTTGGCAAGTTCATCAGATGGATGTTAAGACAGCTTTCTTAAATGGAACCATTGAAGAAGAGGTATATCTAGAACAACCTGAAGGATTTGAGATTCATGATTCCAAAACACGTGTTTAAATTGAAGAAAGCATTATATGGGCTTAAACAGGCCCCCAGAGCTTGGTATGCAAGAATAGACAACTACCTAATGATTCTAGGATTTTCCAAAAATGATGCTGATCCAAATCTTTACTTCAAGGTAAACAAAGGTAATATGTTGATAATTATACTATATGTTGATGATTTGTTGATTACAGGAGTAGATTATTTGATTCAACAGTGCAAGAAAGACTTAGCCAAAGAATTTGATATGAAGGACTTAGGTCTTTTACACTACTTTCTTGGTTTGGAAGTTTGGCAAAAGTCAGACTGTATCATTTTGAATCAAGGCAAATATACCCTTGACATCTTGAAGAGATTTGGCATGCTAAATTGTAGACCCATGTCTTCTCCCATGGAAACAAATTTTCATAAACTAAAGGAAGCAACATCAGAATCTCCTTCTGCAGATATCTCTTTGTATAGACAGATGATAGGATCTCTAATGTTCTTAGGGAATACCAGACCTGACATTTGTTTCTCAGTGAATACATTAAGCCAGTTCATGTGTGATCCCAAAGAGATTCACCTCACCGCAGCAAAACATGTATTGAGATATCTTCAGGGCACATTAAACTATGGGCTCAAGTATGATAAGACAGAATTAAATCTTCATGGATTCTCTGATTCAGATTGGGCTGGAAGTATGACTGATCGCAAAAGTACCTCAGGGTGTTGTTTCAGCTTAGGATCAGCTATGGTGTCATGGATCAGCAGAAAGCAGTCTTCAGTAGCCCAAAGCTCTACAGAGGCAGAGTATATTGCAGCATCAATGGCAGCTAAAGAAGCTGTATGGCTTAGAAAACTACTCAATGGGCTATTTGGTAAAACATTACCACCAACTACTATCTTTTGTGACAATCAAAGCTGTATCAAATTATCAATAAATCCAGTATTTCATGATAGATCAAAGCATATTGAGATTCCTTATCACTATGTTCGTGATATGGCTGAAAGAAAAGTAATCCAGTTGGAATATATTTGTACTGGAAATCAAACTGCGGATATTCTTACCAAAGCTCTTCCAAAGGTGAAAGTTGATCACTTTAGGGAAACTCTTGGTATGGTTGTAATATGATTTTTATATATATATCATACATATTTATGGGCTTAACCATCCTGTGTACATTTCCAGAAGTGACGACTTATTAGATAATGAACACTTGTATTTGATTACAAGATGACGATCTTGTAATGTGGATTTGTTATGGTAGACAGGTTATCTGTCTGTGCACATACCATAATGGGGTTATATGTAAATATAATGTAATGTTCTATTTGCTATATCCTTGTATCACTAGTGCAGTGATACAAAAATAGGTATCACAGGGTGATTCCTCATATCCTTGAGATATGGAAATAGGTATCACGGGGTGATTCCTCATATCCTTGAGATATGAAAATTAGGTGTCACAATGCATGGTGATTCCTCATATCTTTATGATGGAAACTAGGTGTCACAATGCATGGTGATTCCTCATATCTATGTAATATGAAAATATGATGCTAACAAATCAAAGGAAATTATCTTATCTAGCTAAGAGGGAGAGTTGAGATTGATAGCTATGATCAGATAATTTATTAATATATATATTCTTATATATGTGACAATATTATATATATATTAATTAGATAAAATTATATATTAATATATTGGAAAATATTATATATTGATGTATTGGATAATATTATATATATATATATACATATATATATATATATATATATATATATATATATATATATATATACATATATATATATATATATATATATATATATATATATGTATGTATGTATATATTATAATAATAAATAAACCAACAAAATATATACTAATCTCAACATAAGTATCGATAGCGATATTGTCAATGAATCAGATATCATTAATATCGGTATCTTCAAATATATAATCTGCAGCACTAAACTTATGATATAATCTGCAGCGCCAAACTTATGATATAATCTGCAGCTTTAAACTTATGATATGTATCGGGTTTGGTAAACCCAATACCTATCATAAGATATGCATTATACCTTATGATAGGTATCGGGTTTATTAAACCCGATACATATCATAACATATAATCGCATACTATTAATCTGCAGTCGTTAAACAGAACGGTGCGATACGAAACAGTGCTAAGAAACAGTGAAATACGAAACATTGCATACCAGTGATGGGACGTGACTCATTCATGAGTCACGTCTCATCCAAACTGTTTTCTTATCACATATATATATGCAGAAATATATCATTCTAAGATACAGAATATATACAGCAGAGTCTGAATAGGAAGTATCAAATAAATAAAATCAGAATTTAATATATATATACAACAGTTTATTAATATTTCACAATAATAAAGGAGGAAGTTTTTGCGGTGTGGCTGGGTTTTTCCCTCGAGTAGGAGGGTTTCCCAGGATAAATTATGTGTCTTTGTGTTCATTATTATGTCGTGTTTTGCTGCTTATTTCGATTATTGGTAATTATATTAACATGGTATCAGATCCAGGTTAAGCTTGCATTTCATGGCATCCGGAAAAAAAAGGAAGAGAAGAGAGATTGCTGGAGTTATCTGCAAGTATTGAAGTTTCAGATCTTATGAAGGTTTTGAGTTTTAGAGCACTGCAATCATTGATGGGTTGTTTGTTCAATCTGCAAATGCTATGGCATCACATGAGGATCAAGAAAATTCTGATCAGAAGCTCTGAGACATCACTTGGAGTCATTTGTTAGAGGTTGAAGTGGAAGATTTCATATGTGCTGCACTTGCAAAGCAGTCCCATCTGATTTTGTTTCTAATCTAAAAGGGCTTTGCTAATTTGATCAACAATAAAGAGACAAGTATTTTATGATTATACCTTTGAATATTGATCATGAATTTTATGTAGTTAATTCATGCAATAAAATTGGGAATAGTGAATCATGTATGCTTCTAGCATTAGTCTGTATATTTCTCTTTGGGATCTAGTTTGAGTCTATTTCTAATCTCTCTAATATGCTTCCATTATGAATCGAGGAGCACAAGGATGATAAGAGATTGTTGCCTGAGCTGAGTCGTTGACTCTTTACTAGAAACATCTCTTGAAGAAGAAGAACCTATTCAGATTGTCTTATGATCAGTTTATTATAAGAGGAGGAAATTAGATTCAGAGGGAGCTGGAGTAGTAGATGAAGAGTGCCATGCTCCTAGCAGAGGATCAGCAAGCTCATGTAGCAGTGTGACTACAAAAGCTTCTTGTTTCGTTGAACATTAAAATCAGCTCTATTTTATTGTGATAATCAAAGCTATGAGATGATGCCCCTGTTGAGGGGGAGTCTCAGCATTCAGATGATATTTTATGTGTTTTAATAAGTTCTTCTCTGAGAGGGAGAAGTTCAAGGTGCAATCCCTTGTTAATGAGTTCTTCTCTGAGAGGGAGAAGTTCGAGGTGCAATCCCTTGTTAATGAGTTCTTCTCCGTGAGGGAGAAGTTCGAGGTGAAAGCCCTTGTTCCACCCTCTAGGAGTAGCTATGGTGGATCCACCCTCTGGGAGTAGCCATGGTGGATGTCATGTGAGAGAATCCATGACTCGGTTTCTTGTTCTTTCACCCTCTCCGAGTAGCCATGGTGAATGTCATGCTGAGATGACAGTATTATGCTAAGAAAAATCTGTAATGAGATTTTGTTATTGACACTTTTTCGTTGCAGCTCTTTGTGCTTGTCATGCTATGATATAAAAATGATCTCTCTCGCTAAGAGGGAGTGTTAAAAATATTGTAGCTGTGAGAGAGCTCATTTACCTGTGATGAGCTGGCGTGAGTTTTTCAGATATTCTTCTGATATGATGGACTGTGACTACCATTATCTGGGTTGTTATTCATATGGTTGTTCTTCTTTGTTCCTATTTCTCTACCTTGCTCAAGAGCTGCTTATTCTGCAAATATGTTATTATTGATTCGTCCAAGATTATGTATGCATTTCCTCTCATGTTCGTGCGATAACGGAAGCCGTGTTGTTTCATTTATGTCTCCGAGTGGCACTCATATTGAGGTCGACAGTTCTTGTTATCGTTCCAGATCATGTTCGAGCTGTATCTTGGTTGTATTCCAGCTGTCCTTTATCATGCTCGGAGTGCTTTGTGGTGGATCATGGTTATGTTTTGGTACCGTGCGTGTGAAGTCAAGCATCATGAGGTGGCGTATGGCTTCAACAGTTCTTGTATTAATAATTGCATTTATTATTGTAACGCCTGTCTCTTTTACTTCCACCACATGTTCCCTCAGTTTCGGGAGTCTCTTCACTGTCCAAGTTTTGGCGGAGTTAAGAATTTTTTTTTTTAATTGGGAGCTTCTTGAGTGTGGTTACCGGGAGCTGCTTGAGTGTGTGTGTGTGTGTGTGTGTTATGTTGGTGCTTGATAGCAGAAGCTTTCAGATGGTTAAGTTACAGCAGGGTGTTCTCTAAACAGAGATATATTTTGTTTTGTATTCTTCAATCTGTGTAAGATCAATACTTATGTTGTGTCACTCAAGTGTTTCTGATGTTATTGCTGAGCCTAGCATTCATACATATTTCTGGTATTGCCGTGAAGGCTCTAAGGAGAGAGCTGAGCATTATATTTCATATCATGAGTTATTTTATAAGTTGTTTAGCATTCCATTGAGATCAGTCTGTGGCTTCATATCTTATCTATTTGTAAAGGCATTTGTATTCATTTTTGAGGTCATAATAAAGGAGGAAGTTTTTTCGGTGTGGCTGGGTTTTTCCCTCGAGTAGGAGGGTTTTCCCAGGATAAATTATTTGTTTTTGAGTTCATTATTCTGTCATGTTTTGCTGCTTATTTCGATTACTGGTAATTACATTAGCACATTTAGTGCCTAGTTTTGGGCTCTCTTCTTTTGGGAAACCATTCATGCTTTATAGGTTCTAGTTGTTCTATTTAATGAAAACATAGAATAGAGATCTTATAGCTGATTTTGAGGGTACTATTTTGCTCTCAAATTACTATCAAACTAAAGGGATAAGTGGATTGTAATAATGTACTTACATCATTGAGATTAATACAAAGCTCGGGTTTCTTTGGTGTTGGTGTTCTTTTCCTGAAAGAGCTGTTCTGTGTAAATCCAGTGTTACCGAGGTTTCTATGACTCTCCATGTTTTAGTAAAATTATTGGTTGTCTCTTTGGTGGTGGTGTTCTTTCCTGAAAGGGCTTCTCTGAGCAAGTGTGTTACTGATGTTTAAATGATCCTCCATGTTTGAGTTCAATTTATTGGTTTGATCACATGTACTAATCAGATTTAAACACTATTTAGTTAATGTTTCTATTGCACCATTTGTTATGGTAAATCAAAGTTATATTAAACAGAGGAGATGAAAGCTCCTTATATAGATTTACAAAGACGATGTTTCTAAAAGAAACAATCGTGAACTAAAGAAGAAAATAGAAACTACCTAAGACAACTAAGATGACCATTAAAGAAACATTACATTATTCTAATACCCTCCCTTAATGGTGATCATTCTAATTACCCTACAGAAGACAATCTACAGGTCTTTTGGTCACAAATGCATAGAAGGCTGCCCCCTTCTAGTCACGGATGCATAGAGAAGGCTGCCACCTTCTCATCAGAATGCTCTCCAAAATAAGTCTGCTGCTTAAACCCTCCCTGATTTTGCAAAACTTCTGCAGATGACCAAGATAACTAAAAACTTGCCAACCTAATCATCAAAACATTTTGTTGTTGTTGAGACCCTTCCTGGATTTGCAAAATGTTAATAACCAAGAATTCGTCCAACCTAATGTTGGGCAACAAAGGTATTACTCCCTATAGCCAGAGACACCGATATGAAACTGAAACCATGATTTTGGGAAAAAATCACCAAACCCTTTTGCAGATGAGCACTACGCCCCAAAACAAACTGCAAGATACCACAATTCGCCAAGGACTTTTGCAAATGAGCACTACGACTCAAAACAGATTGCAAGAGGCCACGATTTTTGTGGAAAAAAATCGACAAAACCCACTAATGATTTTTTTTCAAAAAAAATCAAAAAACCCTAAAACTGAAGATTAAAAAGCATCTTTTTTTTTGGAAAAAACTGTAAAAACCGTCCAGAAACGATATTTTAGGATAAAATTGAAAAAAACCAAACACAATTTTTTTGGTGAAAAATCGATCAAAACCAGACATTTTTTAAGGACAAAAGATTATAAAGCCTTCTCTAATACCATGTTATGGTAAATCAAAGTTATATTAAGCAAAAGAGATGAAAGCTCCTTATATAGATTTACAAAGACGTTTCTAGAAGAAACAAATGTTAACAAAAGACAGAAAAGGTTGATCACTTATACTCTTAAGAAACATGCTCAAAATGTAATTAATTAAAAAGGTTGATAATTGATTTGAAACCCAGATTATACAGTCTCAAACAGTGCATATGTATACCTTCCAAAACAGTAGTATAGTGTGAATGGTTCAATCTTTCTTAAAATTACCAATTAAAAAATTGATATACCCAAATAGGCTTTCAGAAGTCTATGTTTACAAAATTGAAAATTGTAAAGTCTATCTAGCAATTTGTAACACTCAAATGTGGCTCGTGTTTTGGATCTTTTGTCCTTTTTGTCCTTGCTAACATAGGGAACAACTTTAATGTGGATGGTCCAATGTTTCTTAAGATAACCACATTGATTGTTCATATACCCAAGTACGCTTTGAAAAGCCTATGTTTACAAAATTGTAAGGTCTATCTAGAAATTTTAAACACTCAAGTGTGGCTCATGTTTTAGGTCCTTTGTCCTTTTTGCCCTTGCTAACATAGGGAACAACATAGTGCCCCCCATCAGAAAAGATTTAAAATCCCAAGTAAGAGATTCTGTTGCAGCAAAGGAGAACTAAATAGATCATATTTTTGCTACTTACCATATAAGAATATAAAGTATCCAAATAAGTACTGAAGGGCCACTAGCAAATAAAATTCTTAAAGGTAATATAATCTTTCAGCTATTGCTTTTACAAGTTCAAACACAAAAATCAGCTACAAACCAAACATGCTGTTAGCATTTCAATTACCTTTTAATGCATCACAAAACAAAACAGATGCGTAATAAAAGTGCTCTTTGAATTAGAAGGGAAAGCTCCCTGTAAATTACAAAAATAACTTAAAACTGGACAATATATACTTGCAATTTACAATATTTACAATGATTTTTGAGGTGGTACACAACTAAAGTTTATTTTATAGGCATCCCCTAACTCCCACATGTGACAAGCATTCTTCATTTACCTTTCCATCTTCAAGTGCTTAAAACATTTGAACGAGGTTCTCTTTGCAGTACTGTTCACCTATGGTCAAGGGTGGCCAGAACACTAGCTTCAAATTTTCCAAAATTTCTTGCTTTTCAATGTGGTGTGCTTCAATTCTTTAGCATACAACTATGCATTCCTAAAGAATTTTAGGAGACTTCTAAATTAGTGCATGCCTACACACTAGAAAAAACAACAATATTTCCTCTTCTTTACTGTGACATGTGCCTAAGTTTTTAAAAGCATCTAAACATTGGATGATTGAAGACTTGTTATCAAGCTATTGACACCTCGTCATTTCTTTGGCGCATTTGTTGTGATGATCTCCATGTATAGGCGTGCGTTACACATTAGGCACACACCTAAACATTGAGCAATAAAAATATAACTCAGAGACTTCTTTGTATTGATGTGCACCATAACATTCAATATAATTTCAACATTTTCACTTCTTTATAGCAGTGTACCCCTCCTCTCAGGCATGCATCTGCCCATTGGATGGTAATTTCAAAATTTAGACAAATTTGCTCCTCCTTTCCTAGACATGAATGCACTCAATTTCTTCACAATGGCACATCTGTCTTTGTTTGTTGCATGCTAATGCTTTGGGTAGAAAAAGTTGTTAATATCTCTTTACCTTGGCAAGTGCTTGTATTACTGCAAGGCTATACACTAGACTTGAAATTTTGTAATTTTTACAAAATTTTTACAACCATTATTGAAGCAAGTTTTTGTCTCCTAAGGCACACTTTAACTCTTTTCCACATGCTTCTTCACCCTTCTTACTTGTACACCTAAGCACTCTTCTTCCTCACACACCTAAGCATCACAATCTTGACAATCATTTGTATTGGTGCATTTACCATCTCAAGTGCACAGCACTACTTTGAAGCCAACTTTCATAAGGAAATAAACACTTTACGAGGCAAGCATCAACACACTAGTTTCTATATTTACAAAATTTTGCCTCCTTTACATCAACACACATCTAATCTTCTTGGTGCACTTGAATATTCATAAATACTTTGTTTTTTATAGAGGTGTGCACTGTTGATCACTTAAACAATGGATAAAAAGGATTCAATTGAAGCAAGAAAATGCATGTCTTTGTATGGCATGCCTTTTAGCTCTAGTTCTGTGCTTGAATGACATTTTGAAATTTCATGAAATGCATCTTTAATCCCCAAGTGTGAACCTTATTCACGTGAGTGTGGACCTACACCTAAAGGATGCACTTGTCTTCATGACCTTAAACCAGTTTCCAGATTTGAAAACCTCCTTTCTTGCATCAAGATGGGTTTCTTCACAAGCCTCTTTCCATTACCCTACAAACATTAGAACATGGGAAAAAATGCAAAACTAAGTAGGCTATACAAACTAGATCGTGACTTAGTAACAAAACTACACAGTTCAGTTTCAAATTTTACAGGATGTGAAAGTTTCACATGGGTGCAACAAATGTCAAGCAAGCATAATATCTTGTATAAAATGCACAAATAGTCAAATACGTTTTCAATTTTAATTTGATAAAACTCAGGACTGTAAACCAATTTAAGTAGAACCATGATTGCTGACTACTGCTTTTTGCATCAATCACATTTTTTCATTTTGTTTTATGTATTTCCTACTGGATCATTTCTCAGCCTCCAGCGCTCATTACCCTTTCCATGACCCTTGCTCATTTTTTAATTTTGGAAATATAGGTTGAAAAGTTTTCAATGGTATTAAACATCCATGTTCAAGTTTGGCTTCAGATATAGATGGTCCCACAAGTCAGATGCTGCTTTTCACTGAAGGAGTCTTCAAAACTCCTCTAAACTCTAGTAATGCTTAATAGAAATCTGATAGACCATCTAAAGGATGCAGAAGATAGAACATGTATTTAATAATTTGGCAAATGTGCGTTTGACCTGAGAAAGCATAGATCCTACCCATGTGATTGGCTCAGACTCAGAACAATGAATTTTCATCATACATCTTATTAAACATTCAATCATTTAAAATTCTACATACAGGAAATGAAAATGTCAATTTTATTAACACCTTGTTGTGTTGATTATCAAAAGTCTTTAGTCTCCAAAACATGGAAAGATTTATCAGTTTCTATGCTAAGAAGTGTTTTACAAATTTGTCAAGTTGGATAAAGTTTTGAACAAAAACTAAATGCAGTGGATTTGAATTAGTGTTAGATTTAAGCCAGGTATTGAGGATGGTTACATCACCATAGTATCTGAGTCTGGAAAGAAAAGTTTCTAAGACAGAGGGAAAGTTATGAGTTTACCTTAAGTTCATGGGTGTTTTTCGTTCCCGACTTTTGCATGTATCCAATGTCATACTCATCCTCTTCATCTTCATCATTAATCCTTCGTACAAAGTTTTTAGAATCCTATCACAACATATGTTAGTTCAAGTCAAATGAATTATGAGTCAAGAAGAAACAAAAAAAAAATGCTGAGTACTGCAAATCATACAAATCAATAGGATTATTCAAGATTCCAACCTGAAGAAATAATGACTTGATAAGGGCTTCATCTTCTTCTTCCAGTTTCTTTTCCTGCCAAAACAATAGCAATCAACACATCAGCAGATTTGATAGAATTGGCAACTTCCAAGTCTGTAATAAATTTCAGCATATAATCATTGAAACATTATACATAAAAGACATACACCTTTTCTTCCGTAGTGTGTCGCAGAGCCTCCAGCATTGCATCCGTGCTAATGGTTGCATGCCTTGCCTGAAATGAATTGAAAAGAACTTTAAATTAAATGTATAATTCACAGAAAATACAAATAAATTAGGTTATATGCAACATGCAAAATTAAAGCACTGGAAAACCCCCAAATAAGTCACAAATTACCAATTCAAAGCACTGCAGGTTTAAAATTCTAAATTTCTATGATTTCATAAATGAAACATTTAATCTCCTATGTTGAAATTGCTTATGATCAATATGTCATTTGAATCTTTGAAAGCCTCGGTCAGCTAATGACACTACAGTGCAAAATGAAAAGGATGAGTACTAAAATATAAACACATTGAGTGGATCCTACCTTCATAGATTTCATTTCATCAAGGGCAGCAAGTATATCCATCTCTCTTTTCGAATCTAGGGTACGATTTTCCAGTGACTTCATCGCATCACCCATCTCCTCTGCATCTCTCTTCTTCTTTTCCTTGTCTACTTCCTAGATTGTAAAAGCATTAGTAAATTATAGGTTGTTCGTATAACTTCAATTCCATGAGAAAATAATCCTAACGCTAATTTTGATTTTTTGAAGGGAAAAAAAAACGGAACCACAAAAATAAAGTAATTAAAATACAGATGCATCTCAATTACCTCATCTTCAGCACGCCAAGGTTCAAAGTTCCGCATTGCACCTGACTCCACAACATAATCTGAATTCTCGGGATCCGTCTTCATGGTCAGTTCGGCTGAACACTTCGTACATTTGAAGTAGAATCTGAAGATTTGGATGCCTAAATATGTCTCGCCAACAACATCCTCTTTGCGAGAATTGAACTTTGTACCCTTGTAAATATAATTCCCACAAGTATTGCAGCGGATACTCATGGGGAGCATCATACGCACTTTTATCTGTTGGTTTTTGGGCTGTCTTCTTCTTGGTATTTGGGCGGGATCAAAATCTGGAGGATAGTATTTGTTCAATACTTTTCTTTCTCCCATTGTTTTGGCTTATTAAAATCCCCAGAATCTGCACTTCTCCTTAGATTTTCAAATGCTCTCTTCCACTAAATCTGTAAATTATTGGAAACTGTATAAGCTCTCAGAACACTTCTGGAAACACCCTCTGCCCAGAAATCTGACTTATGGCACAGGCTGCTGAAAGATAGTAATATCAGAATAACTCTCGCCCTCTATTATCCCGTGATGGCAATATAAAATATGAATTGGAAGATCCTTGGCACCGTATGTATGAAACCCTAAAAGACTGCGCAGAAATATACCTTCACCAGCATTTGTATGATCATTGCATGGATCATTGTATGCTCCTTGAAAGCTCTCGCTCAGATATCGGTGGCCTTCTCAAAGCTTTGCTTTCTTAAAAAAAAAAAAAGGGCAAAGCTCTTGTGAGATGCTATCTTCTTATGTATTTATTTTTTATTTTATTTTATTTTTCCTATTATTTTAAAATTTATTTTATTTATAATTTTTATTTTTTAATAATATAAATGATTATTTATTATTTATTATTTTAAAAATTTAGAGATATTTTAAAATATAAAGATATTATTTTATTATTTTTTCATTACTATTTTACAAGTTTGAAAATTATATTGTTAATTTTTGTTTAAATTAAAAGAATTTTTTATAATATTTCATTTTAACTAGCACTTGTATCAAAAGAAGGTACAATAGTTACCACAATAGTAATATATAATTTATAAAATCAAGATTACAATCATAGTTTGTAAACTAAACTCAACCAATAGTCTAAATTACATCCTAACCTTAATATACCACAAATTAACTCTATCTATAATACTAACCCTAACCTAATGAGCTACGACCACCTATTTCTAAAGTACTATGCATCTTATTGACAATCCAAATGCTCACTCTAATATTATATGGAATATAATAAAGGTAAATTAGTTAATAATAAAATTATTCAATGTTTATAATTTGTAGAGACAACAACGCTTGAAAAAGCAATCGTAAGTAGTTCCTCTCACTTAAACAAATGAATGTATATTTTTTATACATTTAAAAATATATTTTATATATCTAAAAATAATTATTGAATTTAATAATTAAAACAAAATATAAAATCTAATATTTTAAGTAGATTGGACATATTTTAACATTTTAAAAAGTAATTGAATTTAAGAAGATTAATTATAAAAAAAAAATAGATCTTTATTTCACCAGCACCTATGTCAATCAATCATAGAGGCTAGGTGTCCTCACAAATTAGGTATCCTCACAGTCTAAATTCTACCCTACAAATATTGGCATCCACGTCCTTTAACCAATTTTCAAATTATGTACACTATGTTATGTGATTATGGAGACAAGGAGAGATAGAATGACAATATTTAACTACTGCAAAAAATGAAATGCTAGACATAGATTATTGTTGCAGAATAAAATGCTACATGAATTGTTTTAATGTGGTAATAATAAAAACCTCCATGCAAATTATTGCTCTTTGATATAATGCTATAGGCTACACACTAGGAGTTATCTTTTTTCTTTCCTTGTTCCCTAAATGGTAAAAATAAATCCTCTACTTTTTCAAAAAAAAAAAAATATTAAGAATTGGTATGAGTGTAATGTTGGCTCTTCATCTTCAAGTTAAGTCTTCATGTTAACATTGATTCTTTTCCCTCATTTTTTCTAGGCCCTCCAACAAATAATTTCTAACATTTTTAAAAGCAATGCTTTCCGAAGCTAGCATAACATTTAACTTGGTAGATATGAAAAGCTTAAACTAAAAGTGTTCATATGTACCACCCCTAAACCTATAGAATACATTATGAGAACATTAATATTCTCTAATTCCCATTGTGGCTAGTGGCCAATCAAAACCGCTACAAAACAAATCTTTTTATGACTATTAAAGAATGACTTTAGGGTGTCATCAAAGGTTGTGGGTTTGGCTTTATGCCTTTCCAATTGAATTTTCTTTAAAGTTTTTAAGGTATTTTCAACAAAACTATTTTGCGCATAGGCTACAATCATTACCCTCCTGTTAGAATAACTGAGAGGGGGGTGAATCAGTTATCCACAGTCCCAAATACAAAATGTAAAACTTCTAAACAAATTCAGCTTAATCTGCAGCTCGGTAAACAATAATACTAAACTGTATGTGCATTTTACCAATTACCAGTTAATTATTCATAGTGATTACTGACCAAATCTAACATGCAATATGTAAAGTATGATATCCAAACAATCACAACAATAAACACATAACACAAGAGATTTTAACGTGGAAACCCTGAAAAGGGAAAAACCACCTGGGACCAGTAACCCAAAATATTTTCACTCTTCTAAAGTGAGTTTGGTGAAGAGCCAAGCCTATTAAAGGTTACAAAACACATTGTAAGGTGTGACCTTGTTAGAGGATTTAACACTAACCGTTATCGTCCAACCAGCATTCACTATGGGGTTGACAGGATAACAAATGTACATTCTATGAATGACATTACAAGACTTTCAAGTCTACTCAGTTAAGAGATTTATCTGATTACAATGGTTAAACTGTAACAGCAGGTGATCTGAATACAATACAACTTGATTTGTAGAAGTTTAAATCTATTCTTAAGCTCATAAAATCCTCTAATCAATATATCTATTCTGTTTCAACAATATTCAATGACTTATTGTCTCTCGGTAAAAAGCTCTTTGACGCTCGATTAACTCTACAGTTCGGTTCTCCTTTAACCAATTTGATCAGGCATGCATGAAGCTTGTTCATGCGATATCTCTAAAGTTATCTTTCTCCAACATATGTTTCATAATGAAACCCTAGTCTCTTAAATAGACAAGTAAACCATTTTCTTTTCATCCATCAGATTTTGTCACTTAATCTCCTTCGTTGATTTTGCCTCTTAAACCTTCCTCAGTTGATGTGTCAGTAACAAGTTTTATTTCCATCCTTTAGATCTTCTTCGAATTTTGTTTTAGTCGTTGATCTTCGTAACAAACTTTATCTTCAACTCCATTATCATACACTTTCCAACTCATCAATTTCGTCGACTAAACTAATCATTTAGTTCTTTTCTTCATACTCAGTTAACAAAGAGATGTGTCAATGAACACAAGCTCGGTTTATATTGTGCTTGGCATACACTACACTGCTCGGTGTATATCGGAATGCTTCATTAACCGACCACACTGCCTTGTGTCTTTTTGCTCTTTTCTTCATCATAGATGAATGCAACATAATCAAGTCAATAACATAAGGTCATAGACTCATCAATAAGTTACCAAGAGTATTCCTTAACCTCATCTGTCATATCCATCTTCCTCATGTAGATATATGTTCTTCTCTTTTCCTCCTTTCTACAGATGTGTTAGATGTTTGTAAATTACAAGATAAGTACTTTCAAAACTAGTTGACATCAATGACAACATATTACTGATTTAATCATCTTACATATCTAATCAGCAACTCGGTGATCTTTAATCACTGATCTTCAATTAGGTTCTAAATTAGTTGTAGTTCATCACCTCCATGAAACCAAATTATTTTGGGCATTTGGTTAAATTGTTCCCATGCCTTGTCAATGTTTCCACACATTGTCAAACAATTCAAACGCCTTATGTGTGCATCCAAATAAATCCTACCATGGGTGCTTTCAACAATGCAAATAAGAAAAAAAGGGGAGAATTTACAAGCAAAATTACATAAACCCGTTGTGTCCATTTCGTCAGTTATCTATAGTTTAATATTGTCCCAAATTTAATTTTAGCACATAGTAAATAGTCTCGAGTTCAATTCCCGAACCGGCCATTCGACGTCTATCTCTTCCTCAAATTATGATTTGATTTACCAGCAAATAGAGTTGTAATTCAAGCCAAAGTGAAGGTCATGACAAACAAATTGGGGCAAAAGAAAAAGGGAGAAGTAGAGGGAGAATGTTTGCAAAGCCCGCCAAGGCTGTAAGTGTGTGGAAACCTTCGATATAGACTATGCCACCATTTTTTGATGCCCCTATGCGATTCTAAACCTACTCAGTCTCGCCTTTGTGAGAATCCCTTGCGCCTTTGCGGCTAGGGCTATGCACTACGCAGAGAAGAAGGCTCAAATTAACACAAATTCTAATCATAACGAGTGTGATGACGATGATGACGGCAGTGGTAAAATGAGGGAAAAGTGTTAATGTTATTGTAGCGATGGTCGGATTCCTTCAAGCTAACATAGATAACACAAAGGTTGTGTTAATATAATTATATTAATAATATAATTATTGATAATACAATAATTAATTGATAATATGATTATTGGGGTAACATAATTATATTTATTGTGATAATATAATTATATATTAATTATATAATTAATCCTATGAAACATTTATTAAATTAATGGGGCCACATGTGAAGAGTGGTGACCCTTAGTGAAGGGGCACCAGGAATAGATTTCTTGGTAACTGAACATACACACAATCTGCATTATTTAGAATAACAGTGCTTAGGAGAGACAATAGTCGTTCGTCTATGGTTGGGAGGCCAATGTCATTGCCCGTAGTTAAATGAGCAAACATAAAAAAAAAACATGGTATGAGAGTGGCCCCTCCTCCTTGTAGAATAGAAAGAAAATTAAAGCTTACAATTTAATAGAGTAAAAACGGAGTTGATCAACAATGAAATTCTATCTCTATTCCATATTTGATGATCTATTACATTATGCACATAGTTCATGATTTATACAATAAAAATTGTAATGAGTAACCATAGCTAGCAATAGCAAATTATGGTGAAGAGTACAATCAGGAATTAAACCTTAGTTCCAATGTAGTAAAAAATAGTGATCCAAAAATTGTTGATCAAAACTTAAGCTTGCTTTCAAATCAGCAAGCACCAATGACTGAACAAAATTGAAACCTAACATACTGTCATCCATAAAACACTGTCTGAACTAAGCTGAACATGCAGTTGGAATTAACATATGCTAACACTCCTAGGCGTGTGAGGGTTTTGAAATATTTCACGATATATATGGAATTGGAATTCAAACAAGAAATTAGGCCCCATTTGGTCAGTGGAATTGGGGTGGAATTGGGTGTAGAACTTCCTCTTTTTTGCCAAATCCGTCATTTTGGACACTAGAATGCGATTCGGGTTTCAGAGATCAAAATCTAGTTTAGGCACCAAAATGGGTGGCACTATCTTCCCACCCAATAGGTGGAATTTGAAATCAAATTCTTGGTTTTGGGTTTTGTGAACCAAATTTAACTATCTTGTCAGGTCTGTGAAAATTGTCACATTATGAAGACCTAAACCTAAATTCATTTTCATTTTGCACTATTTGTCGAATATCTTCTCTGTTGTGTCATTTTCATTTTGCAATGTGCTCTTTATGCGCAGGACGATTCCATTGCCAGCATCATTTGATCTATCTTCTTATTCGCTGACTTTGAGGTATTTTTCTTTGAAGTGTTTATTATGGAGATTTCAGTAATATACTTTGTAGCTCTAATTTTGGGCATCGCCTATGGTTGGGGTTTCTCTAATGTTGGGAGCTCTGTAAAGCCATTCTTGAGTTTTCAAGCATCCTGCTACAGGGCACCTCAGGGCATCGGCTAGTGTTTGGACCATGCGACCTGCCGAATTTGAGTAAACCCCCATCTGGACACAAAGATTTGCTCATTTTTCTTGATCTTAGTCTCAACAGCTCTCATTCCTCCCAAAACACAGAAACACCGTCATTGATTTTCTTCAAGCCAGCTATGCTTTTCTTTGGTGAGATGGTTTAGCGGAGGCTCATTACCCATTAGCTCAACTAGTTACCATACCATTTTGATCTGTTGGGTGAGTAGATTAACACAAGTATTGGGTGAGAAGGAATTAAATAAGTGAAAAGAAAGACCCATTTCATGAAATCTAATAAACACCAACTAAACTCGAGATTCAATGTCTTGGTGCTTCTCGTTCCGGCCTCCTAGATATAAAAATGAAAAGAAGTCAAGTAATAGGGAGATAGGGCATGTCCACAAGGTTTATGCCCTAGTTCACCTTATATGGCTTCTCTTTCGATGTTCATCTTATCCTAACCCCAAATCACTTATGCAGAACCTCGTGTTGTATTATCAATGTTTCTCTACTCACAATCAACATTTTGATGCATATAATAATGGGTTTCAAGTGATCCATGTTGGATGGCTTTAATGCTCGTGTGCTTGATTAAGGGTGGGGTTTGGAGTTGAATGACTGATTATCTTAATACAACGATTTTGACCTTTATTTTTTTGTCCTCGAAATCTATTAGATTTTTTTTGTAATGCTTATGTTGTTTAGGCAGACATAGATTGGTGTTTGTTCTGTATGTGTAGTTTTAACTACAGGGTTGTAAAGTTTGTCAAGAAAAAGGCCAACACATCACTTGTGATAGAGGGTTTTTAGCTAGCTGGAAAGTGCATACTGTAATACCCGAGAGCACAATCGTAGATTTTTGGCATGCTGGCATATGATAGAATAATTTTGATGTTATTTCTCTATCTGTGATCGGTTTGTGATGAATCTTTTTGGTTATTATCATTTTTATTGAATCCTACATCTACCATTGTCTGCCAGCCTAGCTAGCATAAGAATAATGTAAGCGTTTCTGTAATTATTTTTATCCAGGGTTTTTAATCTATGTGTTTCACAGATTTAGTTCAAACTTACATCTTCAATTGCATATGAATGATATCGAAGCTTTTAAAATATAAAATGTTGTTGTATTTTTGGATTTCATGAACTATATTATTCAGACGTAAAGCGGCTGCAAATTTTAATGAAAGTTTATCAGTACATTAGACCTGTAAGGGATGTGTTGTTGGGGAATGCTGAATTATTATCAACCGGTTGCTTGTATAGCTATTTCTAATGTGTACTTTAGAAATACAAGTGAATTACCATATTTTTTTCTATTTAATTTATAGATCTATTCCTAAGGAATTATCCTGCCACATGAAATATATGGAATATCTGCAATGTCAAACATGAGCGCCCAACAGTTCTACTAGGCTACAAGTTGTATATAGACATTTCTTAAAATATAAGTCTGACTGAGACCTATGGATCAAACAAACTATTGTAGTCGATATCATCTTACTAGGGTTTATTTCATTATTGTTCACTTCAATTGTTGCCTGATTATTTGCTCAAATCACACGAAAGAAGGCATGCTCAAATCACATATGTATATATAAAATCATATGTGATAATCATGATGTCCAATGGACAAAATGTTGTTTACCTCCCTCCACCCCAAAGTAACATGCTCTCCCTTTGATAGGCCAGAACCAGAAAAATTGAGGGTGAAAACTGTAATATATGAAGGAAGCAAAATGACAGCAACTTCATTAGCATCTGCTCTACATCCACTACACAGATATACTTTTAATATCAACATCTAATCTTGCTACATATGGTTAAAATTAGACAACAGTATTCCATGCAATGAAGAACAGAAAGCATACATATTTTGCAAATTATAAATAATTAGTTGAATCATTCATCATTAAAGGAAATATGCTACAATGAGTATGTTTATGACCTAAGACAGGTCCAATCTTTTTTAGGGCAGACTACAACAAAATAATTTGTCATGTTCACAGTCGATCAAACATACCAAAGTCTACATAAATTTATCAACATATTAGGTAGTGCCAGACTCAAAGGATGAAAAATGTAATTTTGAAAAATTATACAGTACAACAAATTAAGGAAACCTATGAAATTTTGATTGTGATATTATTTTATGTCAACAATGAGTTTAAGAACAATACATTGTAGGGCAGTTTGGATAAGGTATGATACATGTATGCAGACGAATATCACTTAGGGAAAAGATAGTCACTATAAAAATATCAATGTTTACAATAAACCAATCCACATTATGGCAGGTTCTTGTCACTTTCTACTGAAGAGAATCAATGGTTAGATAACTGAGAGGGGGGGATGAATTAGTTAAATCAGTTATCCTACAATCCCAAACTCTCGGATGTACTTTTTCAAACTTACTCAACAGATCAAATAGCTCAGTAAGATAAAATAACTATCTTTATGTTCATTTACCGAATACTAGTAATTATCCAAACTTGTCTTTACCGATTGATCAAATATGCAACATGTAAAGTAGGATAACAAAAAAATCATAACAGATAACACATAACACAAAGATTTTAATGTGGAAACCCTGCTAAGGGAAAAACCACCTGGGACTGGTAACCCAAAATATTTCACTCTTTTGAAGTGAGCTCGGTTAGGAGCCAACCCTGTTAAAGGTTACAATGCACACTATCACGTGTGACCTGGTTAAAGGATTTATCACTAACAGTTAACTTTTGACCAACATTCACTATGGGGTCAACAAGATAATAATTAACATTCCCTGAATGTCATATGAAAATACAAAAAGATGGGTAAGTCCACTCGGTTAAGAGATTTTGTTGTAACAATGGTTAAACTGATACAATAATGATCTGATTCAAATACAACTCAATTTGTAGATATTCAGATCTATGCTAAGCTCATAAAAACTCTTCTCATCAATAATCAATTCACTTCCTCATATCCTTCAACTTACTTCACTTGATGTATATATATATCTCTAATGCTCAGTTATGCCTACAACTCGATTATGTCTGTAACTAGTTTGATCAGGAATGCATGCAAAATGTCTTCACGCAAAATCTTCTGCAGTTTCTATTCATCCGGCATAATTCAACAATGAATCTCATGTCTCTTAAATAGACATGTAAACCATTTTCATATCAACCATTAGATTTTACCTCTTAATCTCCTTCATCCATTTTGCTGCTTCAACCTTCCTCGACAGATGTGCCAATAACACATTTCATTCTCTTCCCTTCGATCATCTCTAAATTTTGTCAGTCGTGGATCTTATAACAAACTTCATTTGTTACCTTGGAATCATACACAATTCCAACTCATCAATTTTAGTCGGTTGTTACAACATTTAATATTTTCATCCATACTTGGTTAATATTGAATGCGTCAGTGATAACTAACTCGGTTATTACTGTCACTCAGTATACACAAGACTGACTCAATGTATACATAAATCTTCAATTACCGACCACATTAACTTGTTCAAATTTGATCTCTTCTTCATAATAGAATAATGCAACATGCTCAAGTCAACAATATAATACCATAGACACTGAGATGGAGGCTACTCCTAATACTGGCTTTCCTCTACTTGCTGGTGAGAAGGTTGGCTTATGTCCTGATATTAATGTTCCTAAAGGGTCTGTTGGGGATGTTGGCTCTGTCCTTGTCCCTATTGTTGGAATTGATGGGTTTGTTGGGGTTGTTGGCTCTGTCCCTATCCTGGTTGCTGGACCTAATGGGTCTGCTGGGGCTGTTGGCTCTGCCCTTGTCCCAGTTGCTAGACCTGAAATTTCTCTTTCTACGTTGGGTGATTCTAGATTTTTTGTTATTTCAGTGGGTGTTGGCTTTGCTAGAAAGGATGGTATTTTATTAGATGTTGGATCAGACATTACTACTCCTTATCGTGATAGCCCTTTAGTTGGATCTAATGGCGGCCCTACGCTGGTTGTTTCTCTAGGTGACTCAACCCCACTTTTGGGGGTTGGTTCTCCATCTCTGGATTCATTGTGCTGGTAGAATAAGGCTGTTAGTGTTAAAGAAGGTTGGATTATAGTTAAAGGAAAAAATTCTAAGAAATCCTCCCTAACTTTTGACATGACCCTTCGATCTCATTTGAAGGGGACAAAAAGATAGTGTATTTTTTGCTGTGGATTTCCAATGTTTTATCTTTTGCAGTGATGTGGGTGTTTCTTTGGCTGAGTTCTTTTGGGTGGTTTCTTGGGGATGGTGGCCTTTTGTTTTGGTTGATCTGTTGTGTTTGGTGTACTCCTAATGCTATATCTTAAGCTTATTCTTTGTAAAGGGTTTCGGGTCCCTTCAAAAGCTATTTTTTCCATTAATCAAAACAATATAATACCATAGACTCATTAATAAGTTACTCAATGTATACCTTATCCTTATCTGTCATATCCATCTTTTCCTTGTGTAGATGTCTCATTTCTTCACCATTTCTTCCTTCTACAGATGTTTAGATGTTTTTAACTATCATGGTAAGTATAGTAAAAAACTAGTTGACATCAATGACAACATATTGACTGATTTAATTATCTTACATATCACATTAATAGCTTGGTGATCTCTAATCATTGTTTCTTTAGTTCATCAAGATATTCAATTAGTTGTAGGTGATCATCAATATAGGTTGTATGGAACTATTTACAATCATGTGCATTCAATGTAGGAAAAGATTAGAAGCTCTACACAAATTTGCCTAACTTGCAAGTCAAAACTACTCCTGAGCACTTGCCCAAAACTAAGGTGATTGTCAAAAATCAGTGAGTGTTTGGCAAAAATTAGTCAAGTGATTGTAAAAAATTAGTGAGCTTTTGGCCAAAAATTCACATAGTAATCTTGAGTCCAACATAAAAATTCATCAACCAACACAAAACATCAATCCACGGCAACAAAGGCAAAAAAATCTCAGTTCAATTTTTCACATTTTTAGACAAAACTCTTCACATTTTACATAACTTACCATATTTTACATTGTTGGTCCTATGTTATGCTAAAAAAAATTCACTTTCATGCTCACTATGAACACTTATATAATGTTCAAGGGAGTAGAATTTAGAGAATGCACCAATGCTTTGCTTAGGGTCATGATTAAATTATGTTTTAAACCTCATAAAATCTAACTATAAAAAGTTTAAACTCTAAAAAATTTAAAGTTATTTTTATTAATTCATAGCTATATATATGGTATAAACGTGTAGATATCACTTTAGGCAAAGTGTGTTGCCATCTTGCCAGGGGTATGGTGGCTATGGAACAATGGGATGGGCATCCATCCATATCAAATGATATGGCTAGATAGTCGTTGCCTCAAAATTCATCATCATCATTATCATCATTTTAAATTAATATCTGGTAAACTTTTTAATGTGACCAGTGAGGCTCGCATGACACACCCTCCAACTCCATGTGAAACACTTTTGACCTAGAGCTATGAACCGATGAGGCCACAAATAAGGGACCTCATCCCCACACTTCAATTGTTCAAACCAACAAGCTTAACAACCCAACAAAGGCACAATGACCCTTCAAGGGTTTGAACCTTGGTGGTGGCTTCACTAACAAAGTATTTGAACCACACCACTACATGTCCAAAGATAATTATAATTATAATTATTATTATTATCTATTATTTTTGTTGTATTAGCATAGTATAAAAATTTGGGTTACATCATTATTTTAGAAAATATCTGAGTCATAGGAAATCATTACATATAGGTAGCAATTAAACAACTAACAATTGATAACTGCTAAGTACATCATGAAGTAACTTTCAATCTACTATATCTGTTAATACAAAAATAGTAAAAAATAATTCCCTCAAATTATTTGGTATTTGACAGTCTTCCATCCTTAACCATGTGTCGTTGTATTTGTCTAGTTATGGGTCACTTTGTTGTTATCTGCTTGTCTATCTTCGATACATAAATCTTTGATGAACTGGTTCAGGTTATCAAGCTCCCTCTATCGAAGTATATTTTTGTGTATAGAAAAGTATTGGTATGAGACTATGTCCTCTTTGTGGATCAATATTTGTCCTTCCCGCATCAGCATCCTAAACCTATCTTTGGAAATATCTAAAGCAACAACAACCTGTTTCATGATATGAAAATGAGTGAGTTTACATCCAAACTCAGTAAGATGTCCCCTCTTTTGAAAATCTCTCCATTTCGCTCCTTCCATGAGAACCAAAGAATCTCACAAGTAAGAACAAACTAAAAATTGTTAGTTTTCAGATCAAAGGACTCTACATAACCAGCTAAAATTTCACTCCACAACAAGACAGGTCTACTGTTCCAAACAATGCGTGACCTAAAGAAGATGGACCAAACACCACGAGCATAAGCACAATAAAAAAAGATGTTCAAAAGACTTAGGAACAGAACATACATCACACATAATAGGAGGACCTAAGTCATGAGGCAAGGTGTTACCTACATCAAGTTTCCTCAAAAGCAACAACCATCTAAAATAGGCTTTCTTTGGTTCGTAGGAAGAGTGCCAGAAAAGGTTAAAGATAACCTGCCACCTAGAGAGCGAGTATTCCAGCCCCCAACCATGATTCACCCTATCAAAGATAGAAAAATCTTCCTTTAACATATTGTATATTTGATTAGTATAGACCTTACTAAGTTCAATGCCATCCTTCCACTTGATCCACTGTAGGAATTGCTTAGTGTTCATAGTATGCCCAGGGAAGAAGTTACCCAAAACTTTATCAATAATAGAGTAGGTCTTTTTTTGAGTATTAGGTATGTGATATTTAGCAGATATTTCATCCCAATACCCTAGCCGATTGTCAACCATAATATCTTTAACAAGAGAGATGCCATATTTATACCAATTTTTTGTAGAACAACTTTGGGTTAATGCAAGGGGTTTGTCATTAGCTTCAACTCCCCACCAGACTAATCTATCCAACATAGAATAAGTAGGAGGACCACCACCGGCTCCCCTAAATAGGATAAGATTTATCACCTAAGACCGTGCCTTCCAAATGGATTGAAAGACCTTGGAGCCAAATATGGATAATTGTACATTCCCCAACATCTTATCACATAGGAGCACATTATTCCACCATTTACCTTTTTGATATCCGATCTAGAGATGTTATTCCTAACCAAAACCTTCCATGGTTCCTCACCTGAGAGATCTTGAATGATCCATTTAGATGTCAATGTCATACCTACATCTTTCATATCTGTAATGATTAGTCCACCCTTATTCTTAGGTAAGCAACACCACTCCCATTTGACACAGTGTCTCTTCTTGTTTCCTAACCCATCAGACCATAAAAAATCTCTCATAATCCTTTCTAGACTATCGGTTTGATAATTGGAAAATAGCAAGGCGAAGGAGAAGTAAATATGATGAGCAGATAAAAATTTCTGAACCACTTGCACTCTCCCAGCCAATGATAGAAGATGTGTTTTCCATTTCATATACTTCTTTTTATTTTTTGAGAAAAGCCATGCCCACATGTCATTGAGGGATGGTTCAATAGAAAACAGGATTCCCAAGTACTTGACAATATCATTTGGCCCCAAACACCTCCAACCTTTACTCACTATCCACTCCGGAGGGAAGGAGACCAACCAATGACACAGGACTTGTGGGGAGCCACTTTAGCTCCTAAGATCAAACAAAAGAATTGAAACCTGTTATTCATATTGTCAAAATTACTTTCATCCATTTCAATAAACAAAGTAGTATCATCTTCAAACTGGGCATTGAGTAGTGCCTCATTGTTAGGAAGAGTAATTCCTTTAACTGGAGGCCCTAATTGAGGTGATCTAAGAATATAAAATAGAGCATCGACTGTAATTACAAACAGGGCAGGTGCAATTGTGCATCCCTGTCTAATAGATCTATGTAGCATAATATTGTAAGTTAGCTCACCATTCACATCAATGACTGTAGAAGAGTCCTTAAGGAGAATACCAATCCACTTATAGAAATATGGGGGGAAACCAAAAGCTTGTTGCATACCCATAACAAATGGCCATTCAATTCTGTCATAGGATTTCTCAAAGTCTAGTAAAATCATCACTGCATTTTGATCATCATTCTTAGCCCAATGCATTGCTTCCCAACTTGTTATCAGATTTTCCAGAATGAATCTCCCTTTAATGAATCTTGTTTGGGTTGGAGATATAAATTCATTAAGAAGACCTCCTATCATCCTAGACAACACCTTGGCCACAATCTTATAAGATAAATTCAGTAATGTTATAGTTCTCCAATTCTTGACTTGTGTCTTATCACCATCTTTAGGAAGGATCTTTATGACCCCTCTATTAATGTCAGCACTTAATGATCCTTGATTGAAGGCATCTTCATATAGTTCCATGAGTTTAGAACCCATCCACTCTAGGTTATGTTTGTAAAATTCACCAGGGATGACATCAGGGCCAAGTGCTTTGTCATTAGCAAGAGAGAGCACTGCATTGTTTATCTCCTCAAGAGATATAGGTATGTCAAGCTTCATGGCCTCACTGCTTGGGATCTTTTTTGGGACCAGCTTGGGACATTTCTCCTTTTTTTTTTTATTATCCTCATTAAATTATGATGTAAATAGATCCTTGTAGAAGCTAAAAAAGGCTTCTTTAATACTACTTGGATCATTAGATAGCTCCCCACTAATCTGAATACCCTTAATCAATTCTCTTTTATGCTTAGCTCTTATAATATTAAAGAATTACTCAATACCCTTATCACCACCCTTCATCCAATTAATCCTAGCTCTAGTTTTCCGCCCTTTGATCATGTACTACTAAATGTTCCTTAGTTGGCATTTGAACCCATTTAGCCTCTCCTCCAACTGAGAATCAGAGCCCTTAAGTTGTCGTTCTCTCTTAGTGTTGTTAAGAGTGCTTTGAAGCATTTGTTCTTCCTTATTTCTATCAATAGCCTTTTTCTTACCAATAATCTGATAAATTTTCCTCCATGATTCCACTAGTAGCCTCCACATATCATTAGGACTCAGCCCTTGATTACAAAGTTTACAAAGACTAGTTACCATTCTGATAGAATCATCACTCTCTTCATCATTAAGCAAGGAGATATTAAGCTTAAAACTTACTTTTTTCTTATTATAACTACTATTTGTATTATTGTCCACATAGACATTAGCATAAATTGGGTGATGATCTGAGATAGAAGAAGGAGAGACATGGACAAGGCCATGCCCGTCTTATTTTTCAAAAGAGAATGTGGAGTCTTCCACATACAATCTATCCAAATGACAATAGACTCTCTATTTCCCAGCTTGGTTATTGCACCATGTGAACCAAATATCAGAGAAATAACCCTTCTTGAGAGTTAAAGGGTCAACAATTCTAAATTTCCTCTTAAAGTTGGACCAGAAGAATAGTCCATTCCCTTTCCAGTACTGAACATTCCCCCCACTCTTATCCTCTTTATTTTCCACCATGTTGAAGTCCCCAACAAAAATCCAATGAGCTTTAGGTAGACCATTAGACAACTGTGCTCCCATAAGGCTACACAGTCTCTATAGTCATTAGGAGCATAAATATTGCACACCCCAATTAAGATGCCCTTGTGTTTAAAAATAACCCACATGGCTCTATGACAAGGTGAGGATCCATTAGAGATAATTTTCTCAGCCCACTAAGGCCCAACCAGGATAGCAATGCCTCCTTTACCTCTAGGATGATTAAAGTAATAACCAATAGACTGATCCCAAATAAATTTCAAAATGGTATATGCTCGGAAACCAACAATCTTAATTTCTTGTAGGCATATAATTTTCCTTTTTTTCTTTGATGCTTTGTTAGTTACTTCAGTAATTGGATCCTCATTCATTGAATCTACTGCATCACTAGTGTTCTTATGCCCAATACCTATTTCCATGGTCTCAGATAACTCCTTACCTCTATTCAAGGGTCCATTAGAGGTCCTCCTAATATTATTAGCCTTCTTATTAATTGTGTTAAGAGCAAGTTGTTGGGCATTTATTTTTGGGGGGAGTAAAGATTGTACATTACCCCTGGCATTAACCTCTTCAACTCTATTATCTGGTTGACACTTAGCTAGAGTACCCGAGGCACCAACCCCTAGGGTTGGCCTCACTTCAAAGTCATCTTCAAACAGAGGGTTATTTGGACTAACATATCCACCACAATTGACAGTTTCCTTAATATCAACATTGGTCAAGTCTACAATCGGGTCATGGGGAGAATCTTTGCTATCACCCACTTCATTAGCCCTAGAATCATTAACATAATTTTCATCTTTTTTTCTTTGACCTGACATATTATCTTCTTTATAATTTGGTTTGACATTACTGCCAAATCTAGGGTTCTGCAAATTATTAAGGGTCAGGCATTCTTTTTTAGAGTGGCCATTCTTTTTACATTGGAAACAAGACCCTAGGTCCCCTAATAAGGAAACTTCCCAAGTAAACTTTTCTTCCTCTAACTCCATCAAAATAATATTTGAGAAATCTATTTCAGGCTCAAGGGAAAGAAAAATTATAGCATTTAAGTGGGGTAAAGTATATTTGGCATCCTCTATCTGTAAACTGAACCGAGGGGATGAACAATCTAAGACATGAAAGGCCAAAATTTTGGTTGTAGATTTTTAATTTCAATCTAGTGCAGGATGGAACGAGCCACGACTTGTTCAACCTTACCTTTGGCCGACCACTGAAAATCCCTAAATAGTGAATGACCCACATTCCAGTGTTTCTTTTTTAATACTCTTTCCTGCATAGCATGTGATTTAAAAAAGACCATAAATAACCCTTTTTGGATCATTCTGCAAAAACTTACTTGAATCCCTAATTTTCTTCCCCATATATTAGCAATCCAATCATCAAAGAACTTTATCAATGGTAAAGAATCCTTATCTAAATAAACAAAGAAATTGTATCATCTTAAAATGGAAGCACTTCCATCTTGATAGGTTTAGCACCCTCTTTTAGTACATTTATCATGATAGACTTGCATTTAAGATGCATTTTGCACTTGTCTTCTTCATTCTAGGTGAAATTAGGGTTAGGATCCTGAGGATTCTCTTGAATTTCCCTCTTCCATGGCTCTATTTTCTAGGTAGGACTTAGAAATAGGTCCTCCTAGCCTTCATCATAGTCATCATAGGATTTTATGCTTATCCCTGGCATTTTGTCATGTTCTGATATCATTTATAGGTCTTTGGGCATCCCCGGGACCTCCTGTCTTGATTTTGATTGGATCTGGGCCCAGGGTCAAATTCGAGGTTGATCCTGACTAGGTCACTAGGTCAGGATCGAGCTTGAACCTGACTAGGTCAGGTCCAACCTTGATTTTTCCCCCCTCATTCAAATTTCTAGAATTCTTGATTTCTAAGCATCGGGCTTTCAGGATATTTATTTTCTCACCTCTGGGTTGGCCATTTTAGGTTTTGGGATGGTAAATCCTCTAATTGCATTTAATCTAGGTATATTTTCTAAATGTTAGGACCTAATTGGGATTAAATTCTCCAAGGTGGCCCCTCTAGAGGATTGTGCCCTAGTTCACTATAAAAGGAGGCCTTCCTCTCTCATTTTCACATCAAGTTTTTCATGCTCAAGCACTCTCAGGCAAGGTGATTGATCCAACATCCATTATTCACATCTCTCCATCAAGTTTTGTGAGCAAGAAGATTTCAAGCAAGCAAGGAATGGTGAAGATGCAAGATAGCAAGAGGATGATATAGAAGATCAAGCCATTGTTGACATCAAGCATCTTTGTGAACACATATTTGGAGCAAGAGAGATCCTTTCTTCCTTGATCCACCATCATCAACTTTCAAGCATTCAAAGATTTAATCATGGAGTAACAATTACGGATTGTGAGTTTGGTAGAAGTACTTTAGCCTTGGGGGCTTGGTATGCTTTTCTATCTCATTCAAATCTATGCATTGTTATTTCATACACATTCATGCTAGGGTTTTGATCTAGAGGATTCGATCTTGGCATTACACTTTCAATACATACACACACATTCTATTTCATTCGACTATTCGTGGAGGTGGATACCACCAAAACGGGGGTTTGACTAAGGCAAAACCCTATATAGCCACCCCCAAAACCCCCTTTTTCAGATATCTACAGTCGTTGTTTTGAGAATCAAAGGACAAATTTGAGTACCCTTTTCACCAAACTTCCAAGATCTGCAAACAAAATCAGAATCGGGCTTCAGAATAAAAATGTGGTATTTGACCTTTTATGAGGGTCAAACTCGACCTAGTACCAGAAATATGAAACTTTTCTGGGTTTTCTCTGTCTCGACTTTTTGATCACAGATCCGGTTGCAGAATATTCAGAAATCTCATACAGACTTCAAAAAATAGGTATTTCCAAATCAATTTCATAATGAGGTATGTATCTTAACCTAGTTAATTTTCAAGTATTTCCAGATTTACTCATGCTATGCCAATTCCAATCTCAATTCAAATGAATAAGTGTTGAATGTTAGGTACATTGCTAAGCTTCCATTTTTACACTATTCATTTTGGTGAACCTGTTTATGACAACTCTTTCTTTTATGGTGTTAGATTTAAATCTTGTATGCTTATAAGATTAGATTTCTTTCTTGCATTTATATTTCAAAAATACAAAAAATAAAAACATTGCAAAATTCCTTTAAAAATACAAAAATATTTACATTTTCATGCTTTTAGTGCTTTCTTTGTATTCAACATGTATGATTCTTATTTTTAGTACTTTGATGAGGCCTTTATTGCACAAGAGGATAGATTCCCTAATGAGGTACATGGTAGTGAGGATGAAAATGGTTTGAATATGATCTCCATGGATCCTATTCCTATTTCACTCTCCTCCACAACTTCTTGAATTGACCTTTACCATAGGGTGTGTGCATGGTTACCTTCATGTCCTACTATTTGCAACATTGATAAACCTAAAATGATCTATCCTACACCTTTGATGATGGTAAATTGATGTCCTTGTATAACAATTAAGGGCAAACCTAGAGATCCTTTGGATTTCTTTGATAACACTGATTCCGTTTCACATGCTTATCGCACATGGAATAACCCTCAGCCTACTGTTCTAGTTTCTTTACCTCATTCTCGACCTATTCTTCCTCAAGCACCTAGGTATCCATCTACCTTTAAGAAGTACAACTTAGTTGACCAATTATGTGCTACTCCTGCTAAGATATCTTTATTGGAATTACTTCAAACCTCCCTGACATATCATGAGGCATTGCAACAAGCTCTATCTACTCTTCCTACTTCACCTCCTAATCAAGAAAACATTCATTCTATTTTGGATTGTATGCATACTATGCCTTCTGTACCTCCTATTGTGTTTTCTGATAATGATTTACCTTCCCTAGAGGTGCATAATCAATATGATGCTCTTATGGTGGCTATCTCTATTAATCAGAGTATCATTCGAAGAACCTTAATTGATAATGGATCTGGACTTAATGTTTGTAGCATGGATATGCTCAAGGAAATTAAGGTTGATCTCTTTACTATTCAACCTGATAATGTTCCTATACGTGGATTTGACAATATTGTGAAAAGAACTTTGGGTATTATTACCTTACCTATTAAAGTTGGTCCAGTTATTCTAAATACTCCTATTCATGTTATGCCTGGACCTCTCAATTATAATCTTCTTTTAGGAAGACCATGGTTACATACTATGCATGCAATTCCTTCTACTCTTCATCGCAAGGTTAGGTTCATCTATAATAACTTAATGTATACATTACATGCGGATGATGCCCTGAATCCTTGCTTAAATGCTGAATATGCCAAAAACTATGAACCTATTAAACCTAGTAAAGAAATTGAAAAACAACTTGACATAAAACAACCTGAGATTCAACAACAAGAAACCCCATCTTCTTCTTTTTTGACTGAGGATGATTGGGGGACATTGGATTTTAATCCTGCATTTATTGGAGAATACAAGGTCTCTGATTTGGAATTCATGAAGCAACATAATGAATTTGAGAAAAAAGTGTTTATTTCTTCTCCGTTGTTTGAAGAATTAAAAAGTAATTTTGTTGTCACTTCGATTAATGAAACGCTTGACACTATAAAGAATGATTGTTATGACATTGTGACATATGCTGCTCCTTGGACTCCCTCTAACATGACTGATCGATATGGTCCTGGTTATCATTTGCTTAAGAAATCAGGATTTAATGGAAAAGGATGTGGTAAATATGAACAAGGTATACAAGCACCTTTGGATAATGAAGTTTATGATCATACATATGGATTAGGATTCAATCCTTATAGACAACCATCGGATTTTCCTCTTAATGTTAATCATATTTGTAGTGGACAGTTGAAGTTGGTTAACCCATTACTTATTGACCTTAATCAACAATCATCTTTGGATATTTTTCCTAAAGATTAAGCCTTAATGGAATTTTTAGGAGTTTATGAGGATTTACCTAAGTTTCATCACAAATGAGGAAAGCCTTATTGTTTAAAAATAGATGCTTATTTTGGAGAACATGAAGAAAATGATATTCTCCCTTTACCAATGGATTCTTCGATAAGAAGTGATTTGTTAATTACTAAAACTATTGATATTCAAATGGATGAAACTGATCCTGAAAGGATGATAAAAATTGGGAAATGTTTGAATCAGGATGAACGTGATCACTTGGTTTCCCTTTTGCTTGAATTTAAGGATATATTTGCTTGGACATATTCCGATATGTCAGGTATAGATTCTAAGATTGTTACTCATAACATTGTTTTAAAACCGAATATGAAGCCAGTGAAATAAAAAATTCGAAAGATGAATCCACGAATTGCTTTGTTAGTCAAAGGTGAAATTGAAAAACTATTGGATTCTGGATTTATCCATTCTATTGATTACTTAGATTGGATTTCAAACATTGTGCCTGTGTCAAAAGGAGAAAATAAGATAAGGATGTGCACTAATTTTAGGGATTTAAATAAGGCATCCTTGAAGGATGATTTCCCGCTACCTAATATTGATATGATTGTGGATTCAACAGCAGGCCATGCCTTGTTATCTTTTATGGATGGTTTTTCGGGATATAATCAAATCTTTATCCCCCCTGAAGATCAATTTAAGACTGCATTTATAACACCTTGGGGAACCTTTTGTTGGGTCATGATGCCCTTTGGATTGAAAAATGCAGGAGCAACTTATCAACGGGCTATGACTTTGATTTTTCATGATTACATTCATAAGAGCCTTGAAGATTATGTGGATGACATCTTGGCAAAATCTATACAAAGAGAAGATCACGTTACTATTTTACGACAAATATTTGAAAGGATTAGAAGTTATAATATGAGATTGAATCCTAAGAAATGTGTCTTTGGAGTTGATTCCGGTAAATTATTAGGATTTATAATCTCTAAGCGAGGCATCGAAGTAGATACTGAAAAGATTGAAGCTATTGTTAATATGCCTCCTCCTAAGAATATTTCTCAGTTATGAAGCTTCCAAGGAAAAATACAAGCCATTCATCACTTTATTTCTAATTTAGCGGACCGAACTATTCCCTTTACTTCCTTGCTTAGAAAGGATACCACTTTATCTTGGAAAGAGGAGTGTAAACAAACTTTTGAGCAATTTAAGGAGTATCTTGCGAATCCTCCTATTTTGCAACCTGCAAATTTTGATAAACCATTTCAATTATACACTTTAGTGACTCCACGGGCTGTGAGTGCGTTGTTAGCTCAAATTGATGATAATGATAAAGAAAGACCTGTGTAATACATTAGCCGGACTTTACTAGATTATGAAACACGATATACAAATTTAGAAAGACAATGTCTCGCTGTAGTTTATGCGTGTCAGAAACTCAGGCATTATTTGATAAATGCTGAAGTTAATGTGATTGTCAAGTTTGATCCTTTGAAACACCGATTCTCACAAGCTGATCTCTCAGGTAGGTTGGCAAAATGGGTGATGTTGCTTATAGAATTTGATCTTAATTTTATTTCTTAGAAATCTATTAAGGGACAAGCATTGACAGATTATCTAGCCGAAGCTCCTTGTCCTTACCTAGATGAAAGTTCTACTTCTATAGAATTTCTTGATGATAATATCCTAACTCTTCAACAGGAGGATATTTGGGAATTATATTTTGATGGATCTAAATGTAAGACAGGTTCTGGTGTGGGTATCATCTTGATTCTCCCAACAAAAAAACCCATCCCTTTATCATATAAACTAACCTTTCCTTGCACTAATAACATTGCGGAGTATGAAGCTCTTATAACAGGACTATGAGTAGCTTCATCCCTCAATCTCAAACATTTACATATATATGGAGATTCACAACTAATAGTTGAACATATTAAAGGAGGATATCAGACTAAAAGTGCTAAAATGACACAATATAGAGATTTAGCTCTTGATGTGCTTTCACAATTCTCCTCTTATACGATTTAGGCTTTACCTAGAAAGGACAATCGACATGCAAACGCCATGGCCAGTGCAACTTCCTTGGTTTGTCTTGAGAACAATGCAGAAAAATTTCAATTTACCATACAAACTCTTAAATGCCCTGCAATTTCTAATAAGATTACCTCTGACTGTTTTAACTTGCATTCGGATGAATGGTATTCACATATTTTTCATTTTTTGAAGGATGGTACTTTTCCTAAATCAGCAACAAGGAACATGCGTAATCATATTAGGAAACTTGCAGCATGGTACATCATTTTAGGAGATATGCTTTACAAACGCTCTTATGAAGGATTATTATTACGATGTCTTAATAGAATTGAAATTCCTGTAGCTTTAGCAGAGGCTCATTCTAGTTCTTGTGGGGGACATTTTGGTGGAAAATCCTTGGTTAATAAATTACTTCGAATGGGATATTATTGGCAAACAATGGAACAAGATTCTTTCATTTTTGTTAAAAAATGTCCTCAATGTCAACAACATAGTAATTTGATTCATGCTACTGTTCGTGAGCTTTGTAATCAAGTTTCTCCATGGCCTTTTAGTGTTTGGGGTTTTGACCTTATTGGAAAAATCTCACTGACTTCTTCTAAAGGACATACTTACATTCTCACCGCTACAGATTACTTTACGAAGTGGGTTGAAGTTGTCCCTCTTCGTTCAACAACGATGGATGTCATTTGTGATTTCATCCTTAATAATATCATAACAAGATTTGGTATTCCTTCGATGATAATTTCAGATAATGGAATGTCTTTTAAAAATAAAGAAGTTGTGAAATTCTTGGAGAAATATAGGATTCAACATCGATTTTCAAGTCCTTACTATCCCCAATCTAATGGACAAGCTGAAGCATCGACTAAAATTATTGAACAAATTTTGAGAAAAAATAGTTAGTAATCATGCAAAAGATTGGCATACTCAATTGACTTATGATTTATGGACCTATAGGACTAGTGTTTGTACTGCCACAGGTACTTCTCCTTATAACCTTGTCTATGGTACTAATTCTATTATGCCTTTGGAACTAGAAATACCTTCTTTACGTATTTCATTTCATGGGATAATTGATAAAGATACTTTTCATGAACAACGATTACAAGAATTAGAAATGTTGGATGAACAATGAATACATGCATTAGAACATATAAAAGCTTATCATAAATCTCTTCAGAAACAATACAATCATAAGGTAATTGAATGAACATTTGTGGTTGGTGATTTAGTCCTTTATGAGAATCAACAGAATGTGAATGCTTTACCGGGTGAAAAAGGAAAATTTAGCCCTAATTGGCTTGGACCTTTTATTGTTATTGAAGACTTTGGTTCGGGTGCTTACAAACTTGCTGATATGGATGGCATTTATTTAAAGGAACCCATTAATATTATGCATCTTAAATGTTATTACCCTTAATCTCATTTGTTCCATGTGCATTTATGTGTTCCTTATAAAAAAATATTTTATAGGTTATGTAGTTTTAATAAAAAATTATATATTGAATATGTTTATGCACTTTCTTTCTTTCTTTCTTTCTTTCCATTAAGTTTTATATTGATGAAAGCATAGTAATCAAACATAGAACTAATTAGTAGAGAAAGTTTTTCATTCATCAAAAATAGTTTTCAAAGTTTTTGATACAGAAGTGGCCAATGGCCTTATCTATCACTACATCTATCACTTGTCGCTCTAATGGTCGATGACTCCTAGATCTCTCTGCTCTGTGATGGGAAGATGAAGATTTGTGTGTCCGTGTATGGCTCCTGGATATGCTCATACCCTGTACACATCCTTGGAGACTCTGTACCTCTGCCATCAACTTCTGATCTCTTTCTCTGCACATTCTTAGCTCTCGTTGGATACATACAAAGATCTCAACATGTCTGTCAGGATCTCTATGACCAATGGAAGACTCTCGCTCATCGGCTGGTAGTCAATAGGATATAATGGTATCCTTGAGAATCTCAGATATAAAGCTCCTCCACTCCACTACGCTAGTTGTAGAAAGAAATAAATTCTATCAGTCTAGTATACTGTCTATTCAAATCATATATTCAACCAAATTTTAATCAAGTTCATACCTGGGTCTCCCTCCTGGACGTCACTAAAGTGCCTAGATGGTGGGGGCATGGAGTGACTATTCTCTCCATGCTCGCTATATCTTGGTCTTAGTGGTGGTGTCTCTGTGTGAGGCCATGGGGGTTGTCATGATCTTAGTGGTGATGCGTGAGTAATAGGTATATCTATACCAGTATCACCACCCGGGGGCATGTTCTCAGCCCTCTCCTTTGCTCTCTCCTCCTCCTCGATGGGATTTTCCTCGAAGATGGGCTCCTCCTCATCTCTGATATCCTCATCCTCTTCAGTGGCTCCAATATCCCAGTGTGTCCCCTTTGTAAAGCCTGGATCACTTGTAGGATAATCCTTGGGAAAGATAGGACAGGTCCCCTCCAAACTCCAGTATCTGATGTAATCTCAGCTCACACTAGAATAGGCTACATTTGATGGTACCTCTATATCCTCTGTCTCCTCTACATCACTATCCTCTATGTCTACTATCGATGGTTGGTGTATGGCATCGGGTCTCTGATAGTATCTCATTGGATGAACATAGTGAGGTACTACCTTAGGGACTCCCTGTACTAGGCTGAACTGCCTCATCACCCGATCATAATAGTAGGGCATCACTATATGAATTTGATGACCCTCTAGTAGCTTATGCTATTGTGAATGTCTCATCTGGAATCGTGTATCAAGCCACTCTATCATTTGATAGTAGGGTCTCCATTAGAGCATATCCCCAAATTTCCAAACATCTCTCAAAGAATATGCGAAGGCTCTTGCTATGCTCACATCTACCATCACTGGCACTCCTTATGGATGTGTACATGTGAAATGCTCAAAAATCCATATCTACAGAACTGTGCATGTCGACAGACTCTCCCGCTGATACCTCACTAGCTGACCCAGCTCATGGTATAGCTGAGCTAGCATGCTACGACCCCATGAGAACACGGTCCTCTCTCTCTCCATCCTCTATATGAGATGTGTCAGAGGTGAAAAAAATATGGTACCCTTTGAGTTGGGTAACACAACCAAGGCTACTATATGTAACATCACCTTCCGTACTAAAGGTCCAGGGCCTGATAGTATGGAAGATAGTAGGATCTGATCTGATTGGGTTCGCATCAGTGGACACACTCCTGTACAATAATCTATGTCTACATGGATCTCCTCAAAACCATGCTGTGCTTTGGGTCTAATGGCCTCCCCTTGGACTGGAAGCCGCAGGATCCTGTCGACATCCTCTAAGGTCACTGTGATCTCACCATAGGGAAGATGGAAGGAGCATGTATCCTCATCCCACCTCTCTATCAGAGCTGATAGCATGGCTCGGTGTAGTCTGAGCTGTGGAAGGACTGATACCCACTATAGTCCCACATCCCTTAGTAACTTCATCCCCTCATCATCAAGCTCAGATAGTCTCTCCTTGACTTTCACTAGCAATTCCCCAAAAGGATGCTCTCGGAAGCAGACTAGGTCCTGCAAGCACAAACAAAGATCATATCAGTCATCTACATCATCAAATCTAAAAAACTAACTGAACTAGGTCAAATTTGACCTCATTTAGGTCAATATCGACCTTATTGGGTCAATTTCTACTTTACTGGGTCAGGGTCGACCTTTTTGGGTCAAGGTCGACCTCATCTCAAAAACTGACAAAAACCCTTTGGTCAATGTCGACTTTCATGGGTCAAAGTCAACCTAGATGGGTCAATGTTGACCTAAATGGGTTAGGGTCAACCTAAAAGGGGAAAAATCGACCTTGCCTATAAAAAACAAGAATTTGGAAAGTACAAAGGAGGATAACAGTAAACTCAACCTTAGGTAGTGACCATCCAGTAGCCAGGCTGTGTCTCAGAGTCTCCAGGCGTGTCGCTCGAAGTTCCTCTCTTCTCGGCATCTTGCTTCTTGTTTCAAATCTGAGAATGGTAAGAATGAGTAAGTATTTCTCTCTTTTACTTATTTATAAGATCAAATTAGGGTTTTATTAGGGTTTTTTTAGGGTAAACTCAGATTTTCTTTTCTTATGCATTTAGACAAACATCCACTCTTTTCATCATAACTTGAGTTCGGTAACTCTGTTTTTAGTGTCATCAGTGGTGTTGGAATCATGATTTAGATACCTAACTCCTTGAACTAGTTTAGGAAAGTTAGGAATCCTTCTAATTGATTTAGGGAAGGACTTTTCAACACTCTGCATATCTAGTATATAGAGTTTTTCTTATCACCCTGTTTCACCCTTCCGAAATAGAAAGTCAAAACTGGGGGGGCATAAGGGGCTCTATACACTTCTAAAATTATCATATAGTAAGCTTTAGGTGATTTATGGATTTCCATTAACCTTATGTATCGTAGGTTCTAACAGTTTTATGCAGGATCTTTACATTGAGGACTTAGCTATATCCTTTTTATTTACTATGATGTTTTCTTACTTTAGCTTGCATATTCACGTAGTGTCATATCTAAGCTAAAGTGGGGGATAAATGTATCATCTTAAAATGGAATCACTTCCATCTTGATAGGTTTAACACCCTCTTTTAGTACATTTATCATTACAGACTTGCATTTAGGATGCATTTTGCACTTGTCTTCTTCATTCTAGGTGAAATTAGGGTTAGGATCCTGAGGATTCTCCTAAATTTCCCTCTTTTGTGGCTTAATTTTCTAGGTAGGACTTAGAAATAGGTCCTCTTGGCCTTCATCATAGGATTTTATGCTTATCCCTGGCATTCTGTCCTGTTCTGATATCATTTCTAGGTCTCTAGGCATCCCTGGGACCTCTTGTCTTGATTCTGATTGGATCTGGGCACAGGGTCAAATTCGAGGTTGATCCTAACTAGGTCAAGATCAAGCTTGAACTTGACTAGGTTAGGTCCAACCTCAATTTTTCCCCCCTCATTCAAATTTCTAGAATTCTTGATTTCCAGGCATTGGGCTTTCAGAATATTTATTTTCTCGCCTCCGGGTTGGCCATTTCAAGTTTCGGGATGGTAAATCCTCTAATTGCATTTAATCTAGGTATATTTTCTAAATGTTAGGACCTAATTAGGATTTAATTCTCCAAGGTGGCCCCTCTAGAGTATTGTGCCCTAGTTCACTATAAAAGGAGGCCTTCCTCTCTCATTTTCACATCAAGTTTTTCATGCTCAAGCACTCTCAAGCAAGGTGATTGATCCAACATCCATTATTCACATCTCTCCATCAAGTTTTGTGAGCAAGAAGATTTCAAGCAAGCAAGGAATGGTGAAGATGCAAGATAGCAAGAGGATGATATAGAAGATCAAGCCATTGTTGACATCAAGCATCTTTGTGAACACATATTTGGAGCAAGAGAGATCCTTTCTTCCTTGATCCACCATCATCAACTTTCAAGCATTCAAAGATTCAATCATGGAGTAACAATTACAGATTGTGAGTTTGGTAGAAGTACTTTAGCCTTGGGGGCTTGGTATTATTTTCTATCTCATTCAAATCTATGCATTGTTATTGTTGCCCAAAATTTCCCTGTCATTCATTTTTGGCCACGGTTCCTGTTTTCCAAAAGTAATGCTCAAGTGTCGAAAATCTCTATGTTTTCTGCCTTTTAATGTCGAGAGTCTAGTGTGTTTTTTGCTCAAGTGTTGAAAACCCAGTGTGTTTTCGACCTCCTCTCTACAGGCTCAGGCTGTTTCTACCTTTTGGTCCGAAGGTTCAGTGTGTTTTTGACCTCTCCGCTCTGAAAATTCAGTGTGTTTTCGGCCTTCATCCGAAAACCCTCTATGTTTTCGACACACCATCTATGTTTTTGGCCCTAAGCATGCAACCCCAATTAGGTGGGTCCCGGTGCCTAAGGTCATGCCAGTGTGGAAGATCCAATGGCTGTCGCATGATCACATGGGATCTTCTGATCCCATGAGATCATGCAACAACCGTTGATGCGATATCGACGATCGACAGTCAAGACAAGTGGTCAACTCCAGCGGCCAACGGTCATTAGTTAACACCTAGCGGTTGGTCGCATGATCACATGGGCCTTCTTGGCCACATGTGATCATGCGACAAGCGGTAAGCAGTCATGTAGGATCGACAGACTTCAGCGGCGGTTAGTGGTTAGCATTTCCCGGTTTGTCGCATGATCGCATGGGCACCCTCGAGCCCATGCGACCATGTGATAAATCATCAGTGATTATCATGTGGTATCATGTAGTTGGTTGCATGATCGCATGGGCTCTCCTGAGCCCATGCGACCATGTGACAAATCGTCAGCGGTTAGCATGTTTTCAGGCAGTGTTGCTGTGGGTCCGTGCCGGGGTGCCGAGGTGTTTGCTGATGTGGTGGTCGGACCGAATGGGGGAGTGACACATGGTGGTTCTAAGCTTGAGGTTGACAAGCTTTGCGTGGTTGCACAGTTGGAGGTGGGCCTGGTTCTATGTTCGGTCGGGTAATCTCGTAATAAAAGGAAGAATATTCCTTCTATTTGGCGATTACGAGACTTCCCTTAGTCGGGTAATCTCCTAATGGAAGGGAATATGCCGAAAAGGTAATGTGACTCAGCGACTGCCGTCAGATAAAGCAAGGATCAACAGTTTTCATGTGGTCGCTAAGGGGTGCCCAGGGTTAAGGAAGAAACAAGCGATTCAGTGACTAGAGGAGAAAGGTGACCCAGGGTGAAATCGAGGTTAAGTTTGCAGTGTGGATTTTCTAAGGGTTGTCGCATGATCGCATGAAGTCTTTCGGGCTCATGCAATCATGTGACCACTGAATTTTCAAGGCCATGTGGTCATCTCTTGCTGGGCGCAAGCTTAGTAGGTGGTAAATCTTGCAGGCCCCATGTGTCTTGCGCGGGCGGAGGCAGGTTTTCAAAGGTTGTCACATGATCGCATGAAGCCTTTCGGCCTCATGCGATCATGCGACCATTGCTTTGTCAAGTGGTGGTAGTCTCAAAGGAGTTGTTGCATGATCGCATGAAGCCTTTCGACCTCATGTGATCATGTGACCATTGCTATTACTAGGGCAGCGTGATTGCTTTGGCAGGCTTTCTTCTGTAGAGATGTTTGCAAAGCGCGGGTAGCTGAGAATTAATGTTTCCAAAGGCAATTATAGCTGGAATGTTTGCAGAGATCTTTTAGGCTGCCATTTTTTTTAGTCCTTTTGAGGATCTGATCAGATTTTTGAGCATTCATGACAGAGTGGGCTTGCAGGGAGGTAGATGGATCAAAGTTGTTGATCTGTAGAGATGGGCACGCAAACAAAATATCTGATCGGCCATGATATTCACAGAACACATTTATGATCAGAAGTGACCAATTTTAGGGGTGATTATTATATTGCAGATCTATGTAGCTCTAATTCGGTGATATTTTGACTCCTGCCTGCGTGTAGCGAGTGGTGTATATATTGTTTTTTTGGAGCCTGTAGTGCTCAGAATTGACATTTTGTAAAAAGGGAAAGTCTTTCCTTGGAGAACTATCTGTAGCATTTTTGCTCTCTAGTTTCCCACATCTTGTAAGTTTTCATTGATGAATTCAAATATTGCAAAGCATTCTGTGACTTTTTCGTTGTCCTCATGCCTTCATGTCTAGATTATCTCTTATTGAATCAAAGTTTATGAATGATTTCAATGATATCTCAGGTTTCCTGATTCCTCTTGCTTTCTGCAATTTTGTGTGTTTCCTGTGTCTGATATGATTTAGGTGTTTTGTGGGTATACTATAGCCACTAGCAACCTTGTCTCATTCCTACACCTAGTTGTAGAAAAGGATGTTTGTTTGTAGGTCATAGGTTGAGTCCCCTGTTCACACCCTCCTATGAAATACTTATGCAAGACTATTCAGTAAGTTGTAATCTCTTGGACCTGATTCCTTCATTGGTTTCATCCCTCTGTACTGAGATCCAAACCCAAGTTCGGTGCATCACCTAGTAGGTAGATTTGCTTTCAGTCATTTCCTTTCATGTACTCCTTCTATCCCTTTCCCTCAAAAGTTTACATTTCATGTTAAGAGCAAATCTGGGTGACTATCCAAGAGGAACTAGCCTAGAACCTAAAGGTCTCATCTCGGTTAGCAAAAGGTCCCACAACCTTGAGATGATTCCCTTGCTATACTGAGTTATCAAGACTATGAGAGCTTGAACTAAGGGTGCAAATTTAGTGTATAATAGTTATTTCAAACAAATTCATGCTAGGGTTTTGATCTAGAGGATTAGATCTTGGCATTAAACTTTCAATACATACACACACACACACATTCTATTTCAATCGGCTATTTGTGGAGGTGGAGACCACCAAAACGGGGGTTTGACTAAGGCAAAACCCTATATAGCCACCCCAAAAACCCCCTTTTTTAGATATCTACAGTCGTTGTTTCAGGAATCAGAGGACATATTTGAGTATCCTTTTCGTCGAAATTCTAGGATCTGCAAACAAAATCAAAATCAAGCTTTAGAATAAAAATGTGGTATTTGACCTTTTATGAGGGTCAAACTCGACCTACTATTGGAAAGATGAAACTTTTCTAGGTTTTCTCTGTCTCGACTTTTTTTATCACAGATTTGGTTGCAGAATCTTCTGAAATCTCACACACACTTCAGAAAATAAGTATTTCCAAATCAATTTCATAATGAGGTATGTATCTTGAACTAATTTATTTCCAAGTATTTCTAGATTTACTCATGCTATGCCAATTCCAATCTCAATTCAAATGAATAAGTGTTGAATGTTAGGTACATTGCTAAGCTTCCATTTTTACACTATTCAGAAATTAGCAATGTCTTTCAGATGCAATTGTTCTTTCCTAATAGCCTTAATCACGTCCTCCTTAGGAGAAAGAGAGAGAGTTCGAAATTCATGGGGAGAAGACTTACCATCTCGACAGTCTCTGCCAATTTCCCCCTCAGTTGTTCTCCCTTCCAATCTATCTCCATTAGTTGTGGGTCCTCTAGAGACTTCTCCACCTCTGTAAAAGATGCCATTAAAGGTAGCTGACAATGGACATTCAGGTCGAGATTGTTCTGAGAGTGTTGTCTTGTAGGAAGGCTTTGATATTACTTTATCTTTTTCCTCTGCATGTTTACCTTGGCAGACTTGGCCATCATGGTTCGAACAACCTTTATCTATTTCCATCCTTAACTCTGAGTTACCATCATTCTGTATCAAGCCAGACATACACGTGGGCGGACCAGGCTGGGAGCCGAGAGGGCCTGGCTCCAGAGGCATGTTTTCCTAAACCCTAACCCAACACAAAAAGAAAGAAAATGAACAAAAGGACCAAACACAAAGCCAAGGGTGATAGGAAAATAATAACCAAGGACATTGTGAAGGCACACAAAACCAAGTAGAAAGAAGGAAAGCCACATGAGGGAACGAAGGGAAGCCATAGGGCCTGCACAAAGTAAAAATGCAAAATGGGTTACACCTCACCCTCGGGAGTCATACATTTGCAGATTCCCTTTCACAATAATCATTATTATCTATTATTATTAAAATTATTATTATTTATTGGTAATATGCAGTCAAGACTATGAAAAAATATATGATTTTTTTGGTTTTTTTAAATGTGACAACCCAAAATTAGGGGTGCCACAAGAAGGTTCCTCCTAAGAAAAATTACATAGGAGGAGCCAATAAGGCCAAAACCAAATGCTTACTATAGCCACTAATAGTAACAAAACCCATGGTATGCTAAAGGCAAGCAAAGAGGCTTACACAAACTTGCATCTCATATGGGATACAAAGTAGAATCCTTTTTTAAAGTTTTATCTAAGAGACATCTCATGATTTTCACAAGGGAGCTTCTTCCTTTTGAATTGTGTTGAGCCATCCTCAAAGTCAAGAGAGATGGTAAAGATTTGATCTATGTCTATAAGGGGATTATTTCCCTCCATGATAATTTGGGATTGTTCAGCTACCACATCTGTGAAGAATTGTTCATATTTCTAGAAAGGGCATGACAGTGTGAAGAACTTGGAGCTAAAGGAGGTAGAGAAGAGGTATCCTTTGGTGAATATTACAATTTTCACTTAGCTTACCTTAAATACTCTTGCAGGGGTACAACCTTATTTTTTTTAGGGGAGTCAAATTCCTTTTCCTAACCATTAGAAGGAGCATCCATTATTTAATATTCTAAAGATCATTAGTCCACTAGGATTGATATCACTCCTTGATCTTAGAATTGGGAAACTTGTTTTCCATGTGGTTGGTGTCAAAGCATCCTCTACATCTATAAGGTATACCTTCGTAGTCCAATTTTTGTGTTCGACAACAATCCTTGGCCTAGAAAGTGATATCTACTAGAAGATCTTTTGAGATGCCCATGTCCACCAAGAGGAAGATACATGTAGTATGAGTAAAGCGGGAAGTATCTAAATCAATAAATAAAAATTGAGCTAAAGAGCTTCCAATTGCTTCAAAGTATTCCTCAAACCAAAATTGAAGTGGTAGATTTGGAAGATGGACCCAAATATGTTGCAATATAAAGGATTCCTTGAGAGAACTAAAATCTGGATGCTAGGGTTTGAGTAGAAGCAAACTTTACCCCAATGCCATCATTCTTGGAGGATGGAATCTCAATCTTGCTTAATATCACACATTAGGATGAAAATACCATACATGCAAGGGTAGACCTTTGTATATTCTTTAAGCATAGGCTTTAAAGGCTTAATGAGCAATTTATGTAGATCTGCGAGATTAGGCCAAAATCTATTGAATTGGTTGATTAGAGCTTTGGTAGTGAAGAAATATTCTCCATTAGAAACCCATTTTTTAAGATCCTCAAAAATTCTAAAATTAGAGAGGTGGGAGTTGACTTGATGAGGTTTTTGGACCAATAAGAACCCCTTGCATATTATGAGAACCCCAAATTTCATAGCATTGTTTGTGTCCACCGGCCTAAATAATTACCACTACCATTACCTATAGAATGCCTAGGAAAATATAGAGAACCCCCATCTAGGAATGACAACTTTTCACAGAGTGACCTAGAAGGATTTGCAACGAGTCAACAATAATCACTAGGCAAACTCCACTCTCTCATCATCCATAGTAGATACCCCGCGAGTCTTTGGAATTCCAATCTTTCTTTTGTAAAACAAACTCTATGAGAAGTGGCCTTTAGAAATACCCACACCCCTAGTGGGAAGCTATGAAGTTGTCTTTCTGCTACAACAGAGAAGCCCTAGGGTTTGCAAGGAAACGCAATGGAAAAAATATAACAGGAAAATGTAAGGCATAGCAAAAACATGCAGAGTCAGAATATGCAAGTATTATTATTATTCTTATTAATATTAAAATTATTATTTTTATTTTTGTTGTTATATTTATGAATCTACAACCAATTCTACTACATAAGCCACGTTACAACTAAAAAACCTTGATGCTGAGAGAGTCTCCTAAAACTCATACAATCACTATATAAGACACTTACATAACAATTTAATGAAATTCAATTATAACTCCTATGTAGAATTGATCATGATTATTTTAGGCATTTTCATCCATTAACCAATGATGGAAATCAACAAGTTTCCACTCTTGAATCTTTAACGATACATGAACTAGGTGCCCAATCTATTCAATCAAAATTAATAGCTAAGAAAACATATCATTCTCGATCCCAAGGTTTAACTAATTAGATAACTTCCAAATTCTTTTATTTTCCCTTTAAAAGAAACTCACATGCAAACTTTTTTTTATTGACGTCACTTTAAAAATATAAACTATATCACATAGCACTCCTAACCCTGTAATCCCAATACTCACAACACACTTTTAATATTATAAATTCATGTCTATGTTTTAGTTACAAGAGCTTCACTGATGGGGAAATACCTTATCACATGTGTTCATATAGAAGGGTTTAAAATGGGCAAAAAAATAGGGCAATATATTGCCTATATTGGGTGGGGGATTAGGGGGTGTTGGGGGATTAAGAGGGTTTATAGAGGAAAAGTTGTGTGGGGTATTGGAGGGGGTGACAAAAAAGGAGTTTGGGGCAATATTTTTTTGAAAATAGGGGTATTCTTTAGTATGCCATGAATGCATGTAATATGACCTAGGTTCACTAAGAGAAGCCCTCGTGATTTTATTTCCCTTTGTTAATGTAATGATGGAGAACTTGTATTCTTGAAAGATATTTCACAAGTTCAAATTGTGTATGAAATACAAGGTAAGTTTCATATTATCATAAGTCATTTCTAGACTCAAAAATAGATAGCTCAGTATAGGTCTAGAATTTCTTGATGGTCTGTATGATCATTTTTTTCTTTTGGACCATATATGACAACTTAAAAATGTATTAAGTCATATGGATTAACATGACATATTTTCATCAATATAAACAACAAGGTCAACACCCTTGTTTTGTTGCTAATTAATATAAAAAACATGTTATATTTTCATAAAAACATACATATGACACTTCAACTAATTATTAATAAATCATAAAAAAAATTTATAGGTAAATATAATATCATATTTTAATTTATAATATTTATTATAAAAATATAAACTCACCTAGCCTAAACAATGCCACGCTCTCCCTAACCAACCTCACACCCTTAACTCTATTATTTGGAGATGAATTTGAGAAGAAAAGTTTTCCCTCATTGATCAATTGTCCAAGAAATATATTGAACCTAATCTCAAAGGATCCAAGACCCCCTCAAATGGCCCATCAATGGGTGAAACACAAATAGAAGAACATCTAGTGAAAGTTGTAACTCACCAAACAACCACCTTAGGAGCAAATAGGTTTAGCTCCAAAGCTAAAGCAATATTAGAAGCGATGGATATAGGAGGCCAAACAACAAAAAAGAAGTTTGGTGGGACTCTGTAATGAAATTTGAAGTAATCATAATAGAAAATATACCATATCTAAACCAATCCCAAGAGAAACCCCCTCGAAATTGACACTCCACAAGAGAATGAGAGAAGAAGAACCAACATCTTGAGAAGACTTGCCTTTAGAAATATCTATTGTCAAGTGATTGAGGTGGGCATTCTTTTACCATGTAGTGATGTACTTCCATTAAGAGAGTGAATAATTTAAATCCAAGTGGTTGAGGGTAAAATATTATCTGCATCTAAAGAGGAGACACCCTTATAATCAAGTGGTTGACTAGAAGTCCTAACACCCACCATCAAAAGAATTTCGTCATGAAGAACTTTGTAGATATCTATATCCACAAAAATACAAGCAAACATAAAGAGACCTCTTAACAAAGTAAGACAAAATTGGCCTTGAAAAATGATTAATTGCATTACCAATGGCTTTATAGAAAGAGTATTGCCAAAAGTGATGAGAAACCAAATTGGTTTGATATTAAGAGGTTAAAAGAGGGGGTTACAAAAGATGAACTAGGGATTTGATTGAAAGGAGGTGCTCACCCTACATCAAAATCTTGTCATCAAGTACCATGTCCTTTGAAGAGGCTAAAGGCACAATAGATAACTCCTAGTACAAAGATAGAGCTCAATCTTGTCATCATTACAAAAATTCTAAGAGCCGTTTAAATAAGTTGAGAAGAGTAGGCCAAAAATTATTAAATTTGTAAAAAAGGCTAGACAAAGTTACAATTCTTTTTTTTTTTACCACATCTTGTACACAAACCATGATATGAGAGGATTGTCAACAAAGAGTCATTATTTTTCTTTTTATAAAGTCAAGCAAGGTAATATCTTTGATTAGAAATATTGTATATTTATATTATTTAACTCATAGAATGCCAATGGTTGAATATTAATTCAAATCAAATATACAACAAACAATACACTTAAGAGAATATGCAAAAAATGAATCATAACTCATACATAACAAACAATAAATACAACTCACAAAAACTGATTACTTCTCTTATCACAACAAATAGTTGTACTTACATCTTCTCTTATCGCATAGATATCCCCCATGTAGTAAAAAAAAAATCAATTATAATCCCTACATAGAATTGATCATGATTGATTTAGAGGTTTCCATCCACTAAAAAATAATGGAAATCAATGAGTTTCTAGCCTTCAATCTTTAATGATATATGAACAAGGTGCCTAATCTATTTGATCAAAACTAATGGAAAAGCAAACATATCACTCTCAATCCCAAGGTTTAATTAATTAGATAACTTCCAAATTCTTCAATTTTCCCTTTAAAACAAATTCATACACAAATTTTTTTATACACAACTTTTTAATCAATGGCAATTTAAAATTATAAATTCTATCACATAGCACTCATGACCCTATAATCTCAATGCTCACAACATGTAATGTCCCCATTTTTTGCAAGTCATTGATCTGATGGTGCCAGGTCATTATTTTGATCCTCGTGGTCTGGCAAGGTGTTTAGAGGGTCATTGGTGTGAACTTACTATTTATAGTAAGTCAATGGATACTTCCGATGAGCTCAGATGAGTTAGAGGAGTTGAATGATGCTCTCGGTTTTCATTTTTGGCTTCCGGTTTGGGCTCCAAGAATCTTGGAGAGAGCATCTATTTTTAGTAAGTCACCCCGTCAAGTTCATTCATCATCTTTCATCATCTGGATCAATCCTGTGCAAATAGATTTCGATTTGAACGCTTCTTCAGTTGTTTTCGCAAGACGGGTGGTTTATTATTATTATTTAATTAAATTTTCTAAGGTTGCCATTTTTGTTGGTATTATATGTTGGATACCTTAGTGTTATAGCTCGTTGGAACCAGGATGAAAAGTTTTAAATCTTGGGCACAAGAAATAGGGACCTTGCATGTCATAATTTCATGATATTGGTGAAAAGGCCTTTTTTGGAGCCAAATGAATTAATAAATTATATTATTCAATATGTGCCTAAGTATAAAAAGTGTTTTAAGTGAAAAGTGTGTGAGAGAAGACACTTTTGAATTATAAAAGCAATGCTTTGTGAAAGGAAACAGATTCATTGTTGATTTGATAAAAATTATAAGTCTTTTATTGAGAGCTTTCAACAAGGGTTTGAGGACTGATTCCTCTCTGCAGCACTTTGAATCATCTCTGTGGTGATGAATTGTGCAATTGATTCTTTTGAAGAAATTCTGATAATTAATGGCTATGAATTGATGCTGATGTATATCAATTTGGTTCAAGGATAAATTGAATTCATTCATTCTACAGATGGAATTTGATTTTCTCTTATCTGGATGCCATTGCTAAGTAAGGGAGGTTGATGTATCTCCTTATGATTGCTGCATTAACTGTACGACTGCCTACCAATAAATACAAGCTGCATTAATTATTTTGGAAGTTGCATTTCAATTTCAAGGAGCCACGTTTTAATTTCAAACAGTTGTGTGGAGTCCTTTCTTGCCTGTGAGTTCTTCCTGGGAGGCAGCGTTTTGATTCCTTGAGCTGCAAAATTCTTCCTAGGGCTGCGTGATAACACCTGGAGTTTATTCATCATTCAGCACACATACTTTTCTTGCCAGGTACCATTTTGTTTTATGGAAATAATTTTCAGAATTTGAATTTACAAATTCTTTGTACATTCCTACTTGTGAGTTTAATTTATAAATGGATTATTTGAAATTTATGATATTATAATTGTGAAGAAATATCCACGTTATATATTTTCCTTCATAAAATTTGGTGGAAGTGTTATCTATTTCAAAGAATTGAATTTCCTGGAGCCAAGAGTCAGTCAGGCTCTTTATAGTGGTATCAAAGCTTTTTTCCTACCATCTTGTGGGGTCTGGAATCATTTATTTTCAAAAGTATTTTAAAAGTGACCAACACTTCCATTTTCCCTAGCTATGGATAAATACAAGAGATCCAGTTCCGAAAATCGTCATAGCAGTAAGGGAAATAGAGCGGAATTAAATGCTTTAGTAGAAAGCATGGAGAAACTTAGACTGCATCAATAGAGATTGGCAAAGAGTTTGTCAGATCCAATTATAGTAGATAGGGCAACGAGATATATGGTCTCTGCCTTTAGAAGGCCGACATCGAGTTTGCAGGGGAGAAGACTAGAGTTTTCTCCGACAGTTGTCAGTGATGCTGATGTTCCTACATCTAGTTCAACACCTGCTATTCCTATTCACAGTGCTAATGATGGATTTATTACACTAGAACCAGTGGATGTTTCAGTGCCATTGGATGATAGCAGTGCTGAGCATCACCGAGTTGAGGCTCCTAGAGCAGTCACTACAGATTGTACAGAGGCAGCTGATGTTGCAGTTATCACTGAGAGTTCAGACTCTTTCATTGAGGGAGCTATTATTGGAGATGTTTATGTCAGCTGTAGTAGTGTTGCTCTAGTTCAGGAGGCAGTTTCTTCCTTAGTTGGGACCGAGGCATGTAGGGAGTCTCCCAGTGGTGAGGTTGGTGATCTGGGCATTACAACGGGGTCAGTTGATGACAGTTCATGCTCTGACATTATTGGTGCACAGCCTGACATTGAGTCATGTGTGCAGAGTCACATGTCAACAGTTGTGATTTCAATAGGAGATGTGGGAGCTAATAGCATAGACACATCTGATGACACTTTTGAGGATGATGTGAGTAGCATTGGAGATGACACCCCTTGTGAGATGTTGGGTGATGACTGTGAGGAGCGTATGAGCTCTGATAGCTTAGAGATTTATGATAGCAATCACAGTGTGGGATCAGTACAGGAGACAATAGTTTTTTCTTGTGTTGAGGATGTGTGCATGGAGCTTTCTGGTGATGACACTTAGGATGGGAGTGTTGCAGTTGATTTGGGTGATGTAGTTTCATGCCACTATATTGTTGATTCACATGACGACATTGAGTCATGTTTGCAGCCAGAGTTAGTAGAGGAGATGCAGATAGATGATGTGGACACTAGCATTGCAGATATCTCTGATGCTAAGAGTGAAGATGATGAGTGCTATAGTATTTCTGGCTTTCTATATCTGAATTTGGGTGTATATTCAACGTTGTCATATGGTGGTGGTGGGTTCCAGGATTCTATGTTATAGGGACTACCAGATGAGGACAGGGAAGCTTATGAGTGGCAAGAGTTTGTTATAGCCAGGGCTTCCACTTTTAGAGATGGGGTTACTTCTTCGGTAACTCATGAGGACGTGTCTCAGGATCTTGACTGTCAGATGGTTGCAGAGGATGAGGTAGCTAGAGATTGTGTTGAGTCAAATTCAGCAGTAGCTTCCCCGGGGTTAGATGAGGAAGTGTTTGATACCTGTACTCAGTTTTTAGATGTGTACTCAGATGAAAGTACATAGAGAGACGGTGATCTTGAGGGGAGTTTTTTGTATACAGCGTCCTCTCATAGTGTAGATAGTGTGTTTGAGGTTGTTCGTAGGAGGCCTGTTGTGCAGAGTCATCATGTGACTAGCCAGTTGCAAGTTGATGAGAGAGATATTACTTCTACTCTCGAGCATTTTGATGCCGCTCGTTAGTTGTTGGCTATTTATGGTTGGGGTGCTCCTATGACAGATGAGGCTAGTGGTGGTTACCTCTCATTGACAAAGATTCATACTTTGCGTGAGGCTGTCAAGATTTTGAGACATAACTACTTACAGATGGTAGCTGACTGAGATCACCTAGTGGAGTGGGGGAGTACAGCTTATGAGGCACTGATGGATAGAGAGGAGGAGGTGAGTGAGCTTACACAGGAGCTCATAGTGACTACTAAGGTTTTAGAGGACACTCAGCGGGCCCTTCAGGAGTCGCAGATCCAGTTAGAGGAGGTGACCGTGGAGTTGGAGCATTTGCGGTCCACACCAACCCTAGACCCAGTTCGATTGCACATTGAGGTGGTTGGTGGTGAGTTTTCTCTTATGGGTGGTGATGAGGAACATGATGATGTGGAAAACACACATGTTTAGGATATGGGAGCTCTTGGTTTAGATGAGGTAAGAGTACCAGTGGAGTCGAGCTCTCAGGTTGATTTGCTTCCCTTAGTTGGGAGTGAATCTATTTCATCATCTCACATAGCTGATAGCATGGGACAATGGGTTGTGCCACATTTTCAAAGGGATTAGCTGTGGATTGTGGGGGAGCATGTTGATGCTTCCACTTATAATTTTTACTGCACTGAGTCATTTATGGAGTATTTACTTGAAAGTGTAGATGTGCGACAAGATTCTTATAGAGTGTCTGAGGGTACTCTCATCTGAGGTTCGTGTGCTATTTAGAGGTTGGTAGGGAAGATTTTGGAGACTCTTTCTACTATGCTTCCCCATAGGGATTTCAAGGTTGGGTTTGTTGAGAGGGTTGCTCAGGTTCCTACCCTGCCTGCAGTTATGCGGAGTCAGAGATTGGAGCCATCCCATGATTCCCAATTTGGCAATGATGAGCTATTGATAGAGATTGGGGTTTCTGACTGACTGTATATGGTGGGGCATGTTCATCATTTGTTTTTTGACCCACAGGTAGAAGATTTCATCTCTCGCAAGGGTAGTTTGGCTCCTATTCCTTATCATCCATTATGGGATGGGTTCTCGCCATCAGTAGTTGATGGGAGTTTTGGCTGCAAGTTAGTAACAGGTGACTTGCAGAGTTATGGTGACTGCAAAGATTATGCAGTGTGTGGATATCCGAGTCCTAGTACAACTTTGTTTAGGGGTGTTCATCACTGTTGTGCAAATGATCTACACACTTAGTACAGGTCAGTTGGGAGCACAGGGGGAGTTCAGTGTGTATGGGATCTGAGTCTCCCATACATCTTGGTTTTAGATGATCCTGAAGTTCACTTCTTTCAGGATCCAGGTAGAGACAGATCCAATATAGGAGTTTGGGTGAGTGGTTCTTTTGGGTCTCTTTACAGAGTTATCCGATTTTTATTTTGGGTGATGTTACAGAAGCCTACAATTGATGTCAGTGGCATGGTATACTTTTTTCTATGGGATCCAGGTGGATTGTGATGTTTCTTATTTCGGTGATTGCTTGGGGACAAGCAATCTTGGGGAGGGAGGACTGTAATGTCCCCATTTTTTACAAGTCATTGATCTGATGGTGCCAGGTCATTATTCTAATCCTCGTGGTCTGGCGAGGTGTTTAGAGGGTCATTGGTGTGAACTTACTATTTATAGTAAGTCAATGGATAGTTCTGATGAGCTCAGATGAGTTAGAGGAGTTGAATGATGCTCTCAGTTTTCATTTCTGGCTTCCGGTTTGGGCTCCAAGAATCTTGGAGAGAGCATCTATTTTTAGTAAATCACCCTGTCAAGTTCATTCATCATCTGGATCAATCCTGTGCAGACAGATTTTGATTCGAACACTTCTTCAGTTGTTTTCGCAAGACGGGTGGTTTATTATTATTATTTAATTAAATTTGCTAAGGTTACCATTTTTGTTGGTATTATATGCTAGATACCTTAGTGTTATAACTCGTTGGAACCAAGATGAAAAGTTTTAAATCTTGGGCACAAGAAACATGGACCTTGCGTGTCATAATTTCATGATATTGGTGAAAAGGCCTTTTTTGGAGCCAAATGAATTAATAAATTATATTATTCAATATGTGCCTAAGTATAAAAAGTGTTTTAAGTGAAAAGTGTGTGAGAGAAGACACTTTTGAATTATAAAAGCAATGCTTTGTGAAAGGAAAAGGATTCATTGTTGATTTGATAAAAATTATAAGTCTTTTGTTGAGAGCTTTCAACAAGGGTTTGAGGATTGATTCCTCTCTGCATCACTTTGAATAATCTCTGTGGTGGTGAATTGTGCAATTGATTCTTCTGAAGAAATTCTGATAATTAATGGTTGTGAATTGATGCTGATGTATATTAACTCGGTTCAAGGATAAATTGAATTCGTTCATTCTACAGCTGGAATTTGATTTTCTCTTATCTGGATGCCATTGCTGAGTAAGGGAGGCTGATGTATCTCCTTATGATTGCTGCATTGACTGTACGACTGCCTACCAATAAATACAAGCTGCATTAATTATTTTGGAAGTTGCGTTTCAATTTCAGGGAGCCACGTTTTGATTTCAAACAACTGCGTAGAGTCCTTTCTTTCCTGTGAGTTCTTCTTGGGAGGTAGCGTTTTGATTCCTTGAGCTGCAAAATTTTTCCTAGGGTTGCATGATAACACCTGGAGTTTATTCATCATTCAGCACACATACTTTGCTTGCCAGGTGCCATTTTTTTTTATGGAAATAATTTTCAGAATTTGAATTTACAAATTCTTTGTACATTCCTACCTGTGAGTTTAATTTATAAATGGATTATTTGAAATTTATGATATTATAATTGTGAAGAAATATCCAAGTTATATATTTTCCTTCATAAAATTCGGTGGAAGTGTTATCTATTTCAAAGAATTGAATTTCCTGGAGCCAAGAGCCAGTCAGGCTCTTTACACAACACTCTTTTAATATTATAAAGTCATATATATGTTTTATTCCCTTGTGTTAACCTAATGGTGGAAAACTTGTATTCTTGAAAGAGAGGTCTCAAAAATAGATAGTCTGGTACAAGACTATAATTTGACAACCTATTAAAAAAATAGACCTTATTTCCAAAAACCCTATTTATTATAAAGACCATATAATACTTCGTATTATATTATATTATATTATTATATTATATTATGTTATTATTAGTACTTGCCGATAGGCTAAGCAAGTACTGTTGCATCCGTTTTTGGATTTCTTCCATTAACTAGTGATTAAAAAATCTCATTTCTACCAATTAAAATTATTATTTTTATCAAATTTGTTACAAAATTAATAATTTGTATAGTATACATGCACATTTTTTATGTTTGTAATTCAACAAAATTAATTTATAGCTCATCTATTGGCTTAAAAATTTAGCCTCTTATACATGGATTTTGTGGAAGCACTACCTCTATTACAATTTTTGAGGCAATATTATAGGGCAAATACTTTACCATGCCTTTAAAATAATTCATATTTATTTTTAAAAATATGTTATAATATAAATGCATGGTTTTGGATATAGATTATTTATTAACTATGTGTATATTAAATTAAATAATAAAATTTGATATATCTATTATAATTAAATATTTTTAAGATATTAGATTTTAATACTCTTAAAATTAAAACAGTGTTAATTCATTTTTAATATGTTAATTTGTTTTTAAAAAGGACAAACCATAAAAACAAATGAAAAATAAAATGAAATCCTCCTGTAGTGTGCCCTGTAACTCGGATTTCGAGTCAGTTCGTCAAGTAGTTCAAAACAATTGGTTAAAAATTAGTTTTTAAAATACGTTTTCGAGGAAATCGCATACAGAGACAAAATTTGCGTACGATATTTTCTTTACAAGCAGGGAACCTGAAGCAACACTGGCCAAATAGAACTAGTGTTGATGGCGGCAGAAAGAATTTTTGAATGAGGGTTTAGGGTTTTTGTAGCAAGGAATCATATTTGTTTGCAATAGTAGAAGAATTTTTGAATGGGGGTTAGGGTTTCTGTATTGTTGAATGTGTTTTTAGTTGTTGGAACATTTCACTTTACATTAGACTGAGAAGAACTTTTTTAGTGTTAAGTAAGCTCAAAAACAACATTATTGTTTATCTTAATGTGAAATGTTTTCTACATATTTGTTATAGATTAGTTTGTGTATCAGAAGTGAATGAGAAGAGTGAATTTCTATTATAATCCAAAACAAATGATCTCTACTCTAACTTGGTACCACTTAAGTATAAATGGGTCGAATTTAACCAAGACAAAATCATGAAGTTCATTTTTATAGAAACAAAATTGTCTATTTTTATCGTTCTACCTTAATTGATCTTTCAATTGTTGCTAAATAAGGAAAAACCAAGAGGTATATACCTATAGGGAATGAATACAAAATGAGTACTCATACTCACAATAGATTATCATGAAAGCATAAGACAATATAAATCATGGAGAGGGATTAGTCTCAAACACAATCTCATATCCAAACAAAGTACTCTTGCTCAACGCATCTATGCACACATCTAAAAATTCAAATGGTTTTCAATAACTCCACACCAAACAAATGAACTTAGTCTCTAGTATAAATACATACTCAAATACAATGGAAAAGGAAATAGAAACAAGAGGAAGAGGACTCAACTCTTCAAAATGGTTAACATTATTAGATTTCCACAATTAATATGTAATGCAAGTTCATTTCTAGATTCAATTGTGTTTATTTTTTATCATCAATGTTTCAAATCACACTTCGTGATCCATCATTTGGCTATTACAAACCCTGCACTCTCTCATCATCATGATGGATCGCAGAGTGTGATCCAAAACATTGATGCTAAAAACACACACACAATCAAACCCAGAAACAAACTTGTATCTTCAAAATGGATCATTTTGGAATGCAATACTATTTCTCCTCCTTCAGGCTTACTTCTACACTTCCAAAGCTATCAAAAGTCTAAGCTTAAAACACTTGTAACCTTAAAAAACAAAAACAACATGAGCTCTCTCCAAGCTATCTCACTATATCTTCACATTTTTAAAATGGTGTAATTTGCCTCCAAACAATACATCCCCATCCCATATGGTAATGTCATTTTAGACATCCTCGACCAATAGGGTCAAGTTGAATTACCTCTCACTTACACTTGCAACCAACTCTCTTGAAAACCAATCCATATCTTTCATGTGCTCCCACATAGACAAGATATGGAAAAGACATAAGGGAGTGGAATGTACTTCAAAAATTCCACCTCCTAAAAGTCTTGGGAAGTGACAAGGGTTTTCAATTTCATGAATAATCCACACTAAACCCCGTGCATGCACCTTAAATGTATGTCCTTTCTAAAAGTATTGGATGAGTACTACACTCATCTAACACTCTAAACACAACCCCTAAAAGGTACCTTACCCATAGATACTTTTCCCACTTGGTTATTTTCACATAAGAACATATAATAAACACACACCCCTTTTAAAATGGTCACCACTACAAATCAGATTTCACAATAAAAATAATAGTAATTAACAATTTCACCATAATGAAGCAAAAGCATGATAAAATCACCATGATGAAGCAAAAAAACTTAGAAGTTAGCATTGTTTCTCAAAAGGGATCCTAGTCCACTATAAACTAAGATGATTGGCATGACCAAGTAAATTGAATGAATTTCTCATTAATTTATAGAGTGAAATGGAAAGGGTAATTAGGGTTTGTAATAGTTCTCTCATTTTCCCACTTGCAATCGATATATATCCACATACTTGATGTATGAGATTAATTCCATCACAAAGTATAAGCACACATAGTCAAAGTGATTAATTACAATTACACTTTCTATCTACAATGTGAAATCATATACACGATCATAACTCAATTATAAAATTAATATAATCCATGCATCTTCTTTGGCATTTCCTGAATACCATGTACAGAGGAAATTTGACAACAATCCAAGTTTAGACAATAGAAAGCAATCCTTGCGACATGTGAAGATAGAAGAGTTGTGGCGGCCTTTCACAAATTAATTGCATTGCTGGAATAAATGACATCTCGAACTAGTGTCTATACATTTTCAGTGTTCTAATTTCAAGTTGTGCATGATTGTATACTTGGGTAAATCTTAAATGTTCTTAAAATATTTTTTTCTTTAATTTTCTTAATAACACGTCTCTAATCTCTCACATGTAATTTATTTATTTTTATTTATAAGTGGAAAGATGTTGAGATACAACTTTAATAATTCTCTGGGGGAAGTGATGGCAAGAGCGATACTATTTTAGCTTACCAACATGTTTTTCTAAAAGATTCAATTTCAACTTCTTTTTTCATTTGAATTTATAATCGAACTAGGGTTTAAAATAACATTCATATTACTCTTCATTCCCATCAGAAGGGTGTTCTAGGAAAATCCTAGTGTTGGATTTCTATTTGGGTAAGGGTTGCATGATGATTGTTTCATGCTTTGAATCATCCAAGTTGTGCGTGCTTGTTGTAAAACCCTCTCTTTGGTCTTGACCTGTTTCATTTAGTGGGCTTTTGTTGAATATCTTTAGTGACCTTAATGTATAGGGTTTCGGGGCCCCTTCAAAACCTATTTTTACCTTTATCAAAAACATTCATATTCAAGAGTTATAACATAGAATAAACATCAGGTAAAATGAGAGAAAACTTCCATCCTTTTGTGTAATAAAAGCTAAAATCTCTTTTATGATATTTCTCAGCATTTTTACATAGATTTTTAAAAGATAGGTTTTAAAAGATAGGTATGCTAGTTTCATATCAATTGTATCAATTAAATTCAAAGCCCCGTATAATCCACTATTCCAAAATAAAGAAAATTTTAATTATTTTTCCAATTCCAATTAGAGGTTGAATTTGTCACATCTTGGAACAACTGCAATCTACTAAAATCACTTTAAATCACAATAACATTTAAACCAATTAAGTGATAATTGAAAGATCAAGGTTTGTAACAACACCTCATCATACTACAATTTAACTTAAATAAGTACATGTGGATAAAATTAAACTCCCTAACACTATGCATACTCAACAAAAACCCTCTTTACATCAAAGTTAGCAATATCATTGCTTAGGGTCACTTGAATTTACTCTAACATTGCACACCCATTACAAACAAATAATGTATTGTGAAAATCTAAAAAATATGATAGAGCATTCTAAAGCATAACATGAAAAATCAAAACATCACTAACGTAATCATGAATACTTACTGCAATCATAAACAAATCTATTCGTGAGGAAGGCAATCACATTGAAATAATTAACATGATTAAATTAATCACATTTAATCGTGTTAGATGTGATTAAGAGTTAGAGCTCTTTATCCACATTAATATAAATCACGTTTGAAAGGTAATAATATAAATATCTATCTCATGCACCATAACCAATTTAGCTACTCATGTTAAATCTTATATCCACGAAGAAGACTAATTGAACATTACCAAAAGAGTTGGACTACATATTAACAACTTGGAAGATATAAACATGAAACCTACAAATCAAGATTTAGAAGGTTACAAGCAAGATTCCTTAATTGGCTAGAATCATCAAAATCATAAAGCGCGAGGAGGGTGACCAAGGTCACGAAATGGATGGGCCTTGCCAAGTTAACTTCTAGTTTTAGCTAGGTCTTATTATTTCTACTTGGTCGTTAAAAAGTCAATTAAAAATCTTAGTAAACACAAAACAAAGCCCCATACCTTCACAATGTTGGATAGACTTGCAATAAATTAACAATGGTAAACTTAATTTAAGATATTGTCTTTGGAATTAATCATGAACACTTATTGCAATCATGGACAAATCCATTCATGGGGAAGGCAACCACATTGACATAATTAACATTTAATAGATAATAACATAGATATATATCTCATGCACCATGACCAATTTAATGCTTAATGGTAAGAGTTAGATCTTTTTATCCACACTGACATAAATCACATTTGAAAGATAATAATATAAATATCTATCTCATGCACCATAACCAATTTAACTCATGTTAAATATTTTATCCATAAAGAAGACTACAGGAACATTACTAAAAGAGTTGGACTGCATATTAACAACTTGGAAGATATCAACATGAAACCTACAAATCAAAATTTATGGGAAAGCTTCCTAAATTGGCTAGAATAATCAAAATCATAGAGCACGTGGAGAGTGACTAAGAGCACAAAATGGATGGGCCTTGCCAAGTTAACTTCTAGTTTGAGATAGGTCTCATTATTTCTACTTGACCATTGAAAAAGCCAATTAAAAAACATAGTAAACATAGAACAAAGCCTTAGATCTTCACAATGTTGAATATATGTGTAACAAATTAATAGTGGTAAACCTAACTCTATTGTTGTGTCAGCAATGGTCTAAAACATAATTAGAAACTTCTTAATGTCTATTGAAAGGACCTTCCTCTACTAGAAGGGTCAAATTCATGTATATATTTCAACCCTACAACTTCAAATTTCATAGTCCTCAACATAGTATAGCTAGATACACCTCTACCCTTGCCTAAGTGTGTGTATCCCTGCATCCATATCCAATACAGTGCGGACTCACGTGAAAAATTGTACCCACTTGTGCCCAAAGAACCAGACTTTCCAACCTTTCCAAATAATTTGTACCAAAAACACGTCCTTGTCCCCATGCTCTAAACCCTCCCTAAAACTTCATGGAGCATAGTTTTCTTGATATAAACAAAACCTACACCAAATGAGGAAGAGAAATAAAATGTTCTCTATTTAAGTGACCCAATTTTTTGGATTATCTTTCAAAGCAACTTTATTATTTTTTGTGTATTGTAAATTGTTTTTAATTAAGGTAAAAGCAGGTTTTACATGGACCCAAAACCAATTACAAAAAAACATAAAGATAGAGCATTAATGTTTTCAAAATGAAACACCTGCTGGAAAACAAAAGCAGGGACCAAGAACCGCACAATTCAAAAGAAGATACTAAAAGAGAAACAAACTACAAAACAACTACCAGCAAGAACTAGCTAATATCTGTTATCATTTCTTCAACCTTCTTTTGGAGGTCTTCCATCTTCTGGATAGTCTCTTGCAGCTCCTTCAGTTCTTTCAATTTTTCAAGGACCTTCCTTTGGATGCGCCCTCTAGTTCTCATCCCTAGACTAGTATTGCCAGCATCCTCATCAATGGTGATTGTTGTTCTTTCCAATAGTTACCTTTCCAGATAGTTATGCAACATATTCAGATTCATAATAGTCACCTTCAGTCCCTTGTTGTTGTGGCTCAGAACACCTCTAATCATACTATCATGGTTGCTAATTTTGGCTTCTAAGTCTTTCATCTTGTCATTAACTATCTTGCTCATCTCAACAGTACCATCCTCATTTTTATTTTTGTTTTCACCTTATCAAGAACCTTATTTTCCATCTTTCCCAGCTTAGTAGTCATATTTTTCATGGTATTCTCCATTTCCTAGATCTGGAGTTTCATTTCCTGCATTTCCTTTTTCCATTCCATATTCTTATCCTGACTCTCAGCATTATTCTCCTCCTCCTGCAGAGTAGATTCCCTCAATAGGATTAAAGATTCCTCTTTGTTGTTGTTGTTCTCCACTATGGTTGTCTTCTCCATGCTTTCCTTATTTTCTTTCTAGTTGTCTTCTTCTATTTCATTTGAAGAGGGGATCTTACTAGTCTCCTTACCTTCATTCTCTTGGCCAACTGTAATTCCCACAGTAAGCCCCTCATCATCATTACCATCCTCATCTCTATTCTTACCATCCCTAGAATCTGGTTTAACATCATTCATATTTTCTTCCACAGGGGCACCCTGAAAAGTGATTTTAGCCTCCATAGAAGACACCTGGGTTCCATCTTCCTCTTTCTCGGCACCCCCATTAAGATCACGGTTATCTTTCATGGCTTCTTCAGTTGAATTTTCCTGGGCCTCTTCTTCTTCCTCATCTGCTTCCTCCTCTTCATCTCAATCTTCTTGACTATTCTCCTTCTTATCATCATTCTCTTCTGCCATCCATTCATTCATTTCCTCTTCCTGATCTTTTTCATTTCCTTCCTCTTTCTCATTTTTTATCTCTTCTTCACCAGAAACCTCCTCATTACCTTCCTCAATGATAGCCTTTCCCTGGGAGTGAGACCTTTTCCCTAATTCCTCAGTGCTGGTAGTATCTTTTCCACTGGTATCAACAAAGGCCTTATCCTTCTTATTCTTTCTCTTCTTACTAGTCTCAGCCTTTGTATCCCCCTCATTCTTCTCATTTCTTTTACTAGTGATCCTTTTAGGGATAGGGTCCAAAATATTGTCTCTGATGTAGTCGGAAATAAGAAGGATCAAGACCTCATGCAGCATGGGGTTACTAGCATTTTTCCTGTGTCCCGTAATGCTACTATTTAGGGAACTCATAAGATAGTAAGGGAAAGAAATCCTCCTTTTATGCCTAAAGTGGTTAGCAAAAACAAAATGGAAATTGTAAATTTTGGAATATTGCCCATCAAGCGTAAAATATTCTATCATAGCCTTCAAGATTTTGGCCCAGAATTCATCAATATTGATAATGTCCACATAGTCACCATTTCCCTTAGTCATAAGGGCTTTCTCATCATCAGTTTTAGGGAAAATGGTAAAAGCTTCAGTTCCTAGTCTATGATTTCCTCTATGGAAATGGGTACCTTCCACAAGTAAACCGGTAATTTCTGCTATACTAGAAATAGTAAGAGTGAAGGACTTGCCCCAAAGATGAACCTTACCATTAGCCCAGCCATCCACGAACAAAGAAGTGATCTTTTTGTCATGCCCGTGAAGCTTCTTCATGAACTGCGTAACCCCCCCTTTCTTCAACTTCTTCCAAACTTTTATGTCATGTCTCCATTTGTCACAGTCGGAAGGTTCCTTCCTCTTCAAACCACCTCCCATTTTTTGCTTGTTTCTCATGTACTAGTTCGGCTCCTTACCAATGATATCCTCCTTACTTCTCTGATTATCTTTGCTATTTTGGTTATCGAGATTAACCCGATGTCCTTGTCATCATTAGATTAAGTGATTTTCCCTTCATAGTGATTAATGTCATAGTTGATTAGACTCATAATCTCAGCCTTTAGATTCGCTTCCCCTCTCCACTTTTGGGTGACATCACTCAAAGTACCTTCATTTGCCAGCCTGTCCGCCAGTTTGTTGCCTTCACGATAAACATGAGTGACGTGGCATTCTTCAAAGGAATTCATAATACTTTTAATTTTTTTAATGATGTGTTTTATTTTCCATGAGCTCTTAGATTTCCCTTTAATATAATTGATTATATTTAGGGAATCACCTTCTAGCCATAATTTTGTGTAGCCCATATCTTTCGCCATCATTACCAGGTAAAGAGCGGCTTCAGTCTCCGCAACATGGTTTGTTTGGATACCCAGCGGGACAACGATAGCTCCTAAGTAGTTTCCAACAACATCTCTTAAAAGACCACTACCTCCAACCCTTCCAGGATTACCCCTAGCCGAGCCATCAAAGTTCCCTTTAATCCATCCAAAGGGAGGAGCTGTCCATATTACATTATCTCTAGGATTCTGAATCTGACTACTTTTTAGTCTCTCCCATGAGATAATATTGTCCTTCTTGGTTTGAGGATCCCATTGACTACTATCTTTCCTTCCCATACTTCTATAGTTCTCCATTATACTTCTAGTTACTAAGTTTGCAACCAAAGAAGGAGGGGCCTTTTTCTCTCTAAATATTTTGTTATTCCTCTCCTTCCAGATATGCTAAGAGAAGTGGGGAAAGACAATTTTCCAGATATCCCTAGCATTCTTATCATGGAAAGGACTCTACCACTGCTGGAAAAACTCCTGGATAGATGGTGTAGGAGCACCTAATCCTACTCCAAATTCAACATGAATTCTCATGAAGCCTAAGGTTTCACACTAAGGTCCTTGAGACCTCTACTCATGCTTAGGATAGAAATTAGTATTGAGATCTCATTGTAAGGCCATAGTTCCAAGTTGGCATTTTATGAGCCCTTGGTCTAACTATTGGTCATTTATGATCCAATATCCTAGGCATAGGTAGTTTTAATATGTTTGGATCCATTAGTGATCATAAAATTAGGGATAAGACCAATTTTGGTCATTAGAATAGCAAATTGTCAAAATTGCTCAAAAGTTGTCAAGCAACTTTAGAGCAACTTTAAAAAGTTGTTAAAAACTTGTAAAAGACCCTCCAAAATGGTTAAATGGTTTAAACCTAACTTTTAACCATTGGGAGAATCCTATAAAATCCCTCATAGGTGGGTGATAGGATATACAACTTGTAATTGGCATTTTTATCAATAAAAACCATCTATTCTCTGCAAATTTTGAGTTTCAGAGTGTTGTATGGATAGGTATGGACATTGGGGCATGTGAGAGTGATTATAGAGGTTGATTATTTGAATCTTATTTCTATTGTAGTTGGTCTCATGTGTTAATTTGAATTGGTTTGGAAGATATCAAAACTTTTGTGACAGTGCCTAGGATTAAGGCTTAAAATCAGGATTGGAGATAGGGCCTGATTGTTTAGGCACATTCCACCATGGGAAATTGATGCCCCTTGGTGGAATACAATTAATTTCAATTTATTTTCATATTATGTAGGCCAAGAGAGTGGATTTGCAGGGAGTTTGTCTTGCCACCATAACCTAGGTGTACATCTCTATGTGTGCACCGGTTGGGAAACTAGGACAATCCTCCTAGATTTTGGTTGAGGGTTCTTCAAGACCTATAAACTTGGATTCTCACTTTTTTTATACATATGCACATGATCCTACATCTATTTTGTGCATTTTCATAGGGAAAAGATTACCTATAGTGTATTTGGAGCCCTATTTAGGCCTATTAGCCTGGTCCAACGTTGCAACAGCAACAACCTCCACTCATTTCCATTCCTTGGTGTTTAGGCATGTTTAGTAAAACCCAAAAGGGTATCAGAATCCTCAACCCATGCATAGCTTCATTTGGAAGTATTTTTTCTTATGCTCAGATTTCCTTCTAGGAAGGGCTACAAGCAGGTTTCTAGGATTGTGCAGTAGCATAGTCTTGTGTGTTGTTCAATGGTGAAAGAACCATTGGAACTAATGAAATAAGACCTAAATAGGCCAGAGAAATGTACATTAGCCACCCTTGGTCTTAGTATTCAGTTCATAGGGTTTGAATCCATATTTCCTTGAAGGAACCTCTTAGTAATTCATTGGTTTTGGTGCTTGGGACTTTGGCAAACCTAGTGATTAGGTTATTTTGTCTTGTAGGGTTGTGATAACCTTCAAAAAGTCATATTTTGATACTTTTGATAAGTATATTGGCACTAGACCTTGCACCTTGGGTGTTGAGGAGTTCAACCTTCACCTAATTGCTCGCTATTTGAAGGCTTCCGCTGATCACTGCTACATCAAGTGGTATCAGAGCTATGTCTGATCCTGAGAATGAGGATATCCCTGCAAGGGTTACAAATAGTGAGTTGGCAAAGATGGTGAGAGAGAAAAAGGCTACAAACAAGGCCTTAACTAAGAGGCTTCAGGAACTTGAGAAGAAGCTTGATGAAAAGGACAAAGATGAGTTTGAAAATGAAGAAGGGAGTGAAGAAGAGGAGGATGATCCTAATCAGCATATCCTTGTAGACCAAAGACCTTTCATTGATGATTTGAAGTCCATGGGAAGAAGGACCATGGAGGAGAAGATAGATTTGCTAGTTTTCAATGGCAAGTTGAATGTTGATCTAGCATTGGATTGGATAGAAGCATTAACAACATTCTTTGAATGTGAAGACATACCTAAAAAACAAAGAGTAAAAGTAGCAAGATCCAAGTTGAAGGGAGAAGCCCTAACTTGGTGGAACTTCATCCAAATAGAGAGGGTGAAGAATGGGAAGAACATGATCAATTCATGGAATAGAATGATTGCATTGATCAAAGAGACATATGTACCTGAGGATTATGGGGTACAACTCCATAGGAGGAAGCAAAGTCTGAAGCAAAAGGACATGGATGTAGGCTCATACACCGAGGAGTTCCTGAAACTATGCATGAAGACTAATATGGCTGAAGATGAAGAGGAGAAGCTAGCAAGGTACATGAATGGCTTGAAAGTATCCATTCAAGAAGAGTTGAGTCTACACAACCCTACCACAGTCAATAGGTGTTATCAAATGGCACTTAAGGTAGAGGAAAAATGGAAGAGAAAGCAAGATTTTGGCAAAGGAAAGAGCAATGATAGTGGGAACAGTTTTAGAGGCAAAAACAACTCTTGGAACAAGGGACAAAATAGTGGTAGCAGCAGTAAGACCAATGACCAAGGAGACAAAGAAAATAGTGACTCTAATTCAAGAGGAAACTATAGAGGAAGAAGACCTTTCAATAGAGGAAGGACAAATTTAGGAAGCGGCAATGGACCATTGAAGTGTTTTTATTGCAACCAATTGGGACACCATGCAGGAAGATGCCCTCAGAAGAGAAACAATAACCAAGGTGAGAGGAGAGCACAACTTGTCCAAGAAGATAAACAAGAGGACACTGCTGATGCTAGAGACTTGGAACTAGAAGAAGGAGTGTGTCTAATGATGAGGTAGGTCTTCCTTCAAGTACCACAAACCCAAGAGCCTCCACAAAGGAAGAATCTCTTCAGGACAAAGATCAAGTGTCATGGAAAGGTATGCAATCTTCTTATTGATTTTGATTCAACTGAAAATCTTGTGTCTTGTGAAATGGTTCAGAAATTAAGCTTGCCTAAGAAACCACACCCTTGCCCATATCATGTTTTGTGGTTAACCAAAGGCCAACAAACTCTAGTCACAGAACAAGCTTGGATAGAGTTTTCTATTGCTGACTTCAAGGACAAGGTCCTTTCTGATGTTGTTGAGATGGATGCAGCCCACATCCTTCTAGGCAGGCCCTGGCAATTTGATGTTGATGCTACCCACCATTGTAGGAAGAACACCTACTCCATCACCAAAGATGGGAAGACCTTCACCATGAAGCCCTTACCGGATAGGAAAACTAAAAAGGAACCCACTGTGATTATCATGGGGGAAAAGAAGATGTTGAAAACCTTGAAAGAATCTGATATTGAACCTTTTATCCTAATTTCTAAACCCAAGGATAACATCAGGTTTGTTCAAGAAGAGCCCATGCCAAATGAAGTCAAAAATCTGCTGCAAAAGTATAAAGAAGTCACTATTAGTGACCTGCCCTCTACCCTCTCCCATTAGGGATATTAGCCATCAAATAGACCTAATCCTAGGCTCTTCCCTGCCTAATAAGGCAAATGACTCCATTGTAGCATGCAGAGATTGCAAAATAGGTCACTGAATTGTTGGAAAGAGGGCTCATTCAAAAGAGTCTGAGTCCTTGTGTTGTACCCTCAGTCTTGGCCCCTAAAAAGGATGGAAAATGGAGGTTATGCACTGATAGCAAGGCCCTAAACAAAATCACAATAAGGTACATATTTCCCATGCCAAGGATTGAAGACCTATTGGATCAACTAGGTGGTGCATGCTACTTCACCGAGATAGACTTAAAGTCTGGTTACCATCAAATCAAAATCAAGCCTGGAGATGAATGGAAAACAACATTCAAGACTACTAAAGGTTTTTTTGAATGGTTAGTAATGCTCTTTGGTTTAAGCAATGCCCCTAGCACTTTTATGAGGCTTATGAATGAGATATTCATAGATTTTATTGGAAAATTTGTTGTTGTTTACCTTGATGACATACTAATATTCAGTCATAGCAAGGAAGACCATCTTGATCATGTGGAACAGGTACTAAGAAGACTTCATCAGCACAAGTTGGTAATCAACTTGGAAAAATGCATGTTTATGAGAAAGGAACTTGTATTCCTAGGTTTTGTGATCTCACAGGGTACCCTCAAGATGGATCCTAAAAAGGTAGTGCAATTATTAATTGGCCTCCACCAAAGAATCAAGGTGATGTAAGAAGCTTCCATGGGCTTGCAACCTTTTATAGGAAATTCATTAAAAATTTTAGTCATGTGTGTGCACCAATGCTTGACATAATCAAAGGTGGAAAGAAGACTAAGTTTGCATGGACAAAAGAAGCCAATGATGCATTTCAATACTTGAAGAATAGAGTCTCTCAATACCCCATCTTGGTCCTCCCTGATTTCAACAAAGTCTTCACTATGGAGACTGATGCAAGTAATTTGGCTATAGGGGCAGTCCTAAGCCAATAAGGCAAGGTAGTTGCTTTCTTTTCTGAGACATTGAATGAGGCCAAGAGGAAGTATTCCACCTATGACCTGGAGCTTTATGCCATGGTCCAAGACCTCAAGAAATGGAGGCACTACTTGATCCCAAAGGAGTTTGTAGTCTACACTGACAATCATGCTCTAAGCTTCCTTAATTCACAAGAAAAACTTTCAGTCAGGCATCTTAAATGGGTAGAGCAATTGCAGGCCTATACCTTTAACATTAAGCATAAAAAGGGTGTAGCAAACAAAGTTGCTGATGCACTTAGTAGCAGGATTGGTCTAGTTGAAGAAGTTCAACTCCAAAGTGTGGGAATTGAGTCCCTTAAACACCTATACTTGGATGACCCTGATTTTTCTGAGATATATCAGATTTGTACAAAGATGGAGGGCAGATATCACACTGATTTTTCTAAATATTTGATTTTTTAGACTCATCTTTATCCTTGTCATCAAGCTTCTTCTCAAGTTCCTGAAGCCTCTTAGTTAAGGCCTTGTTTGTAGCCTTTTTCTCTCTCACCATCTTTTCCAAATCACTATTTGTAACCCTTGCAGGGATATCCTCATTCTCAGGATCAAACATAGCTCTGATACCACTTGATGCAACAGTGGTCAGCGGAAGCCTTCAAATAGTGAGCAATTAGGTGAAGGTTGAACTCCTCAACACCCAAGGTGCAAGGTCTAGTGCCAATATACTTATCACAAGTATCAAAATAGGACTTTTTGAAGGTTATCACAACCCTACAAGACAAAAGAACCTAATCACTAGGTTTGCCTAAGTCCCAAGCACCAAAACCAATGAATTACTAAGAGGTTCCTTCAAGGAAATATGGATTCAAACCCTATGAACTGAATGCTAAGACCAAGGGTGGATAATGTACATTTATTTGGCCTATTTAGGTCTTATTTCATTAGTTCTAATGGTTCTTTCACCATTGAACAACACACAAGACTATGCTACTGCACAATCCTAGAAACCTGCTTATAGCCCTTCCTAGAAGGAAATCTGAGCTTAAGACAAAATACTTCCAAATGAAGCTATGCATGGGTTGAGGATTTTGATAACCTTTTGGGTTTTACTAAACATTCCTAAACACCAAGGAATGGAAATGAGTGGAGGTTGCTGCTGTTGCAACGTTGGACCAAGCTAATAGGCCTAAATAGGGCTCCAAATACACTATAGGTACTCTTTTCCCTATGAAAATGCACAAAATAGATGTGGGAGCATGTTAATATGTATAAAAAAAGTGAGAATCCAAGTTTATAGGTCTTGAAGAACCCTCAACTGAAATCTAGGAGGACTATCCTAGTTTCCCAACCGGTGCACACATAGAGATGTACACCTAGGTTATGGTGGCAAGACCAACTCCCTACAAATCCACTCTCCTATCCTACATAATATGAAAATTCATTGAAATTAATTGTATTCCACCAAGGGGCATCAATTTCCCATGGTGGAATGTGCCTAAACAATCAGGCCCTATCTCCAATCCTGATTTTAAGCCTTAATCCTAGGCATTGTCACAAAAGTTTTGATATCTTCCAAACCAATTTGAATTAACACATGAGAATAACTGAAATAGAAATAAGATTCAAAGACTCAACCTCTATAATCACTCTCACATGCCCCAACATCCGTACCTATCTGTACAACACTTTGAAACTTAGAATTTGCAGAGAATATATGGTTTTTATTGATAAAAATGCCAATTACAAGTTGTATATCCTATCACCCACCTGTGAGGGATTTTATAGGATGATCCCAATGGTTACAAGTGAGGTTTAAACCATTTATCTATTTGGGAGGGTCTTTTACAAGTTTTTAACAACTTTTTAAAGTTGCTCTAAAGTTGCTTGACAACTTTTGAGCAATTTTGACAATTTGCTATTCTAATGACCAAAATTGGTCTTATCCCTAATTTTATGATCCCTAATGGATCCAAAAATATGAAAACTGCCTATTCCTAGGATATTGGATCATAAATGACCAATATTTAGACCAAGGGCTCATAAAATGCCAACTTGGAACTATGGCCTTACAATGAGATCTCAATACTAATTTCTATCCTAAGCATGAGTAGAGGTCTCAAGGACCTTAGTGTGAAACCTTAGGCTTCATTAGAATGCCTGTTGAATCTAGAGTAGGAATAGGTGCTCCTACACCAATAGAGTTTGGTTTCACCCAATTGAGCTCAAGGGATGATATTATTGTGTCCCACACCTCTCTAGTAAAAGAGCAGTGTATCATTAGATGATTGCAATTCTCAGCTTCTTGACAACACAGGGCACATCTATTCGGTAGTTGAAACCCTCTTCTCATAAGGTTGTCCTATGTGAGGATTTTGTTCTAGACAAGCAGCCAAAAAAACATGTTAATTTTAGGTGTAAGGTTTTTATTCCATACCTGCACCCACAAAGGCTGAGCCTCATTAGGGAGGAGAAGAATCAAAGCAGAAGCAATCGAGAACTTTCCAAAGGTAGCCGGACCCCAGATAAGTTTATCATCCTCATTTTCTTTGATAAACTAGTTGTTTAATTGTTTATTCACTTCTTTAAATCTAATATCCTTCAGCCCAAGGTCTATCCACTCTTCATTTTTCCAATAATCACTCACAAATTCACCAATAGAATTTTTACAATCCTGGATAGCATTCCCCCATTCTTCATTCTCCATAAGAGGCTTCTTTGACATCCATTTATCATTCCAAAACTGAATTTTTTTGCCATTTCCCAGCTTCCAAATAGCACCTTTGCTTATAAGATTCTTGCCTTTACTTATACTATTCCATACAAAAGATCCCTGAATATCAATTTGAGATTGGAGCATTCCTTCAAGATTACTTAGATGATATTTCCTTTTCATTATCATATTCCATTCTTTCTCATCTTCAAAAATTCTCTAGCATTGCTTTGCTAGGAGTGCTTTATTAGTATTAATAATGCTCCTTATTCCCAAAACCCCCATCTTTTTTGGTTTACAGATCTTCTCCTAGGTCACCAGGCTGAGTTTCTTTTTCTCTTCCACTCCAGTCCAAAGGAACCTTTTTTGGATCTTCTCAATTAGCTCTGAAAACTTTTAAGGAATTTTGAATAGGCTAAGGGCATTGATTAGAAGGTTTTGCAGAGTTGCCTTCAGTAGTTGGACTTTCCTAGCTTGACTGAGAATTGCCCCTTTCCATCCTGCCAGTTTTGAATGAAATCTATCAAGGATTTCATTCCATAAATTAGCCTCCAATTTCAAGCACAATGATAGACCAAGATAAGAGGTCAGGATGCTTCCCATCTTGCAACCAAGAATAGAAAAAAAAAAATTCATTCTTGCTTCAAGAGTATTGAAGAGAAATAGGGCACTCTTCTCCCAGTTTATGAGTTGACCCATAGCACTAGCATACACATTTAACGCCTTTTTCATATTCCTAGCCTCTTTAACAGTAGATTCTCCCATCAAAATCGTATCATCTACAAATTGTTCATGAGAACAAACAATTCCTCCGGAGGAAGGTTGTAAGCCCGAAATCAAACCTTGAGAAACCTGAAGGGTAATGAATCTCCCAAGACTTTTTGCCATGATTGCAAAAAGGATAGGAGATATAGGATCTCCTTGACGTAACCCTCTGGTAGGTCTAAAGAAAGGAAGGATCCCCATTCACAATCATCGAAGAAGAAACCATAGTAACAAGTTGCATTATAAGTTTGATCACTCCATCATCAAAACCAAACACCTGAAGAATTTTTGAAAGAAACTCCCAATCAACTCTATCATAGGCTTTTGATAGATCAAGTTTCATAAGGAAACCCTGTTTCCTCAATTTTTCGAGCAAGTGAATATTCTCATGAACAACCATAATCGAGTCTAAGATTTGTTTTTCTGGAACAAACCCATTTTGTTGGGGGGAAATGAGACGAGGGAGAATCTTGTTAATCCTTGTAGTCATAACCTTTGATATGATCTTATACAAGGAATTACAAAGACTAATAGGCCTAAAGCTGTCAGTCATGTTAGCTCCTGGTCTTTTGGGTATCAGGGCTATGAATGTGGAGTTGAGCTCTTTAAGAATAGCTTTAGAGCCATAGAATTCTTTCACAGCATGACAAATATCTTTTCCAATAATTTCCCAGTAGTGTTGAAAGAAAAACATTTGGAAGCCATCCGACCCAGGGGATTTTTCACCTTCAAAAGACTGGATAGCCTTTTTAATTTCCTCCTCCATAGGAATAGACTTAAGAAAGAGATTGTCCTCAGCCTCCAACAACATGGGAATGGAACTCAACAAATAGTTCTGATCATCTTGATTGAGACCTTGTTCTCTAGAAAGAATCGAAGCAAAGTGGCCCATCATATCTTTCCTTATCTCTTCCTCTTTATTGAGAGTGCCCCTAGGGGTAATCAAAGTGTTGATTCTATTCATAGCCTTGTGTTTCATTGCTGTTAGGTGGAAAAATCTGGTATTTCTTTCTCCAGCTTTCAACCAAAGAGACCTTGATCTCTGTCTCCAAAAAGTTTCCTCTTTAGCTATGATATTATGGTAATCAACAAGGATAATATTTTATTCTTTTCTAAGATCTTCTGTCAACCCTATACTCTGAATCTTGTCTTGAATTTCTTTAAGATCCATTTGGATTTTGCTTTTAGTTTGAAAAATATCACCAAAGACATCCTTGTTCCATTGTCTAACTCTAGATTTGATATTTGCCATTTTTTTAGCCACTTGGAACATGGCTTTTCCTTTCACTTTGATATTCCACCATTCCTTTATTTTATTTTTGAACTCTGGGTGAGTCATCCACATTTTTTCCAGTCTGAAAGGTATGTTACCTTTTCCTCTGAAGGAGTTGGAAATAAAGGAGATAGGATAGTGATCCGAACCAATGCGATTAAGAGAGGAGAGGGAGTAGGAAAAGTTAGCAATCCATCAGTGAGAGACAAGGACCCTATCAAGCTTAACCTGTATGAGATCAACTCCCACTCTTCTATTGGTCCAGGTATAATCAATTCCTTCAAGGTCAATATCCAACAGACCTTCATTACTTATGAAATCCATAAGATCTACCCTGCTTTCCACTTGGGTATTATTCACTCCTTTCTTTTCAGCTTCTTTCAGGGGTGTATTGAAGTCTCCCATCATCATCCAGTTGTCATTTTGGTGATCCTTTCTGATGTCATGAAGCCTTTTCCAAAGATTGAGATGACCAGTTTTAGTGTTAGGAGCATACACATTAATCAGACTCTAGGAGAAATTATCCTTAATACTGTTGACTTTAACTGCCAGGAAATTATTGTCCTCTTTCAACAAGTTGCAAGTGAAGCTTTTAGTATTCCAAAAGATAGCCAATCCTCTAGAAGCCCCTTCAGAGTCACTGCTAAACTTATCCCCATTCTTCAGCAAATTGATTTTAACAATCTTATCTCTAACCATTTTAGTTTCTTGAATAAGCAAATTATCAAGCTTAGAATCTCTAACTAAGTTCCTAATTACATCTTGTTTATGAGGACTATTGAGACCTCTAATATGCCAAGATAAAATCTTCATTAAAAATTAGGAGGACAAACCTGATTGATGGTAAGTTGTCTACCATCCGCTATATTCTGTTTTGCTTCCTGCTCTCTCTGTTCTTTCTCAGATACTCTACCCCTTTCTCTTTTAGGTGTTCCAGTATCCACTTTTTGCTATTGTCCTCTTGTCTAAACTCCTCCAAATTTGATTTGACCCCCTTTTTTGTTTGATTTAGATGCTGAGCCTCCTTGTGTCTCCTTAGAGCTATTTTTTCCTATTGCAAGGGTCTGATCCTTAATGTTTTCTCTTCTTGGTTGGGACCCTGAGCCTTTACCTGCTGGAGATCTATTATTATTATTTTTTTAACACTGATCCATGGACTTTTGTTCTCTGTTTCCACTATTTCAGAGTCATCATACTGTTCATTTGATCTATCATTCTTTAAATCAGGCTCTAAGGAATTAGCATTCAATGCTTCACTACTAATTTTCTCTAGAATATACTAGGTTTCATAAACCTTCTACGGGCTTTGGTAGTTCTCCCTCCCCTTTGAAGAATTTAGGCTATCTTCAACCCTTGATGCCAGTAGTGGATCTGACTCTAAAGAGAGTTCACAAGTTTCCTCCGAAGAGGTAACCATTCTAGAATGATCCTGCATTTTATTTTCCTCAATAGGGATAACTACTTCCTTAGGACCTTCTATTTATTCTGATTCCCTTTTTGGGTGACCCACTTCTCCTCCATATTTGAATTTGAGATCTCATTAACAGGGGGAATTTGCATCTCCCATTTTTTTTTCCTCCATTCCCACTTTTTTGACATTTTAGACTCTTGGTCTTTCTTATCTATAGCTAACTTCAATGGACACCGTTTTGCCCAATGACTGACTTTTCTACATGTTAAGCATACGAAAGGGGTCGATTCATATTATATTTCTTGGGCCCATTTACCCACTTTCAAGTTCAGATTTATGACTTGAGGAAGGTTAGTATCATGCTAGATATTGACACATATCTGTACAAACACTTGTCTAGTTCGGGCTACAGTCATCAGATCTATAGTCAGTAGTTCACCAAAAGACCCTGCTATCACCACCAAAATATCCTCATGTGAGTACTCTAGAGGGAGACTCGAAAGTCTAACCCAGATAGGAGTAGATATAAAGAAATTATCATTATAGTCCAGATTTGTCATCCATTTTTGCAAAGACAAAGAGGATTTGCCCCACATCCAAGGGCCTTCCGACAACACTTTTGAAAGATCCTCTCCATTAGAGAATAAAAAGGAGAAAAAACCTTTCGTCATAGCCGCTACATCCACCTACCCTTTGAGCTTCCACTTCTAGAGGGTAAAAGCCCTCACCAGGTCTATATTTGGCCTAGGACCCGTAAGATTTCCTATCAGAGTTGAGGCCATTCTAGAAATAGTATGATCTATGATTTGATCAGGAATATTTAAACCTATCACCCCTTTACTTAGTTCTGAAGCTATATCAATCTTTGGGAAAGGAGATTTTTCAGTCAGTTTTATCCCAAAAAGACTACTCCATTTCCCCTTACCTCGTAACGAGTTCCCACCATGTGAGAGATCTTCTGGATGCTTCATTGACCCTTTTCTTTTCTCTGAAAGACCAGCTTTATCCCCTTTTTCTTCCTCTGGTCCCAAGACAGGATCGCTGTCCTTTCTCGGATGGGCCATGCTAGACCCACCAGCTCTTTCCCCATTGACAAACACAAGGTTTTCAGTCTTTTCTTCTACAATATTCTCCGTGACCTCCGCATTTCCAGGTACCGGTTCAGAACCTGCAGCCTGACCAAGAGCATCCTACTTCCCTTCTTTCTGACAATTCAATTTTTTTTCTCCTGCTCCTCCTCCTCCTGCTCGCTCCCTCTCCATCTCTCTTATATTAGAGGTCTTAAAAATTGGAAACATCCATATCCCATACCATATCCTATGTGTATATGTATTCGTGTCCATTCAACTTTGCCTCAATACCATTTATCCTCTCTCTACACATCTAAAGGCTACAAACCTCACATGACAACCACTTTCACTTTTATTTTCTTGTCCTTTCTCATGTTTCCTTATTGTAGACACGCAAAAATGAACAAAGTGCTTTTAAATTGCAAAAATCAATAAAATGACTCAAAATCATCAAAATGCATTAATTCAATAAAAAAGGGATCAAATCAATTAAAATGGACATAATTAAATAAAGTTGGACAAAAATAATTAAAGCAAAGTAAAAATAAAATAAGGATGTTAAATAATTAAATCAAAGCCTAAAGGGGTGAAAAACACTACATAATTGATTTTAATCAATTAATTGTATAGTTGTTTAAATAAAAAATCAAAATGAACCTATTACCCTTACATGGCTAAATTTAATTAATTAATTGAATTTAATAATTCATAATATCTTTCAACAAAGTTGACCAACCAATAAGAATTGAGGACAAAAAGACATAAATCACTCAAAAAGGATGAATCTCAATCACTCATTCGAAAGTTTCAATCTCAACCACTCAATCTTGTCCTTTTGTCCAAAGCTTTGAGGCAAACCTTTAAATTGTCCCTCCATTTATGAACAAAGCAAAGTATTTGACTCAACCTAAGGTAAATCATGATTACTTCACTCCACCCCCTACCCTTGGGAATTTACTATAAATATGAAGCATTTTGAGAGCAATTGATATCTTAGAAATTCATTTGCAAAGCATTGTTACTATAGGCATTTGAAGAGCATTATAAGAGCACTTAAGAGCATTTAGAGTAATTTGCATTATACTTTTGTCAATTTGAGCTAGAATCATCATCATAGAAGTATTGTAGAAGCATAGCAGCATACATTCTCATTTTAGAAATGTCACTAGTGGAGATTTGAGTTGAGAGCTTCACTTACCACCTCTTTCTAGAGAGCCATGAGATGCTATAGATCTTAGTTTAATTTTTAAATAGATTTGCATTGTATTTACTTTAGAATTGTTGCTAATTTGATCTTAATTTCATGAAGGTGATTATCATCATCACACAAATGGTGCCCACTGTGGGGCTCTAGGCCTCATTTTATCATTTTCATCATAATTTGCATGCTTGTATTATCTATTTTCTGTGAATATTTTGTAGGAAATTGGTGAAGTCATGCTTACGGGAGATCTGTTGAGGCCTGTAGTCATTTTACTGCCATCTACAATCTCTGTCCTGACACTTGTTATTTGAAAATTCACTCGTGGCATGCAAATTCTACACGGTTTTGAGAAATATGCACTTGCCTACAAATCATCTACTCACGCCTGTGAGATTAATGCATTCAGCCTTTGATGCTTAAAGTCACGCCTGTGACTCAGGAAGTATCACTTTTTCGCAATCTGTTATCGCCTATCTTTACATTTTGCTTCATCATTTTAAATAACAGTCACACTTATAATCTTTCAATTCATGCTTACTGTTATTAAATTATTGCTTTGCATAAATCATTTTCTGCAAATTTAAGTTCTATTCACGCTTTGTGATAAATTGTTCACACCTGTGTAATTTTTAGTATCGCCTATGTCACTGCAAAGTGTCACTTGCTATCAATAAAGTTACGCCTGTTAACAATTTGTTCACGCCTATTAGCTGGACAATGTCGCCTGCTACCTGTTGTCTTTGTTTGCTGTTAAATTGATTAAATCATCTATCTAACTCCCTGTTTACATGATTTAATAGTAAATGAGCAATCACAGGAAAGTACAGAAGCCGAAAAGAAGATTTAATCAAGAAGGAAAGGCTTTAGCAAAGAAGATTAAGAAGGAGAACTTTGAGCACATTAAGGCTGTTCTTGAGACTACACAAGAGGAGGACAATCAGGTATTTCAGAATTACCTTGCAATTGTTCAAGCATATAAAATGAAATTTGTCTCTTTAAATTGGATTTTTAGTCCTTAAATCAAGTTTTCCTTTGAAAGTTTGCAAATAAGTTCTCTAAAGATTTATACACAATGGTGGCTTCATTAATTTTTGATTTTGGTTTCCCCTCATTTTGAATGGTTGTGTTGGACTAACTTGTTGGAGGAGGGAGTAGGAACGATTGCCACTAGGTGAGTAAAAGAAAAAACCACAAAAAAGTGCCTAGCCATTGCTAGCTACAAAGGAAAAGGCATTCATCGAATCAAGCTTGCACTTGCTTAAATTGTGGCATTCATTGAAATCTAGCTTAATTAAAATAAGGAATTTGACCAAACACCTCCATTTCTAAGAATCTCTTTGTTACGAGATTGAAAAAGAACTTTATTGCTTGAGTGTTTGAGGAACTAAAGGGAAAGTTAGGGATATGCTCTTCACCTTTTAGGTGAACCAAATTCCCAAAAGCTTAACCTTAATTCCATTTTCCTTGCTTTATATGAACATGCTAGTTAAAATAGAGAATTAGTGGGCTTGCCTCCCGAGTTGTGCCTTAACGAGGCCGGTGAGAGGGATAGCCCAAAGTGGGATACACTTGCTTTTACCACGAGAATCCAACCCACTATAAATGAAACACATGCATCCTTAATGGGGTGTGTGACAAATGGATCTTAAATTTTTCAAATTTCCTCTAGTAGTCTTCATGGATTATGCAAAATCGTACCTTGGTGCGTGTGGGAAACCCTTTAACATACTTGGGGGATGAAAATTTAAGATCTATTTGAACGGAATCCACAATAAATCTTGGATAAAGTAGAAAGACTACCTTTTAGAGCCATGTTAAAAGCCAAATTTGACTTTAGGTAAGCTGCTTGGAATTCTTTCTTGTGTTATACTTGTGGAAACAATCGAGAATATACACATTAGATTTTTTTAGGGACATGATGAAAAATTGATGTGTGTGTTGAGATTGTTTTTTATTTTCAAACAAGAAAATTTCAAAGTACCTGATCTTAAAAGTTTAAAAAATTCAAAATCTTACAACCTAGTCAGAGAAGTGCCGCCTGTGCACAAAATAATCCTACCTATCAGAGGTTCAGTCACGTCTATGACTTTTATGAAAATGCGTATCAATAGGAAATTCACACCTAGAACATATTGAAACATGCCTACCAAAACTGGAAAATCACCTATCAATAGGAAAGTGTCGCCTGCATCCCTGTAGTGTGCTGCCTAACAATATACCAGTGCACGCGTATGCAAAATTTAGTCACGCCTATGCTAAGATCAGTGACGCCCAAAAATCTAAAAGGGCAAACAAAGAGTATTTGCAGGGGGGGTCAGAAAATTTTGATCATATATTTGAGTACCCTTTTCCGTGTTCTTATTGCTCCAACTTTCAGCTCAGTCAAAAATCTTGTTTACACCATTTTTGCAAATTTTACAAAGGATTTGACCACGGGTAATATTGACTCTTATTCTCCAAGGTTCATGCCTGCTTTTACTAGATCCTACTACATCAAGCAAACCTTGCAAGAAGATGAGACTTATTTGAGTCAAGAACTCCCTTACCTAGGAGACGAGTCTACCACTCCAAGAATACCCCAAAAATCACCCGAACAAGAAGGGGAAGACAACATGATGTACTATGGTAGTTTGGGTAATAAAATCAATAGTGGCATCGACCCCAATAACCAAGGTGATGCCAATAATGGGGGCATTGACATAAATAACCAAGGCAATACCAATAGTGGAGGGGCGGATCAAAACACTCAAGGAATTGATACCACTCACCAAAGAACTAATACTGAACCAACCACCGATGATGCCACCGATGAAAAGGTTGATGAAGTCATTCAATGCCCCTATTTATTAAGACTCATGGAAAAAGAAATGGTAAGAGATAAAGAAAAGTATTTCATGGACCTATCCTGAACAGGTCTTACACTTCCATGAGATTATGATGTGAATCAACTTAGACCACCTGAAGTTGAAGAAAGTTCCATTGACATCATGAACAAACAATTCAAAATATTTCAAATGCAATTGGATACAATCAAGCAAAGCGGGGATCCCAAACCCTTTTCTATTGAAGCATTGTGTCTGATCCTGTTTGATAGAAGTATAGTAATGGCACCATTCCTGATCAATGTAGTGTTTCCCAAATGTGACAAGTATGAAGGAACGTCAGATCCACAAGATCACTTACGTGAGTTTTGTGCATTGAGCTTAGAGTTCATGCACGATACCACCTATTTAATGAGACTATTCCCTAGAAGCTTAGGAGGCATGGCTATGGAGTGGTTTTCTAAGTTACCCTCTGACATTAAAACCTTCGAAGAATTAGCTTCAAAATTCATGGCTCATTACTCATACAACATCAAGCATGAGGTCACGATGATAACATTATGCAATACTAAACAAAAAGATGGAGAGGCATTCCTCACTTTCTTACAAAGGTGGAGGACAGTATTCGTGAGGTATCCTAGGAGTGTGCCTGAGAAGGAAAAAATGGATATATTCATTAATAGTTTGAGCACCGAGATGAACTACCGATTGAGAATGCAATGTCCCAAGACATTTCAAGACCTCATAGAAAATGGAGTAACAACAAAAGAAGTGTTGGTTAAGAGCGGGGAACCGAAATTGTATAAAGATAACAAGAACAACTCTAACAACAATAACTCCAACAATGGCACCAATCAAAATAAGAATTGGTTCAATAGCAATAGTCAGTATAAAAACAACAATAAGGGAATAGTCAATGATGGGGTTGTTGACTCTAGCAACTTGAAGGGGACTCCATTTTCTCTTACAAGAACACCTAATCAGGTGAATAATGCCAACTAGACCTCCAATGCACCTTCCAACAACAATGCTAATAATGGCAACCAAGGAAATACTCCAAGGAATAATAAATTTGATAAATATTTGGTGCCAACTCCTCAACGGAACTTCACACCCTTGGGTGAACCCCTCGAAAAGGCACTAAAGACCCTCATAGCTAATAATATCATTACTCTACCTAGCATTCAGCCTTATGAGCCACACAACAAGCCTAGTTGGTGGAGTTCCAATAGCCATTGTGAGTACCATAGGATTTGAGGGCACACGACAAACAAATGCTTGCAGCTAAAGAATATAGTGCAAGACTTAATCGATAATGGCATGATCACCATTGATGGACCTCAAAGCAATGAAGACCATACGACATTCAAACAACCCTTCTATAAACATGACAAAGGGGAGTCATCTAATGGAAAGAAACATAGCAGCAATAACATTAACTTTGCACCACCTTATGATAACATTGTGAATGCTATAATAATCAAGGAATAGCCCCAAAAAGAGACATCCAATGTTATTACTAGAGGGTAGACTTCGAGGATTACCCTACAAGGGGTTGCTCCTAAAGTTATTAGCACTTCGTAGTCCAACATTGTGATCAAGCAATCTTCTACAGCACCAAAACCTTATAGCTTGGTAGATCAGTTGCAAAGAACTCCAGCGCAAATCTCTATCTTGGAACTATTGAAGCTATCCCCTAACCATAAGGAAATTTTAGAAAAAGCTCTAGTAGAGATGAATGTTCTTGCTAACTTAGAAGAGGGGAAGTTCCAAAACATGGTAGGTCATCTCATTGCACCTCATTGCTTGTCATTCTCTGACCAAGATGACATGTCTATTACTCATCCCCAAAACCTACCACTGCATATAGAGGTCTTGATTGAACGCCATAGAGTCAAAAGAGCTCTCATTGATGGAGGAGTTGGCCTTAACATTTGCACATTAAGTCTTGTTAAATCCTTAGGGTTGTCCGAGTCCTACATTGAACCTACGAAAAAAATCACCATAAAGGCTTATGATGAAGCTGAAAGGGCCTCCAAAGGCATGATTGTATTACCCATTCAAGTGGGACTTGTCAAAAAGGACACCAATTGCCAAGTATTGGACATGAAGTTAACTTATAATATTTTGTTGGGGAGACCATGGATCCACAAGATGCAAGCAGTCCCATCCACGTACCACCAATGCATCAAATTTCCGTACATGGGTGAAGAAATCATGGTTGGAGGGGACTCAAATCCGTTCCAATATTAATGCACTCAAACCCCTTCATGAGCTATTTATTCTACATAACTGGGAAGGAATCATTCAAAGAGCCACCATTGAAGATACCAAAATGGATGATCCCATGATAACATTAAATGCTACTCCAAACCCTCCTCAAGCTAGCTCAATGCCATCAACTAAGGGAAAGGAAAAGATGAGCTACGAGGGTCCAACTGTAAATGAGGGTTCAGATCAAGTGCCTAAATCAGAGATAGTACCCTACAAACCCACTAGAGAAGAAAAAGATAAAGCTAAAAAGGAAAACTACAAGAAAATGGATGAGATGATGGATGCCTTTGACAAACAATGCAAAATTAGTTCCAAAGGAGTAGGGGAATACTTTGTTTTCCTATTCGACATACCTACATCTCTAAGAACACTTACCTCATAAGTATAACTCTTACTTCGTAAGAGAAAGTGACAAAGCAGCATTCAACAAGGAGGATAATGAAGTCCTTCAATGGCTTTATCATGATGAAGAGGATATCTCAAACACTCCCATGGAAATAATCCAACATGTTAATATACAAACTAAGCAATATGGGAAAGGGTTTGAGATAATGCAGAAAATGGGATACAAGGGAAGAGGACCCTTAGGCTAAAGGAATAGAGGTCTACTAGAACCCATTGAGCCTACTTGGAGGGAAAAAGAAGAAAGATCCGAAGTAGGCTACCAATACAAAGGCAAAAGCTCTAGCCTAATGCAATATTTCTATCCTCAAGTAAATGCCTTAGAATCCGATGGAGATAGTGATGACTCCCAGGATTATGAGTGGGATACCCTATCTGATGAATCATGCCAAGATAAATAAGTAGTCATAATACATATTTATGCAAAGATCCCAAGGCAAGAAACTCAAGCCAATGAAGAGCCTAATATACAAGGTCTTAACATAGGACAAGCATATACTAATCCGCCATGGATAGATACATTTTGGATGCTTTCGGAGGAGAGAGATTCAAACGTTAGTTTTAATCTGCTCATGGCTTTTCCCACGCTATTTCCCGTAGAAGTCGACAAGGAATCAAGTGAAGGGGATTTTGACCCTTCTTCCATTGACCATCTTGAGGAAGCGCACGTCATAGATCTAAACGATACAATGTACGAACCCTCAAATGAAGTCATGTCCATAAACCCAATTGATGAAAACTTGCCTAATGAAACCTTATCCTTGATAAATCCCCATCTTATTGATTGGGACCAAACCAAGCCAAGTGACTTGCTTTATTTTCCAAATGACCAAGAAGCAAACCAATACCTTAATGTAGTTGAGCCCTCTTTCACCAATGAATTTGAACTGAACATGATAGAAGTAGCGGGGGTTCAATCTCTTAGTCAAAAGAAAAAAATGAAAAAAAAAAAAGAAAAATAAAAGTTCTAGTGCTGAATACCATTATGTGGCAGCATTAGAACCCAAAAAAGTAAAGATAAAAGATGTTTCCTTTGGTGAAAACCCAATTGTGGCATCAAAGGAAGAGAGATTGGATACTCTACCAAAGCATGAGGAAGAAAGACCACCTATACTCATAGAGCCGACAAAAAAATTTAACATTGGGATGGAAGTGGATCCAAAATTTATACACTTGGCAGCATCACTTACACCTCTAGAAAGAGAGGATTTCATCAAGTTTTTCCAAGAACAACAAGTGAACTTTGCATGGTCATATGCCGACATGCTCGGCTTAGATCTTGACTTTATAATGCATCATTTGAATGTTAGACCAAGGGTTAAACCCATTAAACAAAAGTTGAGGAAGATGCACCCACATATAGCTCTCTTAGTCAAGGCGGAATTAGAAAAAATGTTGAAGGCGGGATTCATAAGGGCAATAGCCTATGCTGAATGGATATCTAACATTGTATCGGTCACAAAACATGACAAATCCATTCGAGTATGCACGGATTTTTGAGACCTAAATCTTGCTTGTCCTAAGGATGATTTCCCACTTCCGAGCATTAATGCAATAGTTGACTTGACAATGGGTCATTCCATGTACTCCCTAATGGATGGTTTCAGCGGATATAATCAGATCAAAATTGCACTTGAAGACCAAGAGAAGACCGCCTTTACATGCCCTTGGGGCACTTTTTGTTGGAATGTCATGCCCTTCGGCCTTAAAAATTCCGGAGCCACATATCAAAGGGCCATGACAACTATCTTCCACGACATGATGCATACATTTTTAGAGGATTATGTGGACGATATATTGGCCAAGTCCCAGAAAAGAGAAGAACACCTCCAAATTTTGAAAAGGATATTCATTCGGTTGGAGCAATTCAAAGTCAGATTAAACCCAAAGAAATGTGCCTTTGGTGTCCAATCTGACAAGTTATTAGGCTATATAGTTTCAGCCAAAGGAATTGAAGTGGACCCGGAGAAAGTACAAGCGATAATGGATATGGAGATACCAAAGAACATCAGCCAAATGAGGTCCTTACAAGGCAAAATACAATCCATAAGAAGGTTTATTTCTCAATTGGCTGAAAAATGTCATTCCTTCACAAGGTTGCTACATAAGGATACTATGTTCATGTGGGATGAAGAATGTCATCAAGCTTTCACATTATTGAAGACCTATTTGATAAATCCACCTATCCTAATGCCACCAATCAAGGGAAAAGCATTTCTTTTATACATATCTGCTACCAAAAGATCTCTAGGAGTACTTTTGGCGCAAGAGGATGAACAAGGAAAGGAAAGAGCTATCTACTATTTAAGTAGGACATTGATCAAATACGAACTTAACTACACATTCATGGAAAGGGCTTGCCTAGCAGTTGTGTTTGCATCTCAAAAATTGAGACATTATATGTTGATGCATAAGGTAAAGCTTATTGCCAAAATTGATCCTCTCAAGTATTTGCTAAGTAAAACTGCCTTAACGGGTAGGATAGCCAAGTGGGTTATGATATTGAGTGAATTTGACATTGAGTATGTCGATAGAAAGGCAATAAAAGGACAAGTGATAGCAGATCACTTAGCTGAGAATCCAATGATTTCTACACAAACTATTCAAGTGGAATTTCTAGATTCCGCAATTGTAAACATAGAGGCAAAAATGTGGAAGTTATATTTTGATGGCTCCTATACTCAAGGAGGTTCCGGGGCCAGCATATTATTGGTCACTCCTCAAGGTTACACCATTCCTAAGTCCTACAAAATATTGTTTCCATGCACAAATAATATAGCGGAATATGAGGCACTAGTCATAGGCATCAAAATGGCCTTAGAGTGGAACATCACGGAGCTACAAATATATGGAGATTCTCAACTCATGATCAATCAAGTCAACAATGAATATAACACTAAAGATGAAAAGTTGATGCCATATAAGACCATGATTGATGGATGGAAGAAGTACTTTGCCTTGATCACTTTTGAACAGATTTCAAGAGAGAAAAATAGAGCAGCTGACGCCATGGCTACCTTGGCTTCCTTGTTACAAAAACTAGATCAAAATGAGAAGTACGAGTTCTTGGTGGAAGAGTTGGTGAAACCAGCATTTGACCTTCCCAAAACCCAAATTGTTTCCCTATTACATGGACATGACTCCCCTTGGTATGGCCCTATATATACACATCTCAAAGACCAAGTGCTACCTTTAGACCAAACCCAAGCCCAAAAATGAAACTTCATACGCCAATTAGCCCGTTACATAATCCTCTCAGAAACATTGTATCGTAAGGGTCTCGACGGGATGTTACTTAGGTGTCTAGAGGAGGAAGAGTCTAGGTTAGCTTTGCATGAAGTTCATGAAGGCATTTGCGGGTCACACGCAAGTGGATTAAACCTAGCTAAGAAGATCCTTCGCTTAGGGTATTTCTAGAAGACATTAGAAAAATATGCTTGCCACTTTGTCAGGATATGCAGCAAATGTCAATATCATGGTGACATGATACATGCACCAGCACAGGAATTGCACCCATTTGTTACACCTCGGCCTTTCTATCAATGGGGGTTTGATTTAATTGGTGTCATATACCCACCTTCTTCAAATGGTCACAAATACATCATAACAGCAACGAAGTATTTCACTAAGTGGGTCGAAGCGGTTCCTTTGATCGTGACTACAAGTAAGCAAATTTCCATGTTCATCTTGAACCACATCATTTGCAGATATGGCATTCCTCATGCCATAATAACAGATAATGGAAAACAATTCAAAAACAAGGATGTGGATGAACTTTGTGCTACATTTCATATTACTCACTGTATGCACCCTAAAATGGTGTCATATACCCACCTTCTTCAAATGGTCACAAATACATCATAACAGCAACGAAGTATTTCACTAAGTATTCAAGCTTCCAAAGGCTTCCACTTCATCTTTTTCTAAAAACATTCTTTCATTCCATGTGCCTAAACCGCAACCTCTGCTAAACATTTGCCATATTCCTTCTCGTATTCCTCCATTCACATTTGAGAATTATAACAAGCACACCAATCCTCTCTTCGAGGAGTCAGATAGCAATAATGAACCAGAATATGGTTCACATTTGGACCAGAATATGGTTTATGTTTCCTCCATTTTTCCCGCCACCCCTCAAGGTGTGTGTCGATGTTGATCTTGCCTTTCTTTCCAGCTATCCTTTTCACATTCCTTCCATTCATTATCCTTCTACCTTCTCTCATTTTTCCTCATTTGCCTATTCCTTCTGCGTCTTCCTTTCCTTATTAGCATCTTTGAGCATATCATTTTGAATCCTTGACACATCATGGTTTATTCTTTCAAGGAGCATTATCTAAAAAGCTTGCCTTCTTCCAAAAAATAGAAAAAAAAAGAAAAAAAGAAAAATTCAAAAAGAAATAAAAAAATGATGAAAAAATTGAAAATGTGCCATGGTGAAAACCTGGAAACAGGCACCTTGGTAGCAAAAGTAAAGAGAAATAAATTCGTCCTATGGTGAAGACCACTCTCTTGTGGTGCCTTGGATAAATACCATGATGAAAATCTGGCAATCAGGCATCATGCGTAGTTCTTCTACATATTTCACCCATTCCATCTTCTCTCTTTGATCTTGACAATGTTGATCTATACACGAACATTTGGCTATTTTGTGAGCTATCTTACGATGATCTTGCTTTCATTCCATTCATGTTTAGCCTTCGTATTTTTCTTCATTCATTCTAGCCTTTCGCTATCTTTTTCCCCCTTGGTCTTGATCTAATAAAAAGAGTAAAACACGATGCTATGAAGCCTCTTGACATGTCTACTCCTTTGGACTGCATCCTTTCCTTCTTTTGCAGTGCACTTTTGTGACTTATCCTATGCTATCCTTTCATTGCTTGTCCAAATGCGCTTTACATGACAATTTTTCCCTAGCTTGGGTACTCTTGAGGAGTTTGTCTTTGAGGATTTCTTCCCTTCACTCTCCTTCATTCTCATGTCTTCTATCTTTTCCACCAGCTTGCTTATCCATCTTGTCTTTCACCTTTCTAGATATTGGGACTACACGATGTGATCTTGCTTGGAAGTTTGATGCTTATTCTGTCTGGGGGCATCCTTTGTACATATATTATTGATCCTGAAAAAATACCAAAATTTTTTTTTTTGATATATGATGCTGAAAAAATCCTAAAAAACATAAAAAGTCCTGAAAAAAATACAAAAAAATCAAAATATTCCAAAAAATAAAAAAAAATAGAAAAAGTGCCTTGGTGAAAACCTAGCAATAGGCGCCTTGGTAGCAAAAATCCAAAAAATTGAAAAAATGAAAAAAGAATCCAAGTGGTGAAAACCTGGAAACAGGCGCTACTTGAGGCCTTTGTACCCCTATTTGTTAGCATGCGTCTTCGACACTTAACCACTTTCCATCATGCCTTGACCTTATTTGGCCTAGTCTGGAATTGGTCTTTGTCTTTGCCTAGGGGGCATAACTGTTCGCATAGGTCCTTTTGGTGTGCTTGTCTCTTGGGGCATTTCACAACAGGTGTTTTTTAACACCACCCCAAACAGTGTTTTTCAACACTACCCTTGCGTCGAGTGTTTCTTAACACTTATCAGATGTCTCACCCAATAGTCCAAAGTATGATGCGATATTTCTCATTAGCATACTCAGAATTTGACTCTATGACCAACACACACGCACTTAAACAATCAACTCGCCTGAGATATGTTGACTTTATTTTTCTTTGTGTGCTGTCTATGAGAATTTCTTTGATGAGTGGTCTCTCCCTGAGAAGTTTTCGATGATGCATAGCTAGAAGACTGAGGGAATGAGAACATGTTTTCTTTCTTTATCTGCTTGTGGGTATATTTTGTTGGTCCTAATTGTCATGAGCATTTATGCTAGTCTTACTTGACACTATGGATTGACGAGGTATTATCCTTGACTGTTTTGCGAGTGCATGCTTCTAGCTATCCTGACTTTAATGTGTCTTGATACAAGCATAATCTCGCTATATCATATTTAGGTGATCTCACTGCATTAGTCATCTTGACCTATATGTCTTTGATGCCTAGGTGAGATTTCCACATCTCTATCTGATAAAGATCATATTCATATCCACATAGTTATGCTAGTGTGCATTGTATGATCTTACGACGCTACCAATAACGCTCGATGATGATAATTAGATGTCTATAAGCGTTGTGACCTTGCAAGTCAACCACTTTCATAGTAGCTTGCATTCTTAGGTTCATGATAGTTTAGTTTTTGCATCTTGCATATGGAGAGAGTTCTTATTTTTATCATCTATGGAGTAGTTGGTCAACTGTGCTCATTTTCTGATTCTCCTTGATCATATCTTTCATTTCTGGTCTTTCATATCACATCCTTTTCTATCCATTTTCGGACTCGAAATCGAAATCCAAGTCACATTTTCAAGTTTTCTCATTCTTCTGAGCAGTTGACTGACCTTTTGAGGCATAATTTGATTTTCGATGGACTTTCTTCCTTCCATGTCTCTCAAATTTTCTAGTCTTTCATCCACTCTATTTCTAGTCTTCTATTTCTATTCTTCTACTTCCTCACTGGGGCATGTTCTATTGCCTAATGGTTAACCTATTTGACCCTTACATTCGATTATGATTTGATCAACCTTATCAATTTTCTGTCTCTCCTCTACTTGATTTCGATTTCGATTCCGAGGGGGCAGTACTTATGGGATTCTCATCCCTAATTCTCTTGATTTTCCTGATTCAGACATCTTTTGTGAGCTTTTGCTCAAAAATTTGAGATTCTTATCTCCCATTTTTAGACTTGATTATTGCCTAGCAGTGACGGTGATAGTTTTGTCTAAAGCATGATTTGCACCTAGCAGCGACGGTGTTGGTCTAAGCTTTTGTTTGCCCAGATGTGATCCCGAATCGACCTCATATCTGAGTTGTTTTGTGATCCCAAATCGATCTCACATTTCAACTTCATTATTTGACTACATGTGTTCCCAAATCGATCACACATTAGTCAAAGAGGGGCAAATGTATGCACCCTAAAATGGTCGCCTAGACTTTGGGCCCCATTTATTCAATTTATCAATCCTGAATAATTTTGATCAATAATCAATATTTTCAACAATATCAATTTCTTGATCAAGTCTTAATTTCGATCATATATTGGATTTTTATCCTATGGGCTAACCATTTATCCTAAGTCTTTATTTAATTAAAAGGAATATTTCCTCCCCTTTTAATAAATAAAAAGCCCTCACTTTCCTCTTATCCTAAGTTGCACAAATAAAGTATTATTCCTATTTTATAAAAAGGGAAAAAGCACTTTTTGTCTCACATTAGGCTCAAAAGTCAACACTTCACTCTCATTGGAGGATACTTGTGCACATGGATTGCTCCTCTTTCAAGCTCCACCGCTGATTAAGACTTTTTGCCTCTTAATCTCCATGGTCCATTTCACCTCATTTCTTATAAAAGGAGAGCTCTCTCCTTCATTTGGATATCCATGTTTTATGCTAATGTTATGCTGCAGGTTTTAGGTGCATTTGGAGTTTGAAGACATTGAAGACTTGTTGCATTTCATTGTAGTTCATATTTGCTTTCATAGTTGCATAATAATGACATTCTTAGCTTAGTTTCCTTTTATGCAATAGAATAAGCTCACATAGTTTAAATAGGAGGCATTGTAATCCATTGCTATTTCCTTTCATAGCTTAGTTTGTACTTCCATTTTCATAGCATAGCTTGCACATTTGCATCTTCATCTTAGTTGCATTGCATTGCATTACATATTGGATTCTTGGAGATATTGGCATTGTTGCCCTTGTCTTCACTTGAATCTCTCATTGTATGGTTGACTAGCAAGGTCACCTTCTTGGAGCTCTAGTTGAGAGCAAAACTCATAGTCCCTTGCAACTCCATGCATAGAGAGCTATGAGCCGCTTTGTGAGGCCTCATTCTTGAGCAACCTTGCATGTAATGGTTCATAGAAGTGCATATTTTAGTGTGTACACTCACCATTCCTCATCTATCTATTACCCTTAGGGAAATGGGCAAGCTGAAGCCACAAATAAGAATATCTTGAAAATCTTGAAGAGATCAGTCAATAAATTAGGAAGGGATTGGCATGTGCAAATTAATCCAGCATTATGGGCCTATAGAACAAGCATTTAGACACCTACGGGAGCCACACCATTTTCATTAGTCTATGGGGCCAAAGTAGTTCTACCATTAGAGGTTGAAATCTTGTCTTTACAAGTGTCATTACAAGGGTTGATCACCGATGAAGACTATAGAGTCGCTAGACTTCAACAATTGGAGTTGCTAGAAGAACATCAAACACAAGCTTATGAGCACCTGAAAGTGTACCAAAATAGAATCTCGAGGAACTACAATAAATAGATCAAACTGAGAGTCTTTCAGGTAGGAGACTTAGTGTTAAGAGAGAACCCAAAGAATCAGGTTGAAAGAGAGAAGAAAGGAAAATGGGAGGCTAATTGGCTTGGCCCATTCATCATAGTATCTTAATTTGGAATGGGAACCTATAAGTTATCATATTGTGAAGGAGAGGAACTTCAAGAACCCATCAACATCATTCATCTCAAAAGGTTCTACACATGAGGGATATGAAAGAGTATAAAGAGTATCAAATGAGGAGCATCATATTTATTGCACATAGTCAAAGAGATCTTGAAAAATACAAAAAAATTGAAAAAGAGAAAAATACAAAAAAAAGGAAAAAAGAAAAAAGTTCCTTGGTGAAAACCCAGCAATAGGCGCCTTGGTAGCAAAAAGAGAAAAAGATCCAGAAGGTGAAAACTTGGCAAAAAAGCACCTTTTGTTCCCTTAAGTTTGTCTTTCCTAGTCACATATGTCCATATTGCATTTCCAACATCCCATTTGTACAATTGCCATTGCATCCATCATTTGTACATAATCATAATAAAGTTGTTCAGTCGCATTGTTGCATTGCCTGTCTGCCCTAAGTTTGTCGAACGATGTCATTTATCACTTGGGGGCAGAAGAGGATTGGAAATTTGGTACCACATGGATTCAATAAGTGCTACAATCAGTCATGTCAGAGAGAGATTTGTTAGAGTTTCAGCAAAGTGGAAAGTTTATTGAACCTTTGATAGATATCATGGTTCAAAAACCTAAGTATTTGATCCTACAACATGATCCTTGAGCCTACATTGACTTTATAATTCAGGATTAAAAATTGACAAAACACCTTAAAGATCAGAATGCTTGGAAATACTTTTTGAAAATCATGAAACATTGCAAAACACTTGAAACTTTTTTTAATTTTTGATAATCTTTATGAAATTGACTTTTATCACATCTTTTGAGCTAATCAATGATGTTTCGACTAGATTAGTCATGAGAAAGACATGATATTTTATTGCCTTTGAGTGATTGTTTTGAGGAAGATTCATCAACTTATGAGAGTTTGTCTAATGACATGGTCATCAAAGAACCATTGAGGACTATCTCATAAGAGGACGGATTGACCTTTTCTTGTTTACGCAAATAGATCCCTTGGCTATTTAGATCTTCCATATCTTAATACCAAAAATCCACTTGCAACATTGAATCCGTTGACACTGGTATTCAGATTCGCATAGTTTGGTCATCCAATTAGTGAGGGTTGTACTTGGTTCAAAATAGAGGTTACCAAAAAGTGATAAAAAGTGGTATTCATATCATCATGATGTGGTTAGTGATGATTGTACTAGCTTTCTAGTCCCAGAATGCTCAATGATGAAAATTTATCTCCATGGCATTTCTTTGCTAAAAGCTGGTGACACTTAGGTTGCATTGCATTACATTATCATGTTAGATTAATTGCATTGCTTTATCCTGTTAGATTAATTGCTTATCATGTTAGAATAATTGCATTTGTTTGTCGTTAATTTTCCAAGGACAAGGGGGTACATCAATAATCTTGGTTAGTCAAAACATTAAATAAATGAGGGATTCAATCAAAATGTCTTATTCTTGATCAATCAAACTAAAAGATAATGAGATTATCTTTTGCATTCATGCATAACATTAATCATTAGTCATTATCCATATACCAAAAAAAGAAAGAGAAAAACATCCATACATCATTTGCATACAAATAGCTAAGAATTGCATTGCATACATCGAAAATTTCAAAAAAACATAAGGGGCATTTACATATGCATTTCCATAAAACATTTTGCATCCATATGTTGAGAAATAGGGAAAATCATGTCATAAATCCATACATCATTACATCATTTATCTATATCATAAAATAAGATAACTGCATCCATAGCATAAATCAAAGTAAATGCATAACACATCATAAAGCTACATAAAAGATAATCTCATAAACAAATCATCAAGGTGAACCAAGGAGTATATCATCAAAAAAGTGTTCATCAATGATCCATCAACTCAGTATATCAAGATATAATGTCATATAAAGTGGTACATCAAATAGTCTGATCAATAAAAAAACATGGCATGTGATACGAGTACATCAAACATGAGTGAATCTGTCATCAATCAATCAAGATATTGTAGCACCAGATCCATCTGGACCTCTACCGTCTTGTGGGGGAGGAGCCTGAGAAGTACTCGCTCCACTCTGTCTCTGAACCATAGCAGACATGAACTGCTACATCAAGGTGACAAACTAATCTAAATGCCCAATAAAATTGGACATATCAGTCCTCATAGTCTGAACCTCCTGTACTACAGTACCCATAGTGGGAACATCCTGAGAACCCTGTCCCTGATACCGTGGCTGTTGATCCTATGTAGGCACCTACTGTGCTGGAACTTGATCCTGCTGTGCTTGAACATCATCCTGCTGAGCCAAGGCCACTCTCTGTAACTGAACCAAAGGATCCAATCCACCGAGAATCTACCTAGTAGCATCAACATGAGCCTGTCTATCCTATCTCTGATGTCTATGAACTCTATGTTGTCTATCTGCTCTAGGACATACATCAAGTGCATCATCATGACCTCTAGCTCGATCTCTATCCCTCGCATGACCACCTCTCACCCGTGCTTGACCAATAGCAGGAGGATCTCTCTATCCTCATGGTCTCTACCATCTACCACCACCACCTCCATCACCCCGACCTGGGACAGGCTCTGTTGGATCAATGAAATGAGTAAACCTGTTACAAGCCCACCAATCAGAAAACTCACGAGACATACCTGCATCTGCCACACTAGAAAGCATCTCCCACTTGAAATAAGCCATACCAATAATCTGATCTAAGGCAAACTAATAATCAATGAGAGGACCCCACATAGATCTCTCTACCTGTACCCGAGCATATAGTGTTGTACCCTATGGCATATCTTATGTCCAACCATACTATCTAGAAACTCTGTCGAAGCAAAAGTGCTCAATAGTAGTAGTAGTGCAACCAATCATCCAGTGAGGGGAAAACATGTAAGGTAACTCATCATCATCCTCTCTCCAAAGCTCGCAACCCCTGTATGGTCTCCATAGAACCTAATCAAGATCATCAATTTGTCGCTGCCAAAAATTCAAATGACCCAAATGATACTGTACAACCATCCCAGTGTATAGAAAAGCATATGGAAAACCTTGAGGCCGAACCCTGTCAGAAATAGGCCTAGTGATGGGAAGATGCTCCCATATCTACAACTGAAGAATCACTGCACCAGCCGACAAGGATGCACTCTCTCGATAGACTACCTCGTGCAAATCATGGTAGAGTTGTGCAAGGATGCATGAACTGTTAGGAATAAGGTGTCTCAACCTTGGATAATTCCTATTCTTATTATTTATTTTGTAAAATGTATTTCTTGCAAATAATGTAATTAAGTGTGAGTGTACATGTCTAGTTGGCATGTTGATGTGTCACTCCACTTGATGTGTTGGCATCTTGAATTGTGTGTAAGGAGATCATGGCTGAAATGGTTATGACGGATTCCTATGACATGTAAGAGCTATGTCTGGAAGATTCAATGATAGGTGAAGACATGTGGCAACTGATAAAATTGAGTACTGTACACTCTTCCCCAATCGTGGGGTTCCCATTTTCTCGGAGAATGGTAAAACCCTAATACGACTATCTTTGGAAGTTGCCCTAAAAAAGGGAAGCGCATGATATAAGAATTTTTTTAGGGTTGCGAAGAAAGTAGAAGTAAGTGTATTGTTGAAATGTTTTATGCTGCCGCAATTTGTCTTCAAGAGTTGGAAAATCTTTTGAAAGAACTTGCATTGCAAGTGTATTGTAAACTGTAATAGTTTTGATTAATACACTGTGCAGGTTTTGGAGTGCTGGGGTTTTTACCAAAAGGTTTCCCTAGGGTAAATCATTGTGTCATTCTCTATTTTTTGTATGCATGGTATATGGCTGCAATATCTTTGTTAAAGTAGTTAACGAATCTAAAATTGTAAGGATTTAAAAGAATTTGCACAATACTTTCCTCTAGAGATTAGTGTAGGAAGTTGTTTCTGCACCTGAGTTTCCTAACATGAACCCCAATCGAAGCGTCGAGGATGAGCAAGTAAATCCTCCAATATCCTACCCCATCCGATGGAAAAACCATGACCTCGTCGGTCGGGAAGAAGCAAACCACCGATCAATGCACCAAGTATTGCTGGCAATGTAGGAAAGGAAGCAAACTGAGGCCAGGTGATCGTATCATCATCAATAGATTTGTCCCCAAACACTTGTCGACAGACTGTAGAATTGTAGATGGAATCATAATACACAACCTCTCATCTGCATGGGATATGTAGTAATCTATACACGTCCTCAGGCGTGATAGTCATCTCTCCATAAGGAAAATGAAATGTATTATGGTCGGAGTGCCATCACTCCACAACTCCAGTCAATAAACCATGGTTCAGCTGGAATCATGGAAGATCAAGAAGGAATCTCAAACCACACAACTCAATCACATGGAACTCAACATCTGTAAGTGTCTGGCCCAAATCAATGATCCAAGAAGCCACTGTCCGGATGTATAAAGTAAGAAAGTTTGCCTGTTGGCAAAACAAAGGAATCATACTAGTATACCATATCAAGGAATCATCTCAAGTCAATCAAGTCTATCAAAAGTATCAAGCAATCACACCAAGTACCATTTGTTCGTGTCTCTGTGTCCTGAGAATGAAGTAGCAGTATCAAATCATATCGGTTTTCACACTGATTGATTTATCCTATCAATATCCTATCCTAATCAGCTTGACACATCACATTCATTGGTAACATTATCCTGATATCCTAATCCATTTATTTTGTTGAACAAAATAGACCTAATCTAATCATTCGACTCGAGCATCAAAAGTCATCAAATTTTTCATCAGACACAATCAAGTACAAGTGTGAAAATTTTTCCAAGTCTGTAGGCGTGATTTTAATCATCCCAGGCGACATTCCTCTTAAGCGATAACAAAAAGTTGTGACGCGACATTATTTGGGTGTTATGCGATAGTTCTCATGCTACGCGACAATAAATCATGCTAGGCGACAACAAAATGTGGCCTAGGCAACAGTCAAATTGTTAGGGTTTCCAATGCGATAGAATATATGAACAAAAACAATTAAAGCAAAGGAAAAATCAAATGAGGATGTTAAATAATTAAATCAAAGCCTAAAGGGGTGAAAAACACTACATAATTTATTTTAATCAATTAATTGTATATTCGTTTAAATCAAAAATCAAAATGAACCTATTACCCTTACATGGCTAAATTTAATTAATTAATTAAATTTAATAATTCCTAATATCTTTCAACAAAGTTGACCAACCAATAAGAATTGAGGACAAAAAGACATAAATCACTCAAAAAGGATGAATCTCAATCACTCATTCGAAAGTTTCAATCTCAACCACTCAATCTTGTCCTTTTGTCCAAAGCTTTGAGACAAACCTTTAAATTGTCCCCCCATTTATGAACAAAGCAAAGTATTTGACTCAACCTAAGGTAAATCATGATTACTTCACTCCACCCCCTACCCTTGGGAATTTACTATAAATATGAAGCATTTTGAGAGCAATTGATATCTTAGAAATTCATTTGCAAAGCATTGTTACTATAGGCATTTGAAGAGCATTCTAAGAGCACTTAAGAGCATTTAGAGTAATTTGCATTATACTTTTGTCAATTTGAGCTAGAATCATCATCATAGAAGCATTGTAGAAGCATATCAGCATACATTCTCATTTTAGAAGTGTCACTAGTGGAGATTTGAGCTGAGAGCTTCACTTACCACCTCTTTCTAGAGAGCCATGAGATGCTATAGATCTTAGTTTCATTTTTAAATAGATTTGCATTGTATTTACTTTAGAATTGTTGCTAATTTGATCTTAATTTCATGAAGGTGATTATCATCATCACACACTTACATGCACCTATGTTTTTACCTGCTTGCATAAAGTAATATTATTTCATTTCTTTTGATTATGTTTTACTCTTCTTGGTACATTTCACTCACTCACCTACTTCACTCTTAGGGTATTCATATTTCACTTGTAAACTAAACTAATCCCTAAATGCCCACTCTATCTTTGGACATAGATTCAAATTCACAAATGTTAGTTTCTCTTTGGTGGTCTCAAATTTGCAAATATACATACAGTTTGCAATTCTACTATGAATGAAGCCCATCCCTCGTGCAACTCTCCTCATTTTCAAGTAGGATCTCTAGATTAGTATTTGAATTACAAGTTAGTCATCCCAATAAGTGTCAAATTACTGTGTTACAGAAACAACGTGTCTTACCCCATAGTCCCAAAAGAAGACCATTTACCATTATTTTTACAATGAGTTGCAAAACATTGTATACAGTTAGAGGAGAAAAAATTTAATTCAAGTTATTGATTGATATAGCAACAACTGTCACTAGCTATTACTAGTAGTAGTAGAGTAAAGTTTATCATGATGCTTTAGAACATTGGTATGCTATTTGTCACCTAAAAGCAGGAAGACCACATAGAATCGTTTAATAAACAAAACCACCTATCATTTTTTAAGAAACATCTTGATATCATTTATAACATTTGACACCATTAAATATTCAATAACATTTAACACCATTAAATAAATGTAACCCACAATATGCAATGGACATACAATGGATACTTAGAAAGGCAAATAAAGTGAAGCATGAGTTGTTTTTATTATGTGAAGCAAGAAAATTATTGCTTTTAACAAAAATGTAGTATGTAATATTCCAAGACTTTGCCATATCATGACAAATCATAAAAATAAAAAATCCCAAAATTTAAATAAATAATTAAGAGTAGTATCGAATGGTAAGAGCAAACAGATTGCAGGGGCACCAGATGGTAAGCCATTCAAGAGCAACTTGTTCATGGCTCTCCAAAAACCTATTAAAAAAATAGACCTTAGTTCCAAAAACCCTATTTACTATAAAGACCATATAATACTTCATATTATTAGTCCAGCCTATCTATAGGTTGAGACTTATGTTCTCAATTAATTTTTTGCTATTACTTTACCTAAAAAACAATGCCTGTACAAATTATTAAACATGATTTTCAATATTTGAAGTGCCTTGTTTTTTATTTTGAATTTTCTGAAAAGTATTTCTTTTTTCTTATTGGCTGCTCCTATTTTTGCTGGGGGTTTAATTATTTTTTCATTCTGAAAATTTAAAAAAAAATTGTCTAATCAATTAAAAAATAGGAGAAAAAAATATGTATTTACTAGTACAAGTACTAATAATGTTACTATTCTTTAATATTAATTATATTTTTTATACATGATTCCTTTACATTTAGATTAATATTTAATTATTAGTACAAGTACTAATAATGTTACCATTCTTTAATATTTATTATAGTTTTTATACATGATTCCTTTACATTTAATCTAATAAACCAATTTTATCTAAATATTTATTATCTTATTAAACAAATTATATATTAAACTCTATTTTATTATTAATTTTATTTATTTTTAATTATTATTTTTATTGATACACATTATTGTTTATTCTATTTTTATTTAAATTTAAAATTATTCTAATTATTTATGTTATCACAATCATAAATAAAAGCTATTATAAATAATTTAATTTATAATTATTTTTCTTCTATTTAAGTTTGAATTATTAGTACTTGAGGGTAGCAAGTACTATTGCATCAGTTTTTGATAACACATATTCTATAGTTTAAATGTTAATTTTTTAAGTTTATAATTTGTAAAAATTATTTTTTGATGATATGATTGGCTAATACATTTGAGCTCTTATTACTGGAGTCAACCAATTAAAATGTACCACGTTTGTTATTTATTGTACATGGAAATCGTGCATTCAAAATTTTATTTGGTTTATGGTTTACAACTTTTTAGATACCTATTAAGAGATTGATAAGTTTTTCCTTATATTAAAATAATATTTCCATTTTTGTTGTATTATAAAATATTGAATTTTTTGGATTTATTTTAATATATATTATATAAATTTAGATTTAATAGAATAACATTATAATATTGTTGAAAAAGAGTTATTTGGACTAAATAATTAATATTAAAATTAATTATAAGTAGAACTATTTTACAATTTAAATTAATTATAAATGATATTTTATAATTATTTATAAAATTTGGTTTATGGTTTACAACTTTTTAGATACCTATTAAGAGATTGATAAGTTTTTCCTTATATTAAAATAATATTTCTATTTTTGTTGTATTATAAAATATTGAATTTTTTGGATTTATTTTAATATATATTATATAAATTTAGATTTAATAGAATAACATTATAATATTGTTGAAAAAGAGTTATTTGGACTAAATAATTAATATTAAAATTAATTATAAGTAGAATTATTTTACAATTTAAATTAATTATAAATGATATTTTATAATTATTTATAAAATTTAAAATATTATTAGAACTATAATTATAGTAATTTTATAATTTTTTATAATTAAATAATTACTTTACATATAAATTAAAATTAAAATTAAAATTAAACTTAGTTATAAATTATTATAATTAAAAATTCACTTTACATATAAATCAAAATTAAAATAAAATTTATTTATAAAACTAAAGGCAAGTACTTGGCCACTACATGGCACTTGTTTATCTTGCACCCACTTGTCTTTATCACCTTTATTATCTATCACTTATTTAAGTATTTAAAAATAATTTAATAAGCTAATGATATACTTAGATTATATTATTTATTATTAATATTATATATTTCAAATTATTGTTATTTTTAACATTTACATTTTTATATTTTGACTATTTTTTTCTAGATTTTTTAATCTAATATAGATCTAAAAATTACTATGACAAACAAAAGTCATTAATAGTTCAATTTACAATTATTTTGTTCCATTAAAATTTGAATTATTGTAAAATATATATATATATATATATATATATATATATATATATATATATATATATATATATATATATATATATATATATATATATATATATATATATATATATATATATATATATATATATATATATATATATATATATATATATATATATAATCCCGCTTAAATACCTCTCATATATCACTTCATACATCTTTATCTTTCTATCTTTCCCTCTTTCTACCTCTATTTCTCAATCTCTCTCTTGTTCTCCCTTTCAATGTTTCACTCTATATTTTATCTCTATCCTCCCCCCTCCATATCTCTATGTTTCTTATTCTCGCTGAAAGAATGTATGCATATTTTTGGGTATGATGTATCAGATCTGCAATAAAAGTTTCTTTCCCTCTAAAATATGACATGGATGGTGGAGCTCTTTTCGCATGGACTAATACACCCAGGTTTCTTCCTAGTAATGTTTTGTCATGTGTCAAAGCAAATTTTGACTATGCAAAGGTGTGTTCTTCTTCCTCTTTGTATACAATGCCCATCTTTATCTCTTTCTCTAGATATTGAGTGCTAAGTGAATTCATAGACTTTGTCCATTTCAGGAATTTGTTCATCAAGAGCTAAATATCAAGGATAGCATGAAATTTGTTCATCTTGAGTTAATGATTCTAATTTTGACATCTTTGTTATCGCAGATTCGGTCATACTAGTCTAGACTATACCTACCACAATTGTGCACATGCCAAAAGAAAGAAAACTTCATTGAATGGCTAGGCCTTAATTATTCTAAATAAATAGAAATCATGCATGCAACCATGAATTTGATTTTTGAGAAATTATAATATGCAACGTTGGATCCTTAACTCATGAATTGAGTATTAAATTTGTCTCATGTATCCAAGTGATTCTTGAAATAGAAAATCCGTAGTGCATTGAGATAAACATTATTTCAATAGATCCTTTCAAACTCAAAGACAATAGAGTAATAGGATTAAGTAAATAAAATTATAATAAGTTATTTGCATTGTAAACAATAAGTATAAAAGATTTGTATTGAAAGATTTAGTAATTAGTGGAAAGTAATATTTTAACCTCTATTTCAAACTAGCCACATAATTTAGCAACATTTTGTATGATTACACAAGCTATTTTATTGTAGGTGTTAAGTTGTAAATATGCCTCTTGTCAAGTAACTCTATCTTACAACTGGTCAATTTGTCTTTTAATTTTTTTCTTAATCATGATTTTCTCCTATTAGGTGGACTCCTGCTGTAACACAACTCTTGTATTATATTATGTTATTATTATAATATATTTATAGTTGTATTTGTATTATAATATCATTGTTATACTATTTTTTAACTAAGATAATACTATGCATAATTTTTTTTTTCTAAATTTTATTAATTAATATAAATTCTCAAACTATCTACCCTGAAAATTTTCATTGTGGATTGACTAACTTCAATATTACTAACTTCAACAAGTGTCACGTAGTGGCCAAGTACTTGCCTAATTTAGTAATTAATTGTAATTCTAATATGAAATATAATTTTGATTTTAATTTTAATAAAATTACTATATCTTATTAATATAATTCTATTTAATAGATAATTATAATAAGAAATTTGAGATTTCAATATAACTAGTATAAAATTTTAATCTCTAGTTTTAATAAATTTTCCTTATAAGAAGTTATATCTAATTATTGTAATAAAAAAAATTGAGTAAGTTTAACACTTTAATTTATAGTGTCCAATAAATACCTAAATTATTTCACTTTAATATCTTATTTACAATTATTGATAAACTAGCACTTGCACCAATGAGGTGCAATGGTTAAGCCGATAGCAACATATGTTGTATGGTGATTGGCCGGTAGAGTTTTAAACAAAAACAAAATAAGTGAAATGTAAATATGTTACATATAACATTATGAGTTTTAAACAAGAAAAAAATAAATGAAATGTAAATATGTTACACAAAATAAGTGAGATGTAAACAAGTTACCAAAATATTATGATAGTATTACATCAGCAATCTTATTTTGAAATGAGTAGTTGTTAATGTAGAGTTAGTGTTGTTAGAATCATTGTTTAATAGAGTCTCATTTAAAAAAAAATTTACATATAGTAAAAAATTATTTGATAAACTTAGATAATAACCTATTTTCATTATTTGTATCACCTTAATTTATATATAATTATATTTGTCATTATTTTCCAAATTTTTTATATTTAAATAAATTTCTAAAATTTTAATCATTTCTTACATTTTTCTTTCAATCCAATAAATTTAATATTTTATAATTGTAATTTATGGTTTTACTATTAATAAACTAAAAAGAGCTTTGAAATGTAGCTATTTATCTATTTCTTAAAAAAGAAAGTATAAAAATAGATTCAAATTCTCAACAAAATAATAATTTATTTTCATCTTATTTTATTTATTAAAAAATTACAAATTTCACAAATAAAAAAATAAATGATTTATACATTTTATAAATGCCAAATTTAAAATTTATGTAATAAAATTTAAAGCTGTGTGGGTTATTAATTGTTTTTAAAAATTCTAGATTTTTAATAGGTATCTATAAAGTTGTAAACCATAAATGAATAAAATCAAATTATATATAAATTAGATTGTATTATTTGAATGCACGATTTTCATTATAAAATCAGATGATATATAAATTAGATTCTTTAAATGCACATTTTCATTATATTGAATATAAAGTGTACAATAAATAAAAAACATGGTACATTTTAATTGGTTCATCGTGTAATGGAAGAAATCCAAAAAGTGATGCAATAGAACTTGCTAACCTATGGACAAGTACTAATAATGCTCAAACAATTGTCAAGGGACTCCATCATTAAAAACATTAATTTATTCAAATACTAACTATATCAATTCAATATATTGATAATTAGTAATCTACATTAAATGTTTTTAAGATATTAGATTTTAATACTCTTAAAATTAAAACAGTGTTAATTCATTTTTAATTTGCTAATTTTTTAAAAAAAGAACAAATGAAAAATAAAACGAAATCCTCCTGTAGTGTGCCCCGTAACACAGATTTCAAAACAATTGGTTAAAAATTAGTTTTTAAAATACGTACGATATTTTCTTTACAAGCAGGGAACCTGAAGCAGCACTGGCCGAATAGAACCAGTGTTGTTGGCGGCAGAAAGAATGTTTGAACGAGGGTTTAGGGTTTTTGTAGCAAGGAATCATATTTGTTTGCAACAGGAGAAGAATTTTTGAATGGGGGTTAGGGTTTCCGTTTTAGTTGTTGGAACATTTCACTTTACATTGGACTGAGAATCTTTCTTATGTATTGCAAGTAAAAATTCTTGAACTTTTTTAGTGTTAAGTAAGCTGGAAAACAACATTATTGTTTATCTTCATGTGAAATATTTTCTACATATTTGTTATAGATTAGTTTGTGTATCAGAAGTGAATGAGAAGAGTGATTGAGTGAATTTCTATTATAATGCAATTCATAGCATGTAAGTAAATGATCTTTACTCTAATTGGGTGCCACCTAAGTATAAATGGGTCGAATTTAATTTTGACAAAATCATGAAGTTCACCTTTATAGAAACAAAATTGTCTCTTTTTATTGTTCTACCTTAATTGATCTTTCAGTTTTTGCTAAATTAGGAAAAACCACGAGGTATATACCTATAGTGAATGAATAAAAAATGAGCACTCATACTCGCAATAGATTCTCATGAAAGCATAAGACAATATAAATCACAGAGAGGGATTGATCTCAAACACAATCTCATTACGAAACAAAGTACTCTTGCTCAACGCATCTATGCACACATCTAAAAATTCAAATGGTTTTCAATAACTCCACACCAAACAAATGAACTTAGTCTCTAGTATAAACACATACCCAAATACAATAAAAAAGGAAATAGAAACAAGAGGAAGAGGACTCAACTCTTCAAAATGGTTAACATTATTAGATTTTCACAATCCATTTGTAATACAAGTTCGTTTCTAGATTCGATTGTGTTTGTTTTTTAGCATCAACATTTCGGATCACACTCCGTGATCCATCATTTGGCTATTACAAATTTTGCACTCTCTAATCCTGATGATGGATCACAGAGTGTGATCCAAAACATTGATGCTAAAAAACACACACGATCAAATCTAGAATCGAACTTGCATCTTCAAAATGGATCATTTTGGAATGCAATACTATTTCTCTTCCTTCAAGCTTACTTCTACACTTCCAAAGCTATAAAAAATCCAAGCTTAAAACACTTACAACCTTAAAAACCAAAAACAACACGAACTCTCTCCAAGCTATCTCACTATATCTTCACATTTTTAAATGGTGTAATTCGCCTCCAAAAAATACATCCCCATCCCATATGGTAATGTCATTTCACACATCTTCGACCAATAGGATCGAGTTGAATTACCTCTCACTTACACTTGCAACCAACTCTCTTGAAAACCAATCCATATCTTTCATGTGCTCCCACATAGACAAGATATGGAAAAGACATAAGGGAGTGGAATGTACTTCACACATTCCACCTCCTAAAAGTCTTGGGAAGTGACAAGGGTTTTCAATTTCATGGATAATCCACACTAAACCCATGCATGCAACTTAAAGGTATGTTCTCTCTAAAAGTATTGGATGAATACTACACTCATCTAACACTCTAAACACAACCCCCAAAAGGTACCTTACCCATAGATACTTTTCCCACTCGGTTATTTTCACATAAGAACATATATAACACACACCCCTTTTAAAATGGTCATCACTGCAAATCGGATTTCACAATAAAAATAATAGTTAACAATTTCACCATAATGAAGCAAAAACGTGATAAAGTCACCATGATGAAGCAAAAATGCTTGGAAGTTAGCATTGTTTCTCACAAGGGATCCTAGTCCACTATAAACTAAGATGATTGGCATGACCAAGTAAATTTAATGAATTTCTCATTAATTTATAGAGTGAAATGGAAAGGACAATTAGGGTTTGTAATAGTTCTCTCATTCTCCCACTTGCAATCGATATATATCCACATACTCGATGTGTGAGCTGAATTTCATCACAAAGTATAAGCACGCATAGTCAAAGTGATTAATTACAATTACACTTTCCATCTACAATGTGAAATCATATACACAATCATAAATCAATTATAAAATTAATATAATCACAACTAAAGCATGATTATTACTTCAAGAGGCATCTTCTTTGGCATTTCTTGAATACCGTGTACAGAGGAAATTTGACAACAATCCAAGTTCAAACAATAGAAAGCAATCCTTGCAACATGTGAAGATAGAAGAGTTGTGGTGACCTTTCACAAATTAATTGCATTGTTGGAATAAATGACATCTCAAACCAGTGTCTACATTTTCAATGTTCTAATTTCAAGTTGTGCATGATTGTATACTTGGGTAAATCTTAAATGTTCTTAAAATTATTTTTTCTTTATTTTTCTTAATAACATGTCTCTAATCTCTCACATGTAATTTATTTATTTTTATTTATAAGTGGAAAGATGTTGAGATACAACTTTAATAATTCTCTCGGGGAAGTGATGGCGAGAGCGATACTATTTTAGCTTAGCAACATGTTTTTCTAAAAGATTCAATTTCAACTTCTTTTTTCATTTGAATTTATAATTGAACTAAGGTTTAAAATAACATTCATATTCAAGGGTTATAACATAGAATAAACATCAGGTAAAATGAGAGAAAAATTCCATCCTTTTGTGTAATAAAAGCTAAAATCTCTTTTATCATATTTCTCAACATTTTTACATAGATTTTTAAAAGATAGGTTTTAAAAGATAGGTATGCTAGTTTCATATCAATTGTATCAATTAAATTCAAAGCCCCGTATAATCCACTATTCCAAAATAAAGAAAATTTTAATATTAAAAACAATTAACATCCAATTTCAATTAGATGTTGAATTTGTCACCTCTTGGAACAATTGCAATCTACTAAAATCACTTTAAATCACAATAACATTTAAACCATTTAAGTGATAATTGAAAGATCGAGGTTTGTAACAACACCTCATCATACTACAATTTAACTTAAATAAATGCATGTGGATAAAATTAAACTCCCTAACACTATGCATACTGAACAAAAACCCTTCTTACATCAAAGTTAGCAATATCATTGCTTAGGTTCACTTGAATTTACTATAACATTGCACACCCATTACAAACAACTAATGTATTGGGAAAATCTAAAAAATATGATAGAGCATTCTAAAGCATAACACGAAAAATCAGAGCATCACTAACGTAATCATGAATACTTATTGCAATCATAAACAAATCTATTCATGAGGAAGGTAATCACATTGACATAATTAACATGATTAAATTAATCACATTTAATTGTGTTAGATGTGATTAAGAGTTAGATCTCTTTATCCACATTAATATAAATTGGGTTTGAAAGGTAATAATATAAATATCTATCTCATGCACCATAACCAATTTAGCTACTCATGTTAAATCTTGTATCCACGAAGAAGACTAATTGAACATTACGAAAAGAGTTGGACTACATATTAACAACTTGGAAGATACAAACATGAAACCTACAAATCAAGATTTAGAAGGTTACAAGCAAGATTCCTTAGTTGGCTAGAATCATCAAAATCATAAAGTGTGAGGAGGGCGACTAAGGTCACAAAATGGATGGGCCTTGCCAAGTTAACTTCTAGTTTTAGTTAGGTCTTATTATTTCTACTTGGTTGTTAAAAAGTCAATTAAAAATCTTAGTGAACACAAAACAAATCCCCATACCTCCACAATGTTGTATAGACTTGCAACAAATTAACAATGGTAAACTTAATTTAAGATATTGTCTTTGGAATTAATCATGAATGCTTATTGCAATCATGGACAAATCCATTCACGGGGAAGGCAACCACATTGACATAATTAACATTTAGTAGATAATAACATAAATATATATCTCATGCACCATGACCAATTTAATTCTTAATGGTAAGAGTTAGATCTTTTTATCCACACTGACATAAATCACATTTGAAAGATAATAATATAAATATCTATTTCATGCTCCATAACCAATTTAACTCATGTTAAATCTTTTATCCACAAAGAAGACTACTAGAACATTACTAAAAGAGTTGGACTACATATTAACAACTTGGAAGATATCAACATGAAACCTACAAATCAAAATTCAGAAGGTTATGAGCAAGGTTCCTAAATTGGCTAGAATCATCAAAATCATAAAGTATGTGGAGAGCGACTGAGAGCACAAAATAGATGGGCCTTGCCAAGTTAACTTGTAGTTTGAGCTAGGTCTCATTATTTCTACTTGACCATTGAAAAAGCCAATTAAAAAACATAGTAAACATAGAACAAAGCCTTAGATCTTCACAATGTTGAATATATGTGTAACAAATTAACAATGGTAAACCTAACTCTATAGTTGTGTCAACAATGGTCTAAAACATAATTAGAAACTTCTTAATGTCTATTATAAGGACCTTCCTCTACTAGCAGGGTCAAATTCATATATATATTTCAACCCTGCAACTTCAAATTTTATAGTCCTCAACACAATATAGCCAGATACACCTTTGCCCTTGCCTAAGTGTGTGTATCCCTACATCCATATCCAATACAACGTGGACTCATGTCAAAAATTGTACCCACTCGTGCCCAAAGAACCTGACTTTCCAAATAATTTGTACCAAAAACATGTCCTTGTCCCCATGCCCTAAACCCTCCCTAAAACTCCATGAAGCATAGTTTTCTTGATATAAACAATACCTACACCAAATGAGGAAGAGAAATTAAATGTTTTCTATTTAAGTGACCCAATTTTTGGGGTTATCTTCCAAAACAACTTTACTATTTTTTGCATATTGTAAATTGTTAAATCAACTTATAATCATTTTTATAGCATTATGTGCCTATATTATTGTTAAAATAATAAAACTATTCTCTAATTATATATATATATATATATATATATATATATATATATATATAATGTCATATCCAACCATATACATATTGGAGGTCTTAAAAAATGGAAGCATCCATATCCCATACCATATCCTATATGTATATGTATTCGTATCCATTCAACTTTGCCTCAACAACATTTATCCTCTCTCTACACATCCAAAGGCTACAAACCTCACATGACAACCACTTTCACTTTTATTTTCTTGTCCTTTCTCATGTTTCCTTACATGCACTTATGTTTTTACCTGCTTGCATAAAGTAATATTATTTCATTTCTTCTGATCATGTTTTACTCTTCATGGTACATTTCACTTACTCACCTACTTCACTCTTAGGGTATTCATATTTCACTTGTAAACTAAACTAATCCCTAAATCCCTACTCTATCTTTGGACATAGATTCAAATTCACAAATGTTAGGTTCTCTCTGGTGGTCTCAAATTTGCAAATATACATACAGTTTGCAATTCTACTATGAATGAAGCCCATCCCTCGTGCAACTCTCTTCATTTTCAAGTAGGATCTCTAGATTAGTATTTGAATTACCAGTTAGTCATCCCAATAAGTGTCAAATTACCCTGTTACAGAAACAACGTGTCTTACCCCATAGTCCCCAAAAGAGAAAAACCCCTAAGACCATTACCATTATTTTTACAATGAGTTGCAAAACATTGTATACAGTTAGAGAAGAGAAAAAATTTAATTCAAGTTATTGATTGATATAGCAACAGCTGTCACTAGCTATTACTACTAGTAGTAGAGTAAAGTTTATGATGATGCTTTAGAAAACTGGTATGCTGCAAAAATAGGAAGCTGAAACATGAAAAAGGTAATAATCCATCTTGATCTCCACACACCTTTGCTTGTGAACGAAATTGAACAGAGAGGGATTGTGGCAATTTGGTGAATGCTTTAAGCAACCTAAAAAATTAGGCTTGGGTTCCTTCTGGATTCTTTTGTTCAAAAAACATATAAAAATCATAAATAAATACATATTATATTTGTCACCTAAAAGCAGGAAGACCACATAGAATCGTTTAATAAACAAAACCACCTATCTTTTTTAAAGAAACAACTTGATATCATTTATAACAATTGACACCATTAAATATTCAATAACATTTAACACCATTAAATAAATGTAACCCACAATATGCAATGGACATGCAGTGGATACTTAGAAAGGCAAATAAAGTGAAGCATGAGTTGTTTTTATTATGTGAAGCAAGAAATTATTGCTTTTAACAAAAATGCAGTATGTAATATTCCAAAACTTTGCCATATCATGACAAGCCATAAAAATAAAAAATCCCAAAATTTAAATAAATAATTAAGAGCAGTATCGAATGGTAAGAGCAAACGGATTGCAGGGGCATCAAATGGTACGCCATTCAAGAGCAACTGGTTCATGGCTCTCCTGTCAAAGTTTTATATTCACAGTAATACCTGTAAAACTGTCTCCTTTCTGGGTCGATAATTTTTAAGCAGCTTTTCACAGATTTAGCTTCTCTAGCACTGAAGTTGATGCGCAGGTTAGCAACCACAGAAGGGTCAAGTAAATAGATCTGGACAACTGCGGACAGGAATGATGCCCTTCTTACCACATTTTATTGGCTTCCTAACTGTAACAGTGCTTTTTGATTAAAAACCAAAAGTAGAAAAAAATTAAAAAATAAAAAAGGTTTGAAATGCTGGTTCATCTCAGGCTCTGTCGAACCAACCCCGATTTTGCCCGAACGCACTCTGCCCCGGACACACGGCAGGGTGTGCCTGGACGAACCAGGATGTGCTCTGCAGAGCCTAAGACAAACCAGACCCAAATCCAGCGGCTAATGTGAGTGAACTGGTAATGTTGCATTGAACACATCCCCTAAATAAGTTGAACATGACCCGACTATTCCACCTCCAAATTAGCAACCAATAACACCATGGCAATAAACAATAAGACAGAAGGAGCATGCTATCAATCAAGGAAAACTGTTATGCAACCAAAAGGGAAAGCTGAAGCACGGGACAAAAAATACGTGCCAATTTTAATGCACCTTTGTTTATGGACAAAAGTGGAGCCAAAGGGGTTGCAACATTGTGGTGAAACTGAAAACCTATAGACACAGAAACTGAATTGCATTAAACACATTTAACAACATATCCCAGCAATTCTGCCACCAAATTAGGAACCAGTGACAACATAGGATTAAAGAACAGAACAGAGGGAGCACACCATGTGATAATGCAGATTCACTCCAAATGTAAGGGAATAGATTTGTCCCATACCGTAGGGTACAGTGATACCAAGATGGTCAAAACGAAATTGATGCTTAGCCACTTAATGTTTTAAACAAAGAGACTTCCCCTTGAGTTTAACAGCACAGCAAAGAATTGGTTTTTATGTGTCACAATATAAGTGTATTTCACTCATAAGGAAAGACACAATGAACACTGCTAATGCAATCTAAGGCACCTATAGTATATAGACATAACTCTTTGATCACAACTTTTGAAAATTTTATCTACTATAAAACCTTGCAAACTGCCAAATGGGACTATAATCAAACTTTTATTACAAGAGATTAATTACAAGCTTTCTCAATTTACTGTTCTTTATTTTAATTTTTTAATTTACGCCTGAAAAAAATCCCAGGGATGCATCCCTGGGTAAAGTAGATTTTTTTATTTGAAAGTTGTGAAACATAACTTGATTATGATCAAGAACTCCTCAAGAACCAGATCAAGAATTGGGACAAACCTGAAACTTTCAGTGCAATAGAAGAGAGATTAGTGCTTGAAAAACACATTATTTCTATATGATTTCCAAATGAAGGCTTTGTCCACCTTAGCAAGCAATTGACATTCTCTTTAAAATTTCAAGTTGTCATATGTTACTCATTTCAATGGTCCTTGAACAAGCTTTCAACATATGCACTTAAAAAAGGAGTGTAACTTGTTGACAGGACAAAAAGCAAAATCATATGCTGTGAGAAGCAAAAGTGAATCCTTAAAACTCACATACCATGTGCAACATACAAGCATAACATATATAAATTTTACATGATTCGATCCGTCAATATAAATGTACCTAATTTGGTGTGCTGGCTAGTGGCTAGTGTGCCCAGATCTTGCAGAGAAACCAATAAAGGCCCACCATCCATCCACATTCAAACTGGGCTCAACATTATCTACCTTGGTAGCTGTCAAAGTAGAAGCACACTCAATAGCAAGCTATTGCGTAGAAGTTGTATTTTTTTGATTTTGCTGATTATGTAAAATTGTCCACTCGTCCATGGGATTTCAATTAGATGCACCAATAGCTTCAACGACAGAGACTCCTGAGGCATGAGGTTCGCCCTCATTTTCTTTAACATCCCCCAAATCTCTTGATGTATTTTGATCCTCTGATAATTTTCTCGTATCAGATTCTCCAGGATCTTCAACTTGAACAGTGTCTGTCTTCTTTCTGGATGTGAGATACCGAAGGCGGAAGGAAACAGCTTCTGGTCCAAAAGGTTTATTTGCTGTTGCACCATAAAAAGCTGTTTCTGCATCAGAACAGTTCCTGAAAATCACCTGAGCACAACCCGAATCACTAAAGAATTGAGTTTCTGAAATCTGACCATAGTGGACAAACATTTCTTTCAGTTCTGTTTCTGAAGGGAATGCAAACCCTGGAGGAAAGTTCATGAAGAGAGCTGTAGGACTTTCTTGAGTAGAGTCTGTCAAATTATTGGCAGCTGAGCGTGGAACCTCTTTTGATAAAGTAGTATCAGGCGATCTAATATGATCATTCAACTTCTTCACCTTTTTTGATGGAGTAGAATCTGATGATCTTACACGGTGCTTTGGTTTGTTTTCTGAGTCTTTTGCCTGTGATTCAGCCTTTTTTCTCTTCCTTCTTAACCGATGGCCCTTTGGCCTGGAAGCAATTGCTGTATCACTCCAATTTGACTCGTCTGAATCATCAATGCTAGGAGACACAGTTAACTTACAGGAACTTTTAATGGCTCTCCTATATGAGGGATAAAGAGAATCTTTCTCAAATACTTCATCTCTAAACTTCAAGAAAATGTATGCGACCCTGGATAATATATCATTCTCCCCTAGAAAATAAATAGGATTCTGAGCCACTAAGAAAAGCTCAAACAGTGATTCTTTAATAGAAAAATCTTCTTTAAAAGGCAATGGAGATTTGATCCAGTTTGAAGATGACCTTGGAATATTTCCCATACTCTCAAGTTTTGCTTTTTCCCTGTCCTCAAGTGTCTTCTCAACTGCTGGATCTACAGACTTTATGATGGAAGGAGATCCAGTCAACTGACTCGCTATCTTTCTTAAACATTCCCCAATGTTGAATGATTTTGGAACCTTCTTTCTATCCCCTTGTGCAGTTTCAATTATGGCACTATCAGCGTGCATAGTTTTCTTTTCTTGCCAACCCTTAGCTCCTTTCCTATATCCACCAGAGGTGAATATATACTCATTTTTTCTTTGCTTCTTACTAGTTGATTGAGATAGTTTTCTGCCAGACCAGCCTTCTTTTTCCTTTCGAGCTCTTTTTGGAGTTTCAGTAGAATTTTTCAGTGGCAAGTCATCCTGCTCAGATGCATCATATCCTTGAGAACCCCCAAACAATTTCTTCTTGTTCCTCAATGACTGTCTTCTATTTGAACTTTGTCTATGTTCTCCAGGGGAACTATTGTTGCTCTTGACATCTTTGGGTGTTGAAAACAGATTTTCAGAGCTAGATGCATGCTTTAACAGAACCTCTGAAGATGTCTCCCCAAATGCAAAATGCCTCTGTGCTGCATAAAAACAATGCACTTGGGCTCGGAACGTGGTGATTTCCAAGTTGTTGTCAGTAAAGGGAGATTCTGCCAACTCTCGAACGTAAGTAAGCAATTTCCAAGGATCAAATGCAGTTGCAGCCGGACTAAAGCGTCTATGATTGTCAACAACAGCTCCTTTACGTAAACCATTGGAAATGAGTTTGTTTTCAAGCGTGCTATGAGTTTTCCCAGGCAGGCATGAGCAAGTCAAACCGAATTGCTCTTGCCTAGCTAGCTCATTCAGAGCCTTATCCACCCCGTTGCAAAAGACCTTTCCTGTTGAGAGTTTAGCCAACTCTGCAAAATTCTCCCGAAAAGGCTTTAAATTGGACAACTCACACCATGCAAATGTCTGATCACCAAAATTAGCCACCAATAACCGATCCTTCTTCTGCATCTGCCTTGCAGCTTCTGATGCATCCGAAGGATCAAATATCTGACCAGGCCACCAGGGATGGTACTTAACTTTACACCATACTAAATCCCCAACAGAAAACTTATGTTGCTTAGAAATGCAATTAGGTGAGCTCGCCTCTGCTTCATAAGGAAGCTGGACAGAATGGTTTTCACCGTCAGATTTTGTTGCACCTTGAGCAGAACTTGATGTTTGATCAACATTAGTAGTAGCTGACGCAAAAACCACCGTGCATTTTTTCATAGATGCATCAGAGCAGAATGGAATCTCACTAGAATGGTCTATTTCCTGCAATCTATTAGGATCGAAAATAGAATTTGGTGTTTCTTCTAGGGGACATAAATTTGAACTCTTCGCTATGTTTAAATCTCCGTGTTGATCAGAAGGCTCTTCCATTGGACTAACCTTAGGCTCTTCAGGGCGGTTACCCTCTTGGGACACACGAAGTTCTGTTGTGTGTCCTGACAAAGTCCCTGAATCTTCACAGTTCTGCAAAGCAATGCATCTTGATTTTATCCCCAAATCCTGCTCCTCATCAGCTTTTCCACTGAGGATCGCTTTTACAGCAGCCGAACCATTGTCAACATCTCCAAACATAGCCGACCCATTAACGGCATCCCCAATTTTAGCAGAGCTATTTACAATGAATGCTCCAGACACAGCTTCTTTAACTCTCTTCACCTCGGGGAGCGTTGAATCCTCTGAAATTTCTTCACTAATTTCATTCAGATCAGCACAAACCCCTCCATGGCCCTTGCGATCATGTAGTTCGGTGGGTACAACCATAGCACCAGGATGCCTAACTCCCTCCGGCTGAATACCCATCAAAGGATTACAACTATTCTCAGCCTCCTCTGAAGTTTTCCGAACACCCATTAACAGATTACGACTGCTTTCAGCACCCTCTAAAGTTTTAAGTTCTACTTCTGAGGGATTACAAGTATTGTCTTCATTCAAGTTAATCCCTATGACCGAATTTGAGTTTTTTGCCGAGGCCATGGAATCTAAAGTTTAAAATGGGAAGAAAATAGTTTGGGTCAAGTCCAGATGCTTAGCACCTGCACCCTCATTTGTTTAGTTCCTACTGATCCTGAACCCTAAGAACCGCAAAAATATGGAATAAAAAGCAAGACAGCAAAACCCCTACCTGTGCAAGAAAGGCGCTGATGGGCACGCAAAACTCTGCCTAGCTTTGTCCAACCCTCATTGCATTCATACCACTATAACATTTTTATAACCCCTCCATGGAATCACAGATACATTAAAGTCTTGCATACACCCAAAAAAAATACATATTCGTATATGGAATCAATCATTCACACAAATTCTTTATGAGCATTAAATTTTTTTTTATATTGTGCAACTTTTGTCTCCCAGTCTTTTCAGTTTTGTCAATAAATATGTCCACTAGAATGTGTCAATCAAACTCAATTTGAGCTTTGTCTTTTAGTTAGTATGTCAAATAATGTAGATTCTCATCTTCCTCGTTTTCTTATATTTCTCATTTTGCTCATTTTCTTATATTTTGTTAATTGAATTGTTAGTGTGATTTCGTAGATCTTGATTAATTCATGTTTTTTCATCTTGTCAGACAATAATAAGTTTGATCATGAAACTTTTAAATTAAGCATTTAAGAGTCTCTATTTAAAGAGTAGTTTTAAGGTATTCTTAAAAAGATAAGAATACAACATTTCATTAAGGCATCATAAAGAACATTAGCATGTCATTCATAACATTAAAGAGTATTTAAGGAGCATCATCAAATGAAAAATACCTTTTGATCCAACTCTTTTCATCTCAACATCCTTTTGTTTGTCATTGCATGTTGTGAGAACAAGAACGAGGAGTTTGACCAAGGCACAAGTGGGAAGTTATTATGTTTCCACACCCGACATACCAAGCCCATTAAAGGTGTTCATAAACATCACCTTAACATCAATGAAGTTTCAAAAGAAAAAGTAAAACTTAAGGCAAACAATAAATCTAGATGAGATGATTAAAAAAAAATGTAGTTTTGGGCAAACATTTTGTGATTATGTCTAATTGATTTGCAAAGTTCCGGGATACAACAATTTAACAAGATTTGACAAGTACAAGAAAAATTCAATACCAAAAGTGCAACTATGAACAAATCATAGTTATTATGTGCATCACTTTCTTAGAGGAGCTAAATATACTAACTCTCTTGTTTGATTATGCTTTAATTATTTATTAGAAACGGATCATCTATGATAGTTTATTTCTAATAAACTCATTTTCTCATTTGTTTAAATTAGCATAAATGTAAATGAGGATAAACAATCTTAAATAATATATTATGTTTATAGGGGTTGACCTTACGATATTACGATGAAAAAATGACATTATTAATGGTGTCATAAAGGTTCAAACCCCATGGAAGGAAGGAAGAAGACGAGTAGAGAAGGACATAAAGGAGATGAAGGAGGTCATGGAGGAGGAGGATGGTGCCATGAAGATTAGAAATCTATGGAGGACAGAGAGAGGAGGAAGAAGAGAAGGAGGAGATGGAAAAGAGGAGAAAGGAGGAATAAGAGAAGGAGAAAGATGTGAAGTATGTGGAGGAGACAAGCAAGACAGTCGTGCATTAATGCTAATAGGATAATCGAGCTTTAATATTTATAATCAGGGGCTCCATGTCCATCTAACAAATTACATCATAGACCCATGGTTGTGAATTTTTAATTTGGAAACGCTTTATAATTTCATACTAAGCAAAATATAGCATCAAGAGTAGATAAACAGTTTACAATAAGAAGATGGTTTGTTGGCATACAAAAACTAAAATATCATTATTCAAAATAACTTATAAAAAAAAGCACAATTATGCAAACCAAGGTCTAGTAGAGAAAGATCATCACTCCCAACTACCACCCACTATGAGTACTCAACAAGTAAATATGGATGCAACCTCCCATTCTAACTAACAATTTACTCATGTGTACCTAAAGGGTGATATTGGAACTACCATTTTTATTTATTTATTTATTTTTGCATAGATTTAATGTCCTAAACCTTAAATCTTAGGGGTCTTTGCATGGTATATTACTTTATGACCTAATTTGTCAGTGGCTTGTTGATCCAGTTGCTAGCTTTTTAGCTTTCCAGTCAAGGCCTTTAGCAACATTTTTAAAATTTCAAATCAACCCTTGTGATTGTATTTCTATGTTTCTGGAAGGAGTGTTTTCTTTGTGCCTGTCAAATCTAGATGTTTTGGATTGTTCATGTGATTTCTCTTCATGTTGAGAAACTGAAATTTGATTGTAGAAAATTTTAGTATGCATGCAATCCTTGGTTTAAATTCCTGCTTGATTTTCAATTAGGATTTGAATTTATGAAAATTGATAAAAATTAATGATTGTTGAAATTTTGTGAAAGAATACTTTATCTGAAAACCCTAGGTTCAATTTTACGATAGATTTATTGAAGAAAGTTTAGATTTATCATTCAAATTGAAATGAAAGTCTCAATTAAACCTTAGAAAATAAATTTAGAAAATACCCAATTTGATTTGTGCATCTGAAGTTTTCCTATATATATATATATATATATATATATATATATATATATATATATATATATATATATATATATATATATATATATGATGTATATATATTATGTATAGAAATATATATATGTGTGTGTGTGTGTGTGTGTGTGTGTACACACACACACACACACACACACACACACATACATAGATACACACACACATATACATATATAAATACATATATATGTATATGTATATATGTATTGTAGACACTTAAATTTGCTTACATAATTTAGTAATCATATTTAGTCTTTTCCTAGGACATCTTGTTAATTAAATATTATTTATTTAATTAATTTATGTCATCCCCTAGTTAATTAATTTAATTAACTAACTATAGCCCAATTAATTATCAAAATGACAAACCTATAGTCTGATAATTAATTAAATCCATATTCCTCTATTAATTTAAATGGATACTTTTATCTAAATAAATTAATTCATAAATCCCCTTTTCCTCCCACTTGGAATTAAAAAAAATATTTAATTCTAATTACTCCCTATTAGCTAATAATCCTCCACTCATTCTCTCTCCTCCCATCACATCTCCCTAATCCTCCACTTACCAAGCCTAATCACCTCCTAAGCATGTGCACAATCATAATCCAAGATTAAAGAATGCTAATCCACCCCAAAGTCAACCCCTTATGACATCACCTCCACATCCTCCAATGATAAATCAAAAGCCTCTTACACCTCTTACACACTTGTCCCCTTTCACACTTTCCAAAGGTGCCTCTCCTCTCATCCTCCCCCATTGTGACACTTGTCACAATGCTATGCATTTGAGAAAGCACAATCCATGTGCTCTCCCTTAGATGCATCTCCACCGTTGCTCACTCCTCTTTTGCCCCTTAATCTTGACCGTCCATTTCACTCATCTTTCTATAAAAGAGAAGCTCTCCTCCATTTTGATCCACCATTGAAGCAAAGTTACCATGCTATTTTCTCTATTGAAGCTTGAGCATAACATTTGAGCACACATCCAAACTTTTGGACAAATCTTCTACATCTTGGAGGTTTGCTTAAGGGTTTATATTGCTTTTGAGTTTGTTTGCTTCCATTTTGTAGGTCTAATCATAGGTGTTTATCTTCTTTATTTTGTCGAATGCTAGCTTAGCCTTGTGTTCTTAGACATTGCATTTTAGGTATTACATTTTGGCACGCCCAGTGGGACCCACTTCTAGGGTCATTTTTGTTCATCTTTTCATCATTTTCTTGCAAAAACTAACCCAAATACTAAAGTTTTTTTGTTGTTTGAGTGCTTTGCAAGGGTTTTTTTTTGGTGTTTTGCAGGTTCAGGGCCAAAAAGGAGGCAGTTGCGAAGACATTTCCATTTTCGGATTTTACACAGCAAACACCTCTAGAAAATTCATAGTTTTGCGAGAACGACTGTATGGACGCGGGAACGCAGATTCCTTCGCGGGAACGCTTGTACGGCTCGCGAGAACGCATTCCCACCATGATATTTTCTGACTCCATCTTTTTCTGCTCTTTGTTCTCCTTCACCAGTGACTGACTGTACTTTTTTTGTGGGATCGTATTCCCGCAACGCAGGATTGCGCGTTGACCAGGCAGGATTGCCTGTGTATGTTTTGTAAGCCATAAGGCATTCATTGTTGTTTTTTTTAATAATTTTTGCCTTCATTCCCGCAACGCGGGATCGCTGTTTGACTGTTGCAGGATTGCGGGTGTACCTTCTAGCTTATATATATTATATATATAAAATAAGCTGAGAGATATCCTTCTGAGGTGCCTATTGCATAGAGAGAAGTTATGAAAATAGGTGCCTCGAGAAGGATATCTCTTGGCTTATTTTATATATATATAATATATATAAGCTAGTAGCAATCGCATGGCAACAGGAAAGACATTATTATTATTTTTTATTATTATAATCTCTTGGTGTATTTTATTATTTTAATTATAATATATTAATAATATAATATTATACTTAGGTTATTTTTTATATTATTTTTAATCTAGAATAGTAATTTATAATTATTAAATATATAATATTATATTAATATTAGTGTCTAGGGTTTAGAGTTAGGATTAGTACCATGGTTAGGGTTAGGGTTAGGGTTAGGGTTAGGATAAGGGTTTGACCTAGGATTAGTATCATGTTTAGGGTTAGGATCAAGATTAGAGTAAGATTTAGGGTTGGGGTCAGGAGATACGATTAGGGTTAGGGTTAGGGCTTAAAGTTAACATTAGTATCATGGTTAGGGGCCTAGTTAGGATTATGGGAACGCTTATGATTTATGATTAAGGTTAAGTTTACAATGGTAATTATAGTTAAGGGTATGGCTAGATTTTGAGAAAGGGTTAGGAGTAAATTTATGGTTAAGGTTAGTTTAAGGGTTAGGGTCAGAATGATTAGATTGCACTTTGTTAGTTAGGATTAGGGTTCAAGTTTGGGGTTTAGGATTAGGGTTTGGGTTTGGGGTTTAGGATTAGGATTATGATCAAGGTTTAGGTTTTAGGATTAGGATCATTAGTTAGGGTAAAGGTTTATACCATGTTTAGTATTATGGTTAAGGTGATGGTTTTTAATAGGGTTAGGATTTATAATTTAGGGTTATGTTTATGGGTAGGGTTAGGGTTTTGATTATAATTAGGGTTATATTTTTTATTATGGTTGGGATTAGGATTAGGATTATGGTTATGCTATTAGTTAGGATTATGTTTAGGGTAAGGGTTTAATATTAGGGTTAGGGTTTAATATTAAGGTTAGGGTTGGGATTGGGGTTGAGGTTTCACATTAGGATTACGATTAGGATCATGATTAGCTTTAAAGTTTATATCGTGGCTGGAATTATGGTTAGAATAAGGGTATGCATTAGGGTTAGGATTTAGGACAAGGTTAAGGTAAGGGGATTTACACCATGGTTAGGGTTAGCCTTGGATTTAGGGAATGGTTTACAATCTTGTTTAGGATTAAGGATATGGTTAGAGTTAGGCTTTAATGTTTGGATTAGGGTATAGTACGTAGGGTTAGGATTATAATTAGGTTTATGATTAGGGATAATATATAACTATATTATATTATATAAAGATGTTAGTTAGGGTTTTGATTATGATTGGGATCAGGGTTTAGGATTATAGTTAGAATTAGGGTTTGCATTATGGTAAGTAATATATGGTTAAGTTTAGGATTTTGATTAAAATTAAGTTTTAGGGTTAGGATTAGGATTATGGTTGTGGTAAGGGTTTACATAATAGTTACCATTATAGTTAGGATTAGGGTTTAGGATAGGGATTAAGCTTAGATTAGGATAATGATTTGTATTACAACAGGCTTAGGATTATGATTCATGATTTAGTATTAGAATTATAGATAGGTTAGGATTTAGGGTTTGAATTATGATTATGATTAGGGTTTAAATTTTAATTAGAGTTAGGGCTTAGGGTTATGGTTAGGATTATTAATAGATTAAGGTTTTATCATGGTTAATATTATAATTAGGGTTAGGGTTTATATTAGGATTATGATTTAGGATTAAAGTTAGGATGAAGGATTAGGTATAGGAGTAGGATTAATGTTACATATAGGATTCACGTCATGGTTAGTATTATGATTAGGGCTAGGGTTTTGATTAGGATTATTATAAGGATAAGGTTTAAGGTTTATTCCATGGTTAAAGTTAAGGTTGGATTTAGGATTTAAGTTGTGGCTATGGTTAGGGTTATAAGTTAGGGTTAGGAGTAATGATTAGCATAAGTAAGCATTAGAGATAGAATTAGGGTTTGAGTTAGCTTTATCAAAGAAACACAAACTAAATTTAAACCCTAACCTAGGCATATTGAGAAGGATATATTTGGGCATATTTAATGCATGTCTACTGATTACAACAACTTAAAAAGAAGTATTTCTTCAATTTGATATTAATAGAGACTCTTATTATGTAAATATAATTGATATATTATGTAAAAATTTATGAAACATGTTACAAGAGCAATCTAACAATTTCACATGATAGTGTATTTTAAGAATCTAGAAAGGAGAACATAGGGCATGAATCACTTATGGTTATGTTATGTAAAAGGGAATTTACAATACTTTATTTGTAGGATAGAAGCAACAAAGTTTTTTTTTAAATATTATATTTTCTACATAGTATCTCTCAACCTAATTTATTAATATTATATTTTCTACAAGATCTTATAGTTTCTTTGTTCTTTCCTATCAGTACCCACTGAATGAAGATGTATTTTTAATTTTTATCAATAAAATAATTTTTGGCTAGACCTATTACTCATCAAAAAAAAGAAAAAAAGCTACTATTGAAATAAAATACCCAATATAGAATAATAATGAAACAATTATTCATAAACAAAAATCAACATTAGTATTATTTAATACTTTAAATATATATTTATGTTAATGATTGAATCAATTTCATAATATTTAAAAAATAAATATCTAAAATATTCAAAAGAACCAAAATTTAATTTATCAAAATTTTCAACATAATTATCCTAAAAAGTAGCCTTTAAAAGTGCCTTTAAAAGTGTATCATCATAGTGGAGAAATAGGCACAAAATATTTTCCACAATATTAAAACTTTAAAAATATGTATTTAGACTATTGGCAAAATCAAATTTAATTTTTTTTTAATACTATTTTATAATTTGATAAAACTAAAATTATTTAATATTTTTTTAATAACTATTGATTTTCAAGATTTAATATTTTTACTTCAATTTAGTAAATATTTTAATTAAAAATCTTTTTAATTTTTTTTTTCATGTTTCACTTATAATTTTATAAAAATGAGCTTCAAAATATAATATTTAATATTATTTATTCATTATTTAATTATGAAACAAATGTTTCTATTATAAATCTTTAAAAAATGAAGCATTATATTTTTTTAAATATAACTTTAAATTTTACTACTTCTTTACATTGTTCAAATATTTTACTTTTAATTAGTTACTCAAAAGTACATTTTTTATTTCATAACTTGCATATTTCTATTCTAATCATTTAAGTATTTTATATTTGCTTTTGAGTTTGTTTGCTTCCATTTTGTAGGTCTAATCATAGGTGTTTATCTTCTTTGTTTTGTTGAATGCTAGCTTAGCCTTGTGTTCTTAGACATTGCATTTTAGGTATTACATTTTGGCACGCCCGGTGGGACCCACTTCTAGGGTCATTTTTGTTCATCTTTTCATCATTTTCTTGCAAAAATTAACCCAAATACTAAAGTTTTTTTGTTGTTTGAGTGCTTTGCAAGGGTTTTTTTGGGTGTTTTGCAGGTTCAGGGCTGAAAAGGAGGCAGTTGCGTAGACATTTCCATTTTCGGATTTTACACAGCAAACACCTCTAGAAAATTCACAGTTTTGCGGGAATGACTGTACGGACGCGGGAACACTTGTATGGCTCACGAGAACGCATTCCCGCCATGATTTTTTCTGACTCCATCTTTTTCTGCTCTTTGTTCTCCTTCACCAGTGACTGACTGTACTTTTTTTGCGGGATCGCATTCCCGCAACACGGGATTGCACGTTGACCAAGCAGGATTGCCTGTGTATGTTTTGTAAGCCATAAGGCATTCATTGTTGTTTTTTTTAATAATTTTTGCCTTCATTCCCACAACGCAGGATCACTGTTTGACTGTTGCAGGATTGCGGGTGTACCTTCTATGAGTCATACAGATTCATTATTTTCTTAAGTTTTCTGCCTTCATTCCCGCAATGCAGGATCGATAGTTGACTTGCAGGAATGCGACCGGAGGTATTATTTCTGTGTTTTGCTTTTTTCTGCCATTTTTGGTTTCTCTGATAGTCTTGCAGGAATGCTGGTACGACTCTATGGGAACACTATTTTTCTACTGCAGGATTGCAGGTTTTTGTAGGAACGCAGGTTAAAATTTTAAAACATAATTAACTCACTTTGTTTTGGTGCATTAAAAAGAATAGTGTATGCCAAACAACACCTCACATTTTCGATTTGGGGTTTAAAATGAACAAAGGTTAAAATTGAACAAGGCAAACATCACACTTCTTTTTGGTGCTTAAAATCAACTTATTCAATCTTGAGTGCCTTAGGGACAAAGAATCAATGCAATGAACACTTCTTTTGGTGCTTAAAAATCAATCAAACACTATCTTGAATGCTAAAGGGAGTAAAACTTTTCTTGTTTTTGCAAATCAAATCTCTACTTTTTTTAAGCATTGTCATTTCAAAACAAAGAACCTTGCATGCTAAACACGAGTGTTTGATGTTCTAGAATAGAAAACTTTTAGTCTTAATAGGTTCAATTTGGAATGAGCACTTCTTGGCGTGTTTGAAGGAGTGTTTTTCAACACTTCCTTAGAGCTTTTCAATTTTTTGCATAAACCTTGTTAAAGTAAGCGACGTGGAAGCAATCCACTTGTATTTGTATCCTCTCCCCTTGCCTTCGCAGATCTTGGGTGAAGAGAAAGATCAAGTTTGATTGACAACACTTCTAGCGAGGCCTATCTAGAGAGAAGCACTTCCTCTTTAGAGAACGACCTCAAACCGGTAATTCCCCGACCGGTATATAAATAAGGTGCTAAGAAAACTCTCGCCTTATCCCCACAAGCTCAGGCGAGGCGTGTTGATGGTAGCCCAAGGTAGGTGAATATCCCTATGATTTCAGCATGGTCAACCAGGCTCTTAAGTGAGTCATGTGCGTACAAACTGATTGGGGGGACGCCACAGACCTTACTAGAAGCCATTAATCAGAAGCCTACCTGATCTACTCCCCAAGGTATCATAATCTTTGTGCAAGGACCGACCTAAGTGGTTTCTTAGGTCGCCTGAAGATTACTCACCATATGTATTCCTCTTTTGGGATATCAAGCTATGGGAAAAGGTTGTGATACTAGCCTGTCTTATAGGTGGAAAGTGCTTGTATGTGTTCTCGAAAGTGACTTGACCTAGTAAAAACATCTGTTGAACATACACAATTGTCAGAATTACAAAGTTCTTTTGCCAAAAGAGATCATCTGCCTGTATCCTCCAAGATTTATTTGTCTCTTGTGAGGACTGTTTGTCAAGACATTATCCTAAAAGTAAATTCAAGTTTGTTCAAAACCAAGCCAAGGTATACTTACCGTAGTCACTTCCTAGCTTGATCCAATCCTGTGAACAGTTACTGTTGTTGCCCTATGACCCAGACTGTGAAGCATAAGAAAGATAAGTTACCCATCCCTTGTGCATATCGAGAAAAGAAAGTTACAGAAAGAAAGCTCAAAGATTGTCAGCATATTGTCACTGTAGCCCACAAAGAAGAAAAGTACCAAACCCGATTGGATAACATACAATACAATGCAAGGGTTAAATGGTTTGCTTTTTGAATCCAAGTTGATTGCCGCTTTGTCAGATTAGAGAGCAAAGATTAGTTGGCATAACCTCCTCCTCTCTCAAAACTGCGAAAATTGTCACAGCACCCCCCATCTTAGGTGATCCAATAGGTGCATTTCTGTCATCCCCTTTTGAAGCATCATTTAACATCATTATCCTGAGTCATTATCCTAGATCCATATCATATCCAAGAACTCACCTTGAGCTGTCCTATCCTTGTTTACACAAATCAAAATCTTGAAGCTTCACCCTTTCGACTAAGCATTGTCTAGGGTAGCTAGTACTTGCTTTTTTGGACCTCATCATCTCGATCCAAAGATTGGCCCACACTAGTAAGGATCCTGTCATTTGAAGATCACAAGTCTATCCTAGGATGACAATCCACGCATTTTGATCCCCCCATTAGGAAAGGTAACCCATCTCAATCCTCTTCCCAATAGTGTATCACTAAGAATCCTACATTTAGATCATCACCTAGTTCATCTCAAAAATCCAAATCCCCATCCTTAGCATCATTTCGCTACATCTACATTTTCCCTCATCTTAGGACATTGCACTTTCATGCCTGCTATGACATGATCAAAGAAAAGAAAAGGGATGGATTCCAACCAGGCCACTACTTCGGCTGATCCAAATGATTCCACAGGTGAAATGGTGATGTATGACCCTCCGATGATGATAGTTCAGAACATATGGGAAGATCCTAGTGAGACACCTACTACTAACTCCATGGAGGCTTTCATGTGCCTCCCAGGACATGTGCAAATGGTAAGCGCAATCATCGCACAAAATCATCTGGCTATATTGGCAAACTATGTGTAGGAGGGTATTCCCATCCCACCTCAGTTACGCTCTATTGACCCCGCAAACCCCTTCCACACTCCCGCCAACATTGATTCATTTTTCATCCAACAAGTCCATGATCCAACCATGCAAGTATCCCATACGGCCTCACCTATCCCACATCTCCTGCAACCTCGTATGATGATCCCCGCAAGCACACCACTTTCCATCATGGGACCACCACCCCCTGCCTCTTCATAGATAATCACTCAAGCACCAACATTCACCCAAGCCTCTACTCAAGCAACGCTGCCTCCCGCTACATCAACACCTCTTTTGCAAACCACCCCACCTATATCCACCCCACAATCTCACTCCACGCAAGTGCCTCTCACCTTTACTACCGGCACGCAGACCCAACAAGTCACCTTTACAACAGGAATGCCACATATGCCATCTCACAATCCTCCACTAGCACAACAAACTCCCATATCAGCCCCCACATTTGTGGCCAACTCTGCATCGCAAACCCTATCAGGAGTCAACGCCACCTGGAGCCTCGGCCAAGCACAAATGAACGCCATGGGCATACCCACACATGACCAACTTTACCAAAAGGCTCACCAGCAACAAACCTTCCCACAAGTAGCACCTCCACCTACATTTACCAACTATTTGTCTATGCCATCCGCCACTCAGCAAACCAAACTTCCACAATCACAGCAACTCGGTGCTACCCATCCCACTAACTCCCATATGCAACCACCTATAGTGCACACCTAGGCTACTATTCCCACTCTCAACAATGTGGGTATGCACCCATCTTATATTGGTCAAGCTCATCACCAACCCCAACCACAACCATTCTACCAACCTCCCCAATAGCAGCAATATTTCCCGACCCCGCAAGCCAATCCCCTCATCCCACAGCAACAAGCCTTGCCGCAACATGCACCCACCTTGCACCAGCAATATGTCACTCAGCAAGTCAGCTAGAACCCCTTCCAAATGGCCTTTTCAACTAAGCAATCCCTGTTCCCTTGCTCACCATATCCTCCCTTTTCGCCCGCGCCATCCGACCCATTCTCACTGGGAGTACCCACTCCAACACTTGCCAAGTCAAAGTGGGAAGAAATGAGAAATGCCATCAAAGAGCTTAAGATTGGTACTGAGACTAAGACATTCAAGTTCGAGGAAGTTTTCCCGTATCCATTCGATAGATCGATCACAACAATCCCCTTCCCTAAACATTTTGAAACACTAAAGTTTGACAAGTATCAAGGGAAGGGTGATCTAGTTAACCATGTCAAAGAGTTCTACATGGCATGCCAGGAGGTGGCATTTAACGACATATTTCTCATGCAACTCTTCCCCAAGAGCTTGGGAGGACCCACCCTCGAATGGTTCTACAAAATACCTTATGGGTCTATTTCCACATTTCCAGAGCTTTCAAAAAAGTTTATCGCTCAATACACACACAACATCGAGAACGAGCTCACCCTATTGGACTTGTGCAATACCAAATAGAAGGGAGGTGAAACTCTGGCTGATTACTTACAACGATGGCAGAATCTCACCACGAGATTGTCATACCAACCACTAGAAAAACATCTCGCCAAGATATTCATTGATAATCTGCACCCGAAGCTATCCCATTCTATGAAGATGAGCTGCATTCAGACCTACCAAGATATTAAAGGGAAAGGCATGGATATTGAGCGAGCTCTTTTGGATGATGGTAGCATCAAACACTATAAAGAAAGTTCTCAGGACAGACCAAACAATGACCATTCTCGATATTGGAACAAAAATAAGAATGTGGTCACTGATGGAGCCACAGACACCAGGAATGTCCAAGTTGTGGTCACAGGTCCTAATCCCACTCCTTCGGCATATCAATAGCAAACACCTATGTATTAGCAACTAGCACCCGTATACCAACAGCAAGCACCTGCCTACCAACAACCACCCTGTCAGCCTCCTGTGAATCAAACCAATGCTATATCTGTTACCCAAGGATGAAATAAGCCCCATGTTCAGAATGACCCAAAGCGCATCTTCACACCCCTTGGAGAACCCTTGGATGCCATTTTTTGCAAGATGGTGAGCACCAACCTGGTTGTGTATCCGCAAACCTAGCCCTATGACAACTCAACACCCAAGCCAACTTGGTACAAAGACAATGAATACTGTGAATACCACCGTGTTATGGGACACACTACCGCTAAGTGCATGAAGCTCAAGAGCTATGTCCAAGACCTTATAGATAAAAAGGAGATCACAGTTGATGCTCCTACCCAAGCATCACCCAATGCCAACCTACAAATCTACCAAAATGTGTTTCCTAAACACAACGCTGGAAAGGCCCAAGTTAATGCTACCCCTTCCGCTAGCCAAGATAAGGGTAAACAAGGTGACCATGGCGATGGAAAAGACTATACCACTGCCTACATAAACTATGATAAATTTGTTGGTTGTATCTCCCAGGTTGAGCCTACTATGAACGCAATCCATGTCAAAGGCACTAACAATCAATGTGATGTTACTACCCAAAGAGGCCAGATATCTGTAGCCGACGCTAATACTACCACCATCCCCAACACACAATATAACCTCCTGAAACACCTTGGGAACACACCCGCACAAATCTCCATCCTTAATCTCCTTCGTACATCACCCCTCCATCAAGAAGTCCTCAACAAAGCCCTCCAAGAGGCCCATGTCCCTACAGACATCAATACCATCCAATTCAAGAACCTTTTGGGGCACCTATCCACACCATCCACTCTCTCTTTTTAGTCATCCGACATGCCATCCATTGAACCAGATCATAATCTCCCACTCTGCATCGTTGTCATGATCAATGACTTTGCCATCAAACGGGTCATGATAGATAATGGTTTGGCCCTCAATCTTTGTACATTAAAATTTGTTTGACAGATTGGCCTCACAGAAGCAGACATCTCCCATGAGATGATCACCATCAAGGCCTATGATAATCTAGAGCGTACCTCTGAAGGTACCATTTTGTTGCCAATCAAAATTGGTCCTGTCACATAGGACACAGTGTGCCACATTGTTGATCTTAATCTCCCTTACAACATCCTCCTGGGTCATCCCTAGATCCACTCCATCCAAGCAGTCCCTTCCACCTATCATCAGTGCATCAAATTCCCTTATCAAGGCACTGAAATCACCATCCACACAGATCCCCAACCTTTCGCATACTGCTGTGCAATTGAGGCCTCATTTCCCCACTCCACTCATTGTCTCAGAATTGACATTGGCACGTTTTTCACCAGCTCTTCCCAATCCCACTGTGATCCTGAAACTACCCTCACCTCCACCTCCTCCTTTGTCAAGATCAACAACAAGGTCTATGGAGAATATAGTCTCACCGATGCTTTTGCAGTAGGGGCTCTTCCCCTAGATCCACACACACAAGGATGACCCTCCCACCAAACCAAGGCTCCTCAGGAGGGTCCCAAAATAAAGACCATGGGAACATCTTCTTTTGTTTCCAATGGAATCCTAAATGGTCAAGTGTTGGCCCCAGATATCAACCAATGGTTGTATAAAGATCCTCCACCTCCAGATACTAAGGTCCTCGGATACTTTAAAGATAAGTATCCCATACCGCACAAATGGGCAACTAAATAATGGGACTATCAAGGAGGAGGTCTAGGACCCAATGAGGCTGGAATGATAGACCCCATGGAGGCCTCTAAAAATCTAGAGACTCAAGGCCTCAGCTTTAATCCCCCTCACTTGCACATACGAGGATCTAACGCCGTAACTGGGGGCACCAATTCGCCCAACGAAACCCTTTTGAGAATCCAAGATGAACTTGTGGAAGTCAAAGACATTCTGAAAGAGGAAGAAAAATGGTCCTACGATGATATCTTTGACGATGAAACCTTCCAGGGCAATTTTGTCCTTCGCCAACTCACCGTCAACCTCATTAACCTCCCCCTCATTCACCCCGACCTCATAGACTGGAACCAACCGAGTGTAGTACATGTCGATGAGTTTTGAAGTGAGGAAGTGCTCCTAAGATTCATGGGCGCCATAGATCAGCAATCAGAATGGGGGCAAGAATCAACCAGAGTATACCAACTCAATCTAAAGGGGTACTTTGGGGAAGAGGAAGTCTCTAGCCATAAAAATAAAAAGAAAAAAGAAAATAAAGAGTCCTCATGTGAAAACCCCTCTGGGGCACATCTTGATTCAAAAATAGTAAAAACAAAGGGCGTATCCGATAGTGAAAACCTCTCTGAGGCACTGGAGGATGGAGACTTGCCTCTTCCTCTTATCCAGGATTACCGGTCATAACAATCATCCATAGTCATTGAAGAGACCAAGCCGATCAATCTAGGAACAGAGGAAATCCCTCGGATCACATACATCATAGCAACTCTAAGTGAAGTGGAAGAGATAGCCCTGGAGGCCCTCCTTCGGGAATCAATAGGAAAATTTGCATGGTCATATGCCCATATGCCTGGACTCAATCCTGATCTCGTTGTTCATCATCTAGCAGTCAATCCTAATACCAAACCAGTTAAGCAAAAGTTAAGGAGAATGCATCCAAAAGTAGCCTTGCTGGTTAAAGCAGAGCTTGAGAAACTCCTTCAAGCTAAGATCATCAGAGCCATTGATTATTCAGACTAGATCTCTAACATGGTGCCGGTCGTCAAACCCTCAGGCGATATAAGAATTTGTACTAACTTTCAAGATCTCAACAAGGCATGTCTGAAAGATGATTTTCCACTGCCCAACATTGACATGATCGTAGATCTCACTGCAGGGCATGAGATGTTGTCACTCATGGATGACTTCTCTGGGTATAATCAGATTAGAATCACAGAATTAGACCAACACAAAACTACTTTCACCACATCGTGGGGCACGTTTTGCTATAACATGATGCCGTTTGGGCTCAAAAATGCGGGAGCTACCTATCAAAGAGCAATGAACACAATTTTTCATGACATGATTCATAAGATCCTCAAGGACTATGTCGATGACATTCTAGAAAAATCTAGAACACGCTATGAACACCTTGATGTCCTCGAAGATGTGTTCAATCACCTGTGTAAGTATGGCCTAAAATTAAATCCAAAGAAATGTGTATTTGGTGTGACATCCAAAAAACTTCTGGGGTTCATTATGTCCAGGCGTGGCATAGAGATTGATCCCAAAAAGGTGAAGGCCATCATGGAAATGCCTCCCCCCAGAACGCTCAAACAACTAAGAAGCTTACAAGGAAAGTTGCAATCAATTCGATGATTCATCTCCCAACTCGCAAATAAGTGCCAACCATTCACACATCTTCTACGAAAGGATACCTCCTTCAAGTGGGATCCTATCTGTCAGCGTAGCTTCGAAAAACTCAAAGAATATTTGGCGAATGCACCTATTCTTGTTCCACCAACACCAGGAAGGCCCGTCATTTTGTACATATCCACAACCACTACAGTACTGGGGGCACTCTTAGCATAGCTTGATGATGATGGAAAAGAGCGGGCTGTTTATTATATCAGTCGTACACTGGTTGGCTACGAGCTAAACTATTCTCCAATGGAAAAAGCCTGCTTGGCAGTGGTTTTCACCACTCAGAAACTTCACCACTATATGCTCAGTCACACAGTAAACTTAATCTCCAAGGTTGACCCACTCAAATACTTGTTATCAAAGGCCACACTTACAAGGCGAATGGAAAAATGGGTTATGCTTCTTAGTGAATTTGACATCCAATATGTTGACTAAAAAGCCATCAAGGGACAAGTTATTGTTGATCAGCTTGCAGAAGCTCCCTTAGTCGACGCATACCCTCTCGAAATGGAGTTCCCATATGAGCATCTTTGTATGATCACAGAGCAACCCTAGTGGAAATTATATTTTTACAGCTCGTATACATCACATGGATCAGGGGCAGGCATACTGTTTGTGACCCCTCAAGGAGACTACATCCCAAAATCCTTCAAGTTAGGATTTATGTGTACAAACAACATCTTAGAATATGAAGCCCTTGTGGTAGGTCTTAAAACTACCATTCACTAGAATATCACGGAACTCCAAGTTTTCAGAGATTCCCAATTGATCATCAAGCAGGTCCTCGACAAATATCAAACAAAGGATGATAAGCTATTACCCTACAAAGAGCTTGTAGACAAACTCAAAGAACATTTTGTCAGCATACAGTTCACACAAGTACCAAGATGTCAGAATAAGGTAGCAGACGCCATGGCCACCATTGGTTCACTATTGGAAATCCCCCGTGACACCGCACAATATGAGTTTCTAGTCGAGCAACTACACACGCCCACTTACGAGAACACTGACGCTGATATGGTATGCATCTTGGTTGGTCCCCAGTCCCCATGGTACCACGACATTCATGCTTATCTAAAGAATGGTATCATATCTCCTCACCTCACAAACACCCAACGCTAGAACCTTATTCACAGAGCATCCCGCTACACTCTTGTAGCCAACACCCTATATCGTCGTGGGTATCATAACGTCCTCTCCCAATGTCTAGACTCGAACGAGGCCACTGTGGCTTTACAAGAGGTCCACGCTAGTATTTGTGGTGCTCACACAAGTGGTATCATCCTTGCAAAGTAGTTGCTTAGAGTTGGGTATTATTGGCCAACCATGGAGCATGACACTTGTGAGTTCATGAAGAAGTGCCTACAGTGCCAACAACATGCTAATTTGATCCATGCACCTACGCAGGACTTACAACCCATTGCACCTCCGTGGCATTTCTCATGTTTGAGTTTTGACCTTGTTGGCATGATCCACCCTCATTCTTCTGACAGACATAAGTATATCATTACAACCACCGAGTACTTTACAAAGTGGGTAGAAGCAATTCCGCTCAACTTAACTACTAGTGTCCAGATTTCCAAATTCATCCTCTACCATATCATTTGTCGTTTCAGCATTCCCTCCACCATCTTCATAGATTATGACTCTCCATTTGAAAACCAGCATGTTACAGAGCTCTGTGACCGATTCCACATCCACCAACACTTTTCTAGCCCATACTTTCCACAAGGGAACGGCCAGGCTAAGGAAACTAACAAAACTATCCTCAAAATCCTATAGAAAGTTGTCAATGATTCTAGTCGTGATTGGCATTTTCAAATCAATCCCTCCCTCTAGGCCTATCGCACCTCATTTCGCACTCCCATAGGCACCACCCCATACTCCCTGGTATATGGTGCTGAAGCTGTCCTGCCAATTGAGGTTGAAATCCCTTCACTTCGCGTGTCCATGAAGAACTACATCACAGATGAAGACTACTGCGTGGCACGCCTGACACAGCTAGATTTGTTAGATGAAAAGAGGCAACAGGCCTATGATCACCTGATTGTGTACCAAAATCATCTCAAGAGGAGCTTCAATAAAAAGGTACACCCTCGACAATTCCAAGTGGGAGACCTAGTCCTGAAAGAGAACCCGAAAGTACAAGCAAACCGTAAAAAGAAAGGAAAGTTTGAGCCCACTTGGTTACATCCATATGTGGTGATAGCTTGCTTTGGTTCTAGAGCTTATTAGTTGTCTACACCTGAGGGGGAGCCTCTTAATGATCCTATTAATATCATACATCTGAAGCAGTTCTATGCTTGAACCATAATATGATCCTGAAAAAAAATCTTAAAAATCAAATATGATCCTGAAAAATCCTAAAAATCAAATATGATCCTGAAAAAATCCTAAAAATTATAAAATGTCCTGAAAAAATCATCATCTTGGTGAAAACTTGGTAAATAGGCGCCTTGATGAATCAAAAAAATTTAAAAAAACAAAAAAAACAAATGGAAAAGAGTAAAGAGAAAAATCTTGTCCAATGGTGAAAACTTGGCAATTCAAGCACCTTGGGCAAGTATGTTGGTGAAAACTTGGTAAACAATTGCCATACATAGTGGACCATATCATTATCTATCAAAATCCCCCCCCCCATCCATTCGCCACTTTTCATTTCTGACTCACCCATCCCTTGTTCCCAAGATGTCATCCCCATTGCACCAGCACACGAGATTCACTATCCCACTTCCTGCAATGCTATAAATATCTGCTGTATATAGTGTCCCCATCTTGTACATACTGTCTTAGCAGTGCCTTTTTTCTCACAAAGCACATGACCCGAATGATCTCAATATCAGCAACATTCCCTCAGCAAGTATCCTGTGTCACTGTAATTCACCGAAAGTTGTTCGTTTGCCTAGCAATATTCCCAATGCAGTAAATCCCCATCAACCAGGTCCTTGTAGGATGCATCCTTCCTCCATGTCTGACCTAATCTCAACATCCACAGTCAGTTGATCTCTTTTGGCAAAGGACATCTTTTGGTTTTATCGCATTGATTTCAGTTTGCTTGTTTTATCTTTTCAGTTGATTTTGTGATCTCAGTTGACTACTCCCATTAAGGCCACCATGATCCTTTATATCATGGTGTGTTGCAATAGGAGGTGTTATTCTGGGGCACGGTCTTTTGCAATCTTTTGGTTTCTGCCTGTGAGTCAGTCGGACATGACCCTTGCACCTTTCACTTGTGATCTTTTAGATTACTTGGTGCACTTGGGAAATGTTGTTTGTTTGTGGGTTCCCTTGCATCATTTCCACCATGCACCATTTGTTTGTGATTAGTCCTATGCAACGCTCATGACATGACCTCAAGTTCCCAGTAACTTTGGTTAGTCCCTTCTGTTTCTATATCAAAATAAGTGCTCAAACTACATGGTGGTGTTCCCCTTCGGAATACCCCGTGCTCAAGCTTCACTAAACATCCTCTGTCCTATCAAACATCCAAACAAAGCTCCCATCATCCCTATCCAGTATCAAAGCATCAACCCAAAAGAGAAAATCCCCCAAGAGCATCTCTATCACATCTCCCTTGCATCCCATTTTTCACCCATCTTTCCCCCATAAGCACCTCATCATGATGCAAACCTACCCACCCCCTTTGCCTCTTTCTTTTTTGTCCTTTTTCCTTTCGAGCCGCCACCTGGGACCCTTTTCTTTCCCCGACATCCTCTCGAGGGGGCATCATCTAGCCACATCTTGACCCATAATTGGGGCAACTCTATTACCTAGTCCATTCTTTGTGTCGTCTCTTTTGTTAAAAACATCTTCAAAGTAGTGTTATTTTAACACTACGTCGAAGAGGGGCAAAATGTAGACACCTAAATTTGCTTACATAATTTAGTAATCATATTTAGTCTTTTCCTAGGACATCTTGTTAACTAAATATTATTTATTTAATTAATTTATGTCATCCCCTAGTTAATTAATTTAATTAATTAACTATAGCCCAATTAATTATCAAAATGACAAACCTATAGTCTGATAATTAATTAAATCCCTATTCCTCTATTAATTTAAATGGATACTTTTATCTAAATAAATTAATTCATAAATCCCCTTTTCCTCCCACTTGGAATTAAATAAAATATTTAATTCTAATTCCCCCCTATTAGTTAATAATCCATGCTTAGCTAATAATCCTCCACTCATTCTCTCTCCTCCCATCACATCTCCCTAATCCTCCACTTACCAAGCCTAATCACCTCCTAAGCATGTGCACAATCATAATCCAAGATTAAAGAATACTAATCCACCCCAAAGTCAACCCCTTATGACATCACCTCCACATCCTCCAATGATAAATCAAAAGCCTCTTACACCTCTTACACACTTGTCCCCTCTCACACCTTCCAAAGGTGCCTCTCCTCTCATCCTCCCCCATTGTGACACTTGTCACAATGCTATGTATTTGAGAAAGCACAAGCCATGTGCTCTCCCTTAGATGCATCTCCACCGTTGCTCACTCCTCTTTTGCCCCTTAATCTTGACCGTCCATTTCACTCATCTTTCTATAAAAGAGAAGCTCTCCTCCTTTATTTTGATCCACCATTGAAGCAAAGTTACCATGCTATTTTCTCTATTGAAGCTTGAGCATAGCATTTGACCACACATCCAAACTTTTGGACAAATCTTCTACATCTTGGAGGTTTTCTTAAGGGTTTATATTGCTTTTGAGTTTGTTTGCTTCCATTTTGTAGGTCTAATCATAGGTGTTTATCTTCTTTGTTTTGTCGAATGCTAGCTTAGCCTTGTGTTCTTAGACATTGCATTTTAGGTATTACATGTATATGTGTGTGTGTGTGTATAATGTTATCAAAAGAATATAAATGTATTATTGTTTTCCTTTGTTATTTAAAAAAATAAAATTATGCTTATTGCATATCTATGTTCTTTTAAAAAAAAAAATTAAAAAAAAAATAGAAGGACAAGCTCTTTGCCCTAGGGTACGGTAATTTAATTATTGGTACCATGTTTTTTTATATAAAAAAATGTTTAAAAATAATTATTATAAAAAAAATATGGGAGAGGAGGTAGGGGCCACCCCAGCCTCCCCGCTCCTGCCGAACATGACAGCCCTTAGGCTACAGTCGACAGTCCTAGGGGTGGTCGCATGGTAGATCATCCCACGATAGACCTTAGGCTATCGCATGACACCCTATGGCTGTCATGAGATCAGCCCAGGGGTGGGGCCTACGGGTCCCCCCTTTTGCTATTTGGTTATTTGATTTTTATTTGAATTTAAATTTTTAAAATTTGTTATTAATTTTTTTTAAAGCAATGTATGTATATGTATATGTATATGTATATGTATATGTATATGTATATATATGTATATAGATATATATATATATATATATATATATATATATATATATATATATATATATATATATATATATATATATATATATATATATATATATATATATATATATATATATATATATATATATATATATATATATATATATATATCTATATCTATATCTATATCTATATCTATATCTATATCTATATCTATATCTATATCTATATATATTATTAATAATAAAATGTAATAATAGGATATAAATAAATAAACTGTTATTTTATTTAGAATAGTAAATAACATATTAGTACATATATATTGGTATATATATATATATATATTTAAATAGGGAATTATGTTTTTTTAGCATGCGTATAAAATTATAGTTGACCATTTCATGTTTTTATGTTATTTATTCCATTTAGCTAAATTATTTAAATGAGGTCGACATGTTATTCATTATTTAATCAGTTAATTTATTTTAGACTATAAAATTATATTGGGTTAGTAATTTTAATTCCTAGAATCAATTTATTTCATTAATGTTATAAATTGATTTGTAGGGTTAGAATTTAATTATTTTTAATGTAATTATAGTATGTTAGTAATTATTGAGTAAATTAATTTCATGATGAAATTTACAAACTAGTTTATTGTATTAAATTATATTATTTGTCTATTTAATTGCCTTATGTGTTTGGAAATTATAGGGGATTAGTATGTCAGCCTAGTAGGACTGTTACCAGAGACATGATTAGAGATTATTGTTTATGTTTGTTTTCTTACTTGAATGATCATTGATCAAATGTGACCTAACCTTTTTGGAGTTGATTTTATGATGGTAATTGCATTATGTGATCCTGTTGTTTCTTGTAACCAGTTTTGGGACATTATGAGATTATGTTGAATTAGAGTCATGATTTGAGATTATTAAACCTAGGGTAGGTTATCTAGGTGTTAGAAGGGAAGTGACTTACTTTGGAGGCATCGGAGCCTGGAAGTGACTACCTGGGTATCCTTAGTAGGTTACTTAATCAAGTGATAATATTAAATTAAATGGGGATTAAAATGAATTAATAAGATAACGATTCATTGCCCATTCCTTGAGTGCTAGTATAGGTGAAGGATGGGAGTGGGAGAAGATGTTTGCCCATCCAGTAGTGATGGTGAGTTTGGCATAGTTGGTTTTCCTTATCTGCATGAAAGAACTACTGATCTGCATGGAGTCACTAGGGGTTAGTGTCCAATGAGGCTACACGGTGACCTTAGAGTTGACTCATGTGATGACACTTCTCTGATTTCATTCTAGGTTTCCTACATGTGTTGGTTGCCTATGGGATTATTATGTGTACCTTTGACTTATGAGTTTATACCCTTGAGATAGGAACTTATAGGATCCTCACTTAGTCTACCTGATGGGTTGGTATTGTTATCCATATGGAATTTGATGTTATCTTCTTAGAACTGTGGGAGTGGAACCATAAGTTTTTTTGAGGTCAGGAGATAGTGATTCTTTTACCATTTGAGACTCTGATGTCCTTGTTCCAGTGCTGGATGATCCTGGTTGGAGTTACTTCCTTTCCTATCTTCTTGGAGTTCTATTCTTGATCTTTTACTTCTCTATTTGTACCTTGGAATTTATTGTAGTCACATATCCTACAACATGTGCAGTGGATGTTGATGATTATGAGTATTTTATCACTCAGTTGTAATTATGATGTAATATGTAATTTATGGTTGTAATTGTATTTCATAGTTTCTACATCAAGGAACCCTTAAGATGTGTAATCTAATTTAGAGATTATATTTATGTTTATGTTCTTATGGACTTTATGTTTTACTTCTTCTATTTTATTCATCATTGTTTGTAAACCTTTAAGAAAAAAATTATTCTGCAAACTTAGTAACATGTTTTAGGTTAATATCTCTTGGGTTACTTGACGGGGGCATTACACCTAACTAGTATGACCATATAACTAGAATGTGTATATGGTTCATGTGAACTGACTATCGCATGCAATGCACTATGCTACCTTGGCTAAAGGATGCAAGCATGTTTATGTGTTGTTAATACTCACCACCCTTACTCAACTTGTACATAAATAATAGAGATCAACAAACTCACTGGTTTACTAACCAACAAATAATCTAATTTCTAAATGTCTACTGACTTTAACGATCATATAGAACCTACATGGGATTGTAAACCACTAACATGCTAACTACTCAAATATCCAGTAACATTAACGGTCACTAACGACCTTCATGGGATTGTAACCCACTAACTATCTAACTTCTCAAATGTCTACTAACATTATCGATCATTAATGACCTTCATGGGAATGTTCACAGTTAAGACACAACATACCCCCTTGGTTAATTATTGACATGGAAATATTTCTATTTCAGTTGAAAATAAATTTCTTGCCTACTAGACATCTCAAGGGTATAGACAAACTATTGTTTTAAATCAGAATTTATTTCAAGATAAATTCATTATATACATTTTTAACATGATATCTAGGCTATGAAGCCTTATCAGCTAACTGTTAAGAATGATGATCAAGTTGTCTGAATCATATGACCATCATAAATAGTATAAATACAACAATAGAGAGTATTCTTTTAAGTAATTTGATGTGTATATTGTTGATCATGGATTTTGAAACTCATAAAGGTAACATGTCTTATGAGAATTTAAAATGGCGTGGGACCAAAAAACTACCATTTGAAACAGCCTTCGAGATTAAGAAGTCAACTCTTCATGAATAGAGGTGATGAAAAGGGAAGAAAATTGAATTAAATCTAAACTAAGGAATTTGCCAAATCATTTCACAACAACTCAAAAAAACTAACCAACAAACCAAGCTTGATCATACATATTAGAAAATATATATTGTCTTATATTTTGGCATAATATACTACAATCCCTTCATTGTCGAAATGAGAATAGAATAACTAGATCCAAGACATAGGTTTTAATTTTCAAATCATTTCATGGGTGTATCTATAGAAGCCAGAAATAGAAGATACTTTCAAGAACAATCCTATTCATCTATTAACTTTTAGCATTCTCACAGACATGGAACAATTCCAAATACAAAATCACCCTTAGTCAAAAGAGTATTTGAACGTGGTTTAAAATTAAAGATGATTCAACAAATGAAAATGTAAGAATCTAAACAAGATAACTATAGCTTGAAATGACATAGATCTCCAAGATATTCAATATTAATTCAAAACCCAAAAGGCTTGATTGAGAACAGTCAAACTTTCAACTTAACATAACCAATGTATAAATAAATTTTACAAATAGGTCTCCTAAACAATACTTAAAATAATAGTCTTTAGATAACCTAGTTATCTTTTCTCTATGATCTAGCCAACACTTAAAACTAAAAAAATTCCCCCCTTTATATTTGAATCCCTAACTAGAAAATATTCTCTCATCATTATGCATATACCATAGAAGATTCCATCTTGGTCCATCATGGCTTCTACAATTAGAAGAAACTGCCTCGATCAAGCTAGCAAAAGAACAAAATTGTGCATTGGACATGTGTCCCAGGATAGAAGATATTTGCTTGTCCCCACCATGTTCATTGATTAGACAACAACAACTTCATCTTGAACCTCGCACTTGACACATGTCATAGTAGTGGGATTTATAACAAGAAATCTCCCCTCCATCACCTCTAAAGTTCTATGGATATGACACGTTCCTTCAGGTGAGAAAGCATGCGAAAAAAAGGAAAGAGAGACATGCCAAAAGGGTTCTCCACTCAATCTCTGAATAGATGAATCCTAAATAAGGGTAAATGCATTATGTGCCTTGGGCTATCTATATAGACACATACATATATATGGAGTTGTAGTTTTCTCATTCTCAAATTTTATAATAATGCATAGAATACACTTTGCATAGACTTAATATACTTTGGTTTCAAATTTATTTTCATTATAGTTTTTTGTTACATCTTGATATATATTTCTGAGGCTAAGTCTTTGCATTTTCTATTGAGATCAAGTATAGAAAACAACATGAAAAACTAGAATATGAATGCAAGGTAAGTATTTGAATACATGAGCAATTCTTTATCAATTTCTTTACAGAAGATAAGCAATGTAGTTCAATACTTGATTATGAATTACTCTTTCTTGATTCAACAATAAACAAGCAATGCAATTTGATGAATTATTATGATTATGATCATTCAATTGCAAGTCGCCTACAGTATGATCATAATACCCCAATTTGTGAGATTCAAATTAAGAATGACTAATTGAATGAGAATCAACGTGCTTGATTAGACATATGAGGTAGATAAAAATAAGATAGCTTCCTCAATTGTGGTCCCACTAATGAATTTTGATTAGTGTTGTATTATTCAATCACCATGTGATTTGTAATAGCTTTGCAATAATGATTATGTCAATAGTTATTTTCTTGACAAGAAATCATAGAAAGAAGAACCTCTCTCGATTCATGATGTCGAGTATATATTACCATCTATACTTTTATGTAATTAATGATCTTGAAAGACAAGGCACAACTTATGCATGGGAGTTACAATCATTGTAAATCTCCTATAGTCAGTGAAGGTGTGTTGTAGTAATGCCAGTAGCCATAATCTCCTCCAAATACAATTTTGAAGTGACAACTCAGCCTTAAGTTGTTGTTTAGTAAATTAAAATTCACAAATTTGATTGATTGATTGATTGATTAATGTGTGTTTGTGTGTGTGTGACTCTCTCTCTATCTCCATCTCTCTCTATACAAACACACACACACACACAGATTGAAATTATTATTATAATATTAATTGAATGGTTGGTTTCTTCTACTTATAACATTAAAATTATAGATCCAATTGTTTATATATTTACCATTGTGATTTATCTTCAAAAGTTTGATTGGATTTTCAAACAATAGGATTTGACAAGAGAAGGTAACCTTGACCAAACCACATGGATGACTGAGAAATTATGACCACTAACTTGAACCTATGACCCTAGGCCAATCAAAAAAACCCTAAGGGTTTACTTATCTCACGTCGCTTGGAAAAGATGGCAACTTTGACTTATCCCAGTGTTTGCAACCCTCTCTCTCTCTCTCTCTCTCTCTCTCTAATCCACTTAGATACACAAATTTAGTTATACATAATATTATTACTATACTAGATGCTTAAATAATTTAAAATAAAAATATCACATCTTTAATTATGCAATTTAAATAATGATATAAAAAAGTTCATGAATGAGGGATGTAACATATCCCCCCTTGTGAATCTTCGTCCTTGATGATTCAGTGTCCGCATAGTTATTTATAAAAGTTTTCTAAGATAAACATCACATGAGGTTTTTAGAAATTTAAAGAAACGTTGATGGATGAGGAAATTTCTAAAGGATTTCATCATAATCCCCTCAAGTGGCATTGCCTTTTACATATTGGTCCCTCTAAACCTTGCATTATGTGATCTCACAGTTATGTGAGTGAAGCTTATGTACCTTGAGCACCTTTAGTTTTTATTATTAAAGTTTGTTATATAATTCTTTAGATAATAAATATGAAAAATATAATGTAACAAATTGAGAGCTAGAGGCAAAGCAATTTTATAGGCTACTGGATTGACAACTTTTAGGTCTTTAAATGTCCCATTATTTAAGCACCAATTTAGAATATTTTCCAATTTTGATTGAGATCTTTTAAGTTTGAATCTTAGGAGTGCCTTCTCTCCTAATTCAAATTGTCTTGGTGTTTTCTTGGCATCACCATATATTTTTTGCCAATTGTTATCTTCTTTTAACATTTCCTTGATTGGCTTTAATTGTTCTTCCATTTCCAAGAGTGTTTCTAGAGTGAGAGTTATCCTATCTTCCAACATATCCTAGTCAATAGGAGTTATACACCTCCTTCAATATAATGCCTCAAATGGTGTCATCTTAATAGTTGATTGGTATGAATTATTGTAAGAAAATGTAACTAGTGGTAGGCAGTTATACTAATATTTTTTATCCATGCAATACATTCTCAAAAGATCTTCTAAAACATGGTTCAATATTTATTTATGACCATCTATCTCTAGATGATATCCTTAACTAATGTTTAATTGGGTTCCTAGAGTTGTAAACAAGGTTAGCCAAAACCTAAATGGAATTCTGAAATCCCTACCTGATATAATCTTTTCTAAAATTTTGTGGAATTAGAAAATTTCCTACACAAACTTCCAAGATAATGGGTACTCCATCTCTCAAATTAACTAGTATAAAGTGAGCTACCTTAGTGAGTATGTCCACTACTAATATTGCATTGTTTTTGTTCCTTGACATAGGTAAACCCTAAACAAGATTCATGATCTAATGATCTTCCATTTCTAATCTGGAATGATGTGTGGTTGCAGAAACCCTGATGGATGTTGATGTTTTGATTTCACCCTTTGACATTCAAAGCAACTTTCCAAAAATCTCACAACATGCCTCATCATTCCCTTCCAAAAGTATAAAGGTTAAATGTTTGCTAAAATTTTGGTAACACATAGGTGTCTGGAGTGTGATGCTGAATGTACCTCCTTCAAGACCAACTTCCTTAATTCTATTGAATTGGGTACATACATTTGTCCTTGGTACCTCAAAAGATAATTTGGTTCAACCTTTAACCCTTCGTACCTTATTCCTTGGGGATTATCTTGAAGGGCTCTTGAACTTGATTATAATATTCATCCCCTTTTATATTCTATAAAACACATGCTTTAAGGTCTATGTTGACAATTACAATAGAAGATAGGTGTCTCCAGCAACTCAAAGCATTAGTCACTCTATTCTCATTGACCTTAACATAACTAATTTAAAAATAATAGTAAGACATCAACTACAACCATCTTGGCTAATGAGCATTGTAGTGCCCACCCATAGTTTACTTTTTTGTTTTATAATGCCAAACTCTTTTAGGCCACTTTTATGTGTGCGTTGATTATTTTGGCTTTATTATGTGGTTTTGGACATATGAAATTACATGGTAATTTGATATTAGATGGTTATGGGATATCATATGTTTGCAGTTAGATAATGTTAGTTACTTTGATTATTATTATTTATATGATTAAAATGTTGTTTATAGTTATTGTTAGTATACAAATTTGTCTTCTCAAAAACAACTTACAAATGACCCTCAAATGCCTAAAATAAGAAGACAAACTAAACTAATAGTTGGACGAGTTATCATAGATTGATAACCCTCCTCTGAATTAAGAGGTACAACTCCCTCCAAGAATGATTTGCAGTGAATTAAATGACTACTCATGTCTTTTACCAGAAGACACCAAGGCTTTCCAACACTCACCCATTACTATGAGATAAATGTGATTACGAGATTTACCAACTTAATGAAGGAAAAGATGAACAAACAACCATATGACTACCTATACATCCTTTCTTATGAAAGGGAAAATAAAAGGAGTTAAAAGTTTAATTTTGCAAAACATGAGTATGCCAACCACATGATTACATAAAACATGTGCCTGATACAAAATGAGGATTATATTAAAAAATGTGAAGAAGAGAACCTCATGATTACTCTTAATCAAGAAAAATAAATATACAACCCACATGACATGTGATATAAATTCATTCCTATTTCTAGATATAACAAAACAACCACAAGACTATTTTGTGTCCTGCCTTTACAATCAAGAATGCAGAAAATATAAAATCCACTCCCCTATACTTCCCACTACAATTATAGAACTAAAAAAACTATTCTCCTTCCCCTATAGCCGACTGACTCCTCCAGAAAAAGAAGAACCCCTGCCTGCTCAATGCTTTTACAATATATAGAATTGGTGGGCACATTGCTCAGTTACCATAACTGATTCTTTCTTTTTAAAAATCTTTGTATGCTTGTTCCTCTCTTTAGAAGATTTCATATATTTTTCTTGATTATGGGTTATCTCATGTGAATACTTATATCTCATTAATTATTATGAAAGTAGAATCATTTAATTACAGAGCAAATGCCAAATGTCACTATGTAGAATTTTTGACTTCCTAAAAATAAGCCATCATCTCCCACCCTCGTGGAGTCTTTGTATATATGTCTCCAAATTATTCCCTAATGAATTATTAGGATCACATCATAATAATAAGATATTTTGTGATGTTTAGAAAAGTATTTTCATGCCAAGTGACTGCCAGATGTCATTCTTCTACCATTACACTCCACCGAAATCAATATTTTTCCTGATAGAGAAATTAGGTCTCCATTCAGGGGTTATAGCTTATTTTCCCACCATTGGATCGACCTAAGTTTTGGATATGTTTTCCAAAACCTAGCTTTCTATAGTATGACTAGAGTGATTTCCAAATTAATATTTGAGGTGAAAGATACAGTCTATTGTTTGAGGGTATATATGACTGTCATAAATCAAACTTGCTAAAATATTATTCTCACTGACTTGCAGATCTTCTGCTCTTAAATACACTATGTCATAACCTTTCTATTTGCATGGTGTTAGAGGAAACTCAGAGATTGGATTTAAATTATCTGAGTTAGAGCCACAAATTTATTCATGAGGCAAAATATGACAACCTTGCTATGTGCTCACCTCTGCAGTGATACCATTTCGAAGATCAAGGATCAAGTCTACTATTGTCTTCCATTTACCTCGTAGAAATGTTGCTCCAATTGAATATGTTGGTACTGAACCACTTCCAGACCACTACAATCCATAATAATATCACTTCTCTCTGCATCAATACCATGCAAAGCAATTGTGAATCGGTTTCCCGAAAGCTGCTCAAGCACAATTCCATCCTTCACATAACAGGAGTCTCCTACATTGATACCATACAATCTCTCATTCAATACAACTAATCTTGAAGCTTTATGTTTGAAGATGGTTTCTCTTTGCATTTTAATTGCTCGCTTATCTTTTGTGCCAACAAATCCAAATGACTTGGTCTACGCACCAAGCATCTTAACTATCCAAAAATTGTTTGAAGTGCAAGAGAAGTTTATGTCTTGGAAGCCCCAACCTTGGTAACAAATTCAAATGATGAAACCACAATTTTCATTTGATGGTTTATTATTTGTAATTTCAATCCACCTTATCTAGCATGACAACAAGTTTTCCTTCTTTATTTGAAGTTGTTGTCTTTCTACTAGAGGAATTTCTATAGGCCTCAAAGAAGAGAGCTAGGAACAGGAAGCAACAGGGACATTCATTTCAATGAAAGGTTACTGTAGTTGCCCATCCCCCAAAAAATTATGAGTAGTTAATACATTTCTTGGCATATTATTAAGGAGTACCATGTTCCCAGACACCACTAAATCAGCATAACCTACAACCCCAAGGTTCATTAAATAGAGGGTCTACATGGTGTTTGTTTGCATACTTGAATCTGGAAAATATGTACCCATGCTTTCCTTTCTACTATTAGATCCAAATGTATTTGACTGTCTGCTTGGAGCAGCCAACAAGTCTACAACCATAACACTTGCCATGGACCCATCATTCTGATATTAATGGTCTCAAACTAAAATAATTGCATATGGGGTCCATATAAACCATTAAGCTAATCCATCCTTTGAACTGGCATTTTTGAATCCTGAACCTGCATGCTGAAACCTTGAAACTTGGAACTGAACCTTGGAACTTTGCAAATTGCATTTTGAACTTTGAACTTTGAACCACATGGTTTGAAGTTCAAGTCTAATACATTTTTGGAGCATTGCATCTTCACAAAATATCAATTTTATGAAAACATCATTAGCAAAAACCAAAATAGGATATAGGATAATTGGATAGTTTTATCCATAGGGATTGGTTTAGAGAAGTTCAAAACTTGGGATATTAGGGTGCTAAAAGTAGGCTAATAGCTCACTCTGATTGGGGATGTGCACTGTAAGGTGCACAAAGAATTCAGCTATCTCTGGTTAAAGGCCAGTGCTTATCCATTGGGAAACAAAGTCAGGGAACAACAAAAATCAAAGGGACTACTTGTAGAGAGGGGAAGAACAGGGGAAAAACCCAAAACAACTAAACTACCAGCAAGAAAAACACCTAAACTAACTAGCACAACAAAAATTATTTACAAAAGACAGGGTCAACAACCCATACCTCCAAAGCAGCCTCTCACTGCTTATGTGAAGCCATTGACTGGCTGTGAGAAGTATCTGCCAGTGCGGAAGAGATGTTGATACATGAGATGTACCATTCCAAATAGATAATTAATGATTGTTGCAAGGAGAGATCTGACCACAATATGCTACACCAACTTAGAAATCACATCAGATCCAAAAAGCCAACTCACATCATAAAATCCAGGCTGCACTATCCTTGTTGGAACCTTCAAATCAAAACCCAGGGCTAGGCTTGCTAAAAATCTATCTCTTGTAAGTCCATCAACAATTTCATGTTTAAAATAGAATGCCTCCAAACTTTGAGGTTGAGACCATTCTTCTTGAGTTGGACTGAAATCAAATGAGAAAGCCTCGTATTCTATCTCCCCATCAAATGCACAAACTTTAAGTTCTGACTCACTAATCTGAATATCATGATCAATTTTGGATCCTATAAAGTAGGTACTTGGATCTTTATGCTTAGAAACAATTAAGTCATTCTTTACCTCAAACATACTCTTATGGTTTTCATGGTGCACTTCTGTGTTAGTTGCCTCAATCAGCTGTGAATGATTTGTTAAGGGAAATTCCAGGTGGCTATTATGCTTTGGATTAACTTCTGCTTCCTTGCTTTGCTGTTGTATGATCATGTTGCCAAAATTTCCCAGACAACTTTCTTCCTGCTCTTTTCCAGCATATAGAAGATCATAAGGTACAAAGAGAGGATTATCTTTAATTTTAAAATCTTTAATGTATTCAATAGGTAAGTATAATGCATTCATGTTGCCCCAAACAATCTCACCATCATCATTTTGGGATTGATTCCCTACTACTATCATATCAACCATATCTTTGTCTTGGCATACAAAAGAATAATCAAAATTCAGAGTTTCTTCATGCATTTTACAAACTGGACTATCCTTAGGACATATAGTTAAGAGTAATGTTTTTTCAAAACTACTTTCAATGATCATAGGATCAAACTCAGTATAAGAAACTTCCTCTTTTGGAATGGAATAAAAATTTTCATCAGGCAAAAATACAGGTTGAAAATCATGAGTTTTCACCTCTTTATCGTCCCTTACTGACAATTCTTCCATGACATCAGGTTCTTCTTTAACATGTAGCTCCTCTTGCCTGGCTTGTTGCTGATTTCCCTTTTGCTGCTGATCAGAGCTCCAAGGTGCCAATGATTCTATCATTGGTGATGAAAAATATTGATCTTTAGAGACTAAGAGATTGGAGAGCGAAGATTCTTTAATCTTAGATTTTTCCTTAGATATATTTGTAGCAGTAGGAATTCCTCGATCATAATTCTTGAAATTATTGTATCTTTTATGTACACGTTCCAGTAGTATGGCAGATTGATGATCTTCAATGGGATTTAACTTATCCCTTTCAGCTTCACAAATACTCCCTTTGAAGGCATTCCAAAGATACTGGAGCATTTCATCTTTCTCTGAATTGATTTCATCAGCAATAGGATTCTTTTGAGGCTGAGGCCTTGAGTTGATTTCTTGCTCACTCATAACTGAGTAGTTGCAAGAGATATAACTTGATGAAATCATCGGAGCTTCTTCATCCACAACCTCCAATTCTTTTTTGAGCTGCTGCACTTTCCTCTTGCATGCGTCCAAATCTTTGAGCTTCTAAAATCTATGACACAAACTCATCCACAGCAAGGGAAAGGTGTGGTCATCTTCAACTTCATAGCCTTCAAAATACTTTGTTTATAATGTTCCCAAAAATCTTGCAGAACCTTATCATTCATCCGAAGAATCTCTGGGATAGTGGGGCCTGGTCTTTTTCCCATTCTTACAACTCTTTTGGATTTGCATTAAGAAACAACAGAGTCACCACTTTATCAAAGTCACCAATCTCTTGCACATGGAGATATACATATAAACTGAGGAAACAATTATTCAACACTGATCTTCGTGTCTGTTCCCCAGTAGAGTCGCCAAAAATTTGTTAGTATATAGATTTGTCTTCTCAAAAACAACTTATAAATAACCCTCAAATGCCTAAAATAAGAAGACAAACTAAACTAACAGTTGGACAAGTTATCATAGATTGATAACCCTCCTCTGAATTAAGAGGTACAACTCCCTCCAAGAATGATTTGCAGTGAATTAAATGACTACTCATGTCTTTTACCAGAAGACACCAAGGCTTTCCAACACTCACCCATTACTATGAGATAAATGTGATTATGAGATTTACCAACTTAATGAAGGAAAAGATGAACAAATAGCCATATGACTACCTATACATCCTTTCTTATGAAAGGGAAAATAAAAGGAGTTAAAAGTTTAATTTTGCAAAACATGAGTATGCCAACCACATGATTACATACAACATGTGCTTGATACAAAATGAGGATTATATTCAGAAATGTGAAGAAGAGAACCTCATGATTACTCTTAATCAAGAAAAATAAATACACAACCCACATGACATGTGATATAAATTCATTCCTATTTCTAGATATAACAAAACAACCACAAGACTATTTTGTGTCCTGCCTTTACAATCAAGAATGCAGAAAATATAAAATCCACTCCCCTATACTTCCCACTATAATTACAGAACTCAAAAAACTATTCTCCTTCCCCTGTAGCCGACTGAATCCTCTAGAAAAAGAAGAACCCCTGCCTACTCAATGCTTTTACAATATATAGAATTGGTGGGCACATTGCTCAGTTACCATAACTGATTCTTTCTTTTTAAAAATCTTTGTATGCTTGTTCCTCTCTTTAGAAGATTTCATAAATTTTTCTTGATTACGAGTTGTCTCATGTGAATACTTATATCTCATTAATTATTATGAAAGTAGAATCATTTAATTACAGAGCAAATGCCAAATGTCACTATGTAGAATTTATGACTTCCTAAAAGTAAGCCATCATCTCCCACCCTCGTGGAGTCTTTGTATATATGTCTCCAAATTATTCCCTAATGAATTATTAGGATCACATCATAATAATAAGATATTTTGTGATGTTTTAGAAAAGTATTTTCATGCCAAGTGACTGCCAGATGTCATTCTTCTATCATTACACTCCACTGAAATCAGTATTTTTCTTGACAAAGAAATTAGGTCTCCATGCGGGGGTCATAACTTGTTTTCCCACTGTTGGATCGACCTAAGTTTTGGATATGTTTTCCAAAATCTAGCTTGCTACAGTATGAATGGAGCAATTTCCAAATTAATATTTGAGGTGAAAGATACAGTCTATTGTTTGAGGGTATATATGACTATCATAAATCAAACTTGCTGAAATATTATTCTCACTGACTTGCAGATCTTCTGCTCTTAAATGCACTATGTCATAACCTTTCTATTTGCATGGTGTTAGAGGAAACTCAAAGATTGGATTTAAATGATCTGAGTTAGAGCCACAAATTTATTCACAAGGCAAAATATGACAGCCTTGCTGTGTGCTCACCTCTACAGTGATACCATTTCGAAGATCAAGGATCAAGTCTACTATTGTCTTCCATTTACCTCGTAGCAATGTTGCTCCAATAGAATATGTTGGTACTGAACCACTTCCAGATCACTGCAATCCATAATAATATCACTTCTCTCTGCATCAATACCATGCAAAGCAATTGTGAATCGGTTTCCCAAAAGCTGCCCAAGCACAAGTCCATCCTTCACATAATAGGAGTCTCCTACTTTGATACCATACAATCTCTCATTCAATAAAACTAATCTTGAAGCTTTATGTTTGAAGATGGTTTCTCTTTGCATTGTAACTGCTCTCTTATCTTTTGTACCAACAAATCCAAATGACTTGGTCTATGCACCAAGCATCTTAACTATCCGAAAATTGTTTGAAGTGCAAGAGAAGTTTATGTCTTGGAAGCCCCAACCTTGGCAACAACTTCGAATGATGAAACCACAATTTGCATTTGATGGTGTATTGTCTATAATTTTAATGCACCTTATCTAGCATGACATCAATTTTTCCTTCTTTATTTGAAGTTGTTTTTCTGCTAGAGGAATTTCTACAGCCCCCAAAGAAGAGTGTTGGGAACAAGAAGCGGCAGGGACATTCATTTCAATGAAAGGTTACTATAGTTGCCCATCCCCAACAAAATTATGAGTAGTTAATACATTTCTTGGCATATTATTAAGGAGTACCATGTTCCTAGATGCCACTAAATCAGCATAACTTGCAACCCCAAGGTTCATTAGATAGAGGGTCTACATGGTGTCTGTTTGCATACTTGAATCTGGAAAATATGTACCCATGCTTTCCTTTCTACTATTAGATCCAAATGTATTTGACTATCTACTTGGAGCAGCCACCAAGTCTATAGCCAAAACACTTGCCATGGACCCATCATTCTAATATTAATGGTCTCAAACTAAAATAATTGCATATGGGGTCCATATAAACCATTAAGCTAATCCATCCTTTGACTGACATTTTTGAATCCTGAACCTGCATGCTGAAACCTTGAAACTTGGAACTGAACCTCGAAACTTTGCAAATTGCATTTTGAACTTTGAACTTTGAACCACATGGTTTGAAGTTCAAGTCCAATACATTTTTGGAGCATTGCATCTTCACAAAATATCAATTTTATGAAAATGTCGTTAGCAAAAACCAAAATAGGATACAAGATAATTGGACAGTTTTATCCATAGGGATTGGTTTTGAGAAGTTCAAAACTTGGAATTTTAGGTTGCTAAAAGTAGGCTAACAGTTATGATTTTACTTACCCCATGCTAGCATGTATGTCTAACTATCATGTATGTTTTACCTTTATGTTTGACATGTTTGATATGGTTGAGGGATGAAGTCATAGTTACCTGCTTGTGGGATCCACACAATGTCCTGATCACTGCCATTACTTTTTATATATATATGGATGTGTATGGTGAAAATGTGACCACACTTCTATGAATCCTTTCATGCAAGAAAACTCAACAATGAGCCCTCACAAATCGATCCATAGCTCTCTATGCATGGAGTTGCAAGATTTTTAAAATTGCTCTCAGCTAGAGCTATAAACTCATGACCTTGTTAGTCAACCACACAATGAGAGATTCCAAATCAAAGACAAGGGCAACAATGCCAATATCTCTAATGAAATCAATATGGATGCAATGCAATGCAAACTAATCTATGAGAATGAAAGATGCAAGCTATGCTATGAAATGAAAATACAAGTGTTACAAATCCTCCTATTAAGCTATGTGAGATTAATCTATTGCATAAAGGAAATCTATACTAAAAATGTCATGATTATGGAACTATGATGTAAGAAAACAAGCTAAATGAAATGCAACAACAATGTCTTCAAAGCTTGAATGCAAGAATGTCTTCAAAAAGCTCCAAATGACCTAGAAAACCTGCAGCATAACATTAGCATAAAAACCTAAGATATAAATAAGGAAGAGAACTCTCCTTTTATAAGAAATGAGATGAAAATGGACCATTGAGATTAAGAGGCAAAAGTCTTAATCAAGGGTGGAGAAAAATGGAAGCTTGATCCTTGTGCACAAATATCCTCCAATAGGAAAATAGGTGTTGACTTTTGTGTCCCACATAAGACAAAAAATGTTTTTCCCCTTTTTATAAAATAAGAATAATGCTTTATTTGTGCAACATAGGATAAGAAGAAAAGTGGGGATTTTTTATTTAAATAAAAGGGGAGGAAATTCCTTTTAATTAAATAAAGGCTTAGGATAAAGTGATTTTATTATTTAATTAAAATAGATTTTTATTTAATTAAAAGAGATTTTTAATTAATTAAAAGGGAGCATGTTCTCTTAATTAAATAAGATTTTTATTTTTTTCTCTTTTAAATTAAATAAGGCTCAAACCTTAGGAAATATTGAATTGATTATGATTTGATCAAGGAAATTGATATAATTGATAAAATGCTGATTTTTGAAAATATTGATTCAGGGATTTGACAAATTGCTAAATGGGGGCCCAAAGTCTAGGCGACCATTTTAGGGTGCATACATGATGTACATGCTTGTCATTTATGTAGGTTTGCAAGTATCAGACATCAAGTTCCCTGAATTGTCAGGATGAGTGTGCCCTATCACAAAGTCTCAATGGTAAGAGAGGGGAGATAATATTCAGATCCAAATCCTAACCTAAGCCATTTTATTGTCCTGAAATAGTGGACAAGTTTATTATACTTTTACCCTTGCGAATTCACCTAGGTGACATGAGTCCATAAGCCTTTTCCTTGAGCATGATTATTATTTTATTAGGTTCAATTGGTATTTGGCTAGTTGGTGTGATTATTGTGAAATAATTAAATAATTTATTAATATTAATTATGTGGTTTAAATAATTAAATCTTATTAAATATAGAAAATTAATGTGAAGGTATTTAATTAAGGAAAATTAGTTAAATACGATTATTAATTAAAAGTTAAATGGTGGAATTAAAGATTTAAATATTTACTAAATTCAAATTTGAGGAAAATTGAATAAACCAATAAAGTGAATTAAAATAATATTATTTTAGTTAAAATTAATATGCAATTAGTTGCACATTTAATTTAAATAAATTTAATAAATAAAGTAAATGTTATTAGTTGAGTGAACTAATATAAACAAGAAATACAAAAAACACATGGAGTTATTAACGAGAAATGGAATAAATCAGACAAAAAGAGAGTGAAAACAAACAAAGTTAGAGAGTTAAGTTGGCTTCCAGATTTGCATGGTGGAGTTTGAATTTCAGAGCCTTTTCCTTTATGAGGAAGAATTTGGTCATTATTCAACACACAGGTTTGCACGTTTTGGAGGAAGGATTGAATTAAAGGTTTTTGAAAAGCTTAGGATTGTTCAACATTTTTCTGGTCTTCGTCATATTTATTCAATTGGTGGTTTGAGGTAGGGTTTGAAAACTCTCGTAGGTTTAAATATGGTATTTTAGAAAGATTGTTTTCTTCGTGCATGTTAGATCTGGGTGATATTGCTAGTTTGTTGATTTTCCTATCATGTTTGAAATTATGGAATTTAGTTTATGAGATTTTGTGCTTGGTGTGAATTTACATAATTAAGTTTCATTTGAATTCACCATTTAATTAGAGGATCTTTTGGTAAAAGGTAGTATCAGACCAAGTGTTTCACCATGGGGAGCACCAGTACTCTTTGTTAAGAAGAAAGATGGATCTTTACGCTTGTCCATAGACTACAGACAGTTGAAAAAGGTAACAATCAATAACATGTACCCTTTACCAAGGATTGATGATCTCTTTGGTCAGATAAAAGGCACCATGGTATTTTCCAAGATTTAGCTCAAGTCAGGATACCATCAGTTACGCATTCATGATGCAGATATTCACAAAACTGCATTTTGCACTCGCTATGGACATTATGAGTTCACAATAGTTCCTTTGAGTTTGAGAAATTCTCCATCTATTTTCATGTGCCTAACGAATGGAGTATTTCTTTCTTACCTTGATCATTTTGATCTCATCTTTTTGGATGATATTAATATCTTAGATAAATCCATAGAGGAGCGTGAGGAACATCTATGACTAGTTTTACAGCGTCTTTGTGACAATCAGTTGTATGCCAATACAACAAAGTGTGACTTCTTTCAGTTTGAAGTTCAATACTTAGGGCATGTAATCTTAGGTGAGGGTATTTCAGTAGATTCTTCCAAGATTCAGGCTATAGTAGATTGGCCAACCCTCACCAATGTATCAGAAGTTCATAGTTTCATGGGCTTGGCAAGATACTATTGTAGGTTTGTTAAAGGCTTCTCTAGGGTTGCTTATCAAATTACTTCTCTCCAAAGGAAATGGAAGAAGTATATTTGGATAGAGAAGTGTGAAAAGGTTTTTTAGAACCTCAAGAAGTGTTTGACCAGTGCACCTATCTTAGAAATACTCAGCCCAATGGGTGATTTCATGGTTGTGTTGATGCTTCTTTGGAAGGTCTAAGAGTGGTCCTTATGCAGGAAGGATGAGTGATTGCTTATGAATCTTGCAAACTCAAGGAACATGAATTGAACTATCCTAAACATGATCTTGAGTTAGAATTAGTAGTTCATGCATTCATCTGATGGATAAATTTTCTATTGGGACATCGATTTGAGCTTCATAGTGATCATCGTAGCTTACAGTATATCTTTAACCATCCTAATTTGAATGTTAGGTAGAGGTGATGGATGGAGTTTCTTTGTGGGTATGACTTTGAGATCAAGTACATCTAGGGTAAGGAAAATGTGGTAGTTGATGCCTTGGGTCACAAGAGGCATGAGATATCATCTTTGACTCTCAGTGTAGATTTGTAGAGTCGTGTACTCCAGGCACTTCCTACAAATACTTGGTACAAGGAAGTGAGAGCTGAGAGCGAGTCAAGAAGACCTTTGGAAGGCAGGTTTTTAGGTTATGTTTTGGAGTCAGATACTCTTTTGCATTATATGAGCCAGATATATGTACCTCCATTAGAGGATCTTCGTACCTTAATTTTATATGTGGCTCATCATGCACCTTACTCGACACATCTAAGTGTCAAGAAAATGCATGCAGACCTTCGAAAACTATATTACTGGTTTGATATGAAATGTGACATTGTTGATTTTTTGGAAAGGTATCTAGAGTGTCAGAGGGTTATGGTAGACCAATAACATCTAGTAGGACTTTTACATTCTAATCTCATTCCATCATGAAAATGGGATATCATCTCGATGGATTTCATCATAGGTTTACCTATGAATCCCTGTAGACATGATACCATCATGGCTACTGTTGACTAGTTGACCAAAGTGGTACACTTTTCTCCAATGAGAGAATCTTATACAATAGCTTCAATAGATAGAGTCTTTATGAAATATATTTTGAGGTTACATGATATTTCCCGTAGGATTATATCATATATGGATCCAATATTCACTTCTGCATTTTGGACTTCCTTGCAGGATGCTCTTGGAGCATAGCCAAATTTTAGTTTGGCATATCACCCTGAGACTGATGGTTAGACAAAGGTTAATTAGGTGCTTGAGGATATGTTGAGGATGTATGTCATGGATAGACAGACTCATGGGGAGGACTATTTGTATTTGGCTGAGTTTGCCTACAAAAATGGTTATCATAGCTCGATTGGTACGTCACCTATTTAGGATTTGTATGGTTATCCTTGTCATACACCTTTGAGTTGGGATAACCTAGTGGATCGTATTCTATTAGATCTTGATATGCTTCGAGACATGGAGCAATAGGTGGAGCGTTGTAATATCCCAATTTTGAGCGAGCATTGGAGTTAGTGGATTAGCCTATCATTGGGTCCTTGCAGGCTAATTATAGTGATTAGAGGACCCTATTGTGGGTTTTGGCCTCATTTTGAGGGACTTACTATTTATAGTAAGTCATCATATGGTTCTACTGATCTCAGATGATTTAGAGGAGTTATATGATGCTTTTAGATTTGATTTCTAGCTTCCAGTTTGGACTCCAAGATTCTTGGAGGGAGCGTCTATTTTTAGTAAGTCACCCCGTCAAGTTCATTCATCATATTTCATCATCAAGATCACTCTTATGCTGTCAAATTTTGATTATGATGTTTCCTCAGTCATTTTCACAAGATGGGTGAATTATGATTATTATTTAATTAAATCAGATTAAGTTGCCATTTTAATTGGGAATGTATTATGGGCATCTTAGTGTTATAGCTCATTAGAACCGGATTGAGAACTTTTCAATCTTGAGCTCATAAAACAAGGACCCCATGTGTCAGAATATGGTTATTTTAATGAAAGTATCTTTTTCATCATTAAAGAGGAAAGAAATATAATAGTTTATTATATTTCAAATGTGCACATAAAGCAAAGTCTTTTGTAAGTGAAAAGTGTATGAGAGAAGATATCTTTTATTATAAAAGCAATTTATCCATTGATCATTTGTATGAAATTGAAAAGTGAGAAAGTTGTCTTGAGAAAGAAAATCAAATTTCTTGAGGAGAAACGAGGGTTTGAGTTTGGTCTTCTTCCAAGAGAGAACTCTTCCAGATTTGAATGCAATTTGAATTGGTTCCTATACCAATTAATTTATGATAGCAGATTTATTGTGCAAAGAACAAGTCAACAGTTCAAGTTGTCATACAGACATTCTAGAGTCGATTGTAGTGTTGTGTGAAGTGAAGTCATTATGTGAAGGGAGCTGCATTATTTTCAGAAGGGTTGTGTATGGCCCCTTAAAGGTTGTATTTTAGTATGCAAGCAACGTTAGTGATTCTCCAGCTGCGTAAGGAATTTGGGAGAGTTACGTCACCAATTAAGGTAGCCACATTTTGAACTAGGGTGTTGCATTGGGTATTGGAGACTCACGTTTTCAATCAAAATCATTTTCCTTGGGGTGATGGTTAGTAATTCTAGTGATACTAAAGGTACCATTTACCTCTATTGTAATGTTCATGCATGTTTCCAGTATTAATTAAATTTGAGAGCTTAGAATTAATTTGTTGTTTTTTAATTTCTAAAATCTAGAAAATTCAATAAAAATCATATATGCTTCAAAATTTCAAAAAATTGCAATTAAAATTGAGTTAAAAGCTAGTTGGAAATTGAGAGCCAGTTGGGCTTGTCACAGTGGTATCAGAGCATGTTTCATGCCATCCTATGGGGTTTGGAAATCTTGAGTTCCCACATTTGATTTGTGAGTGATCAACACTCTAGTTTTATTTCAGTCATGGATAAATAAAGAAAACTAGGTAAATATGGGAACCAGTCTAGCAGTATGTCATGTTACAGGAAACAATCAAGTGCCTTGGGAAATGAAATAGAGAAATTGAGGCAAACAAAAGAAAGGATAAAATCCCAACTTGAAGATCCAACCATTGTTGACAAGGCAGCTAGTTTCATGGTTTCCTTCTTCAGGAAGTCTTCCCCATGAAGACTACAAGAAGAGAAATTGGATGTTCTCGTAGGTGAGACATCTAGAAATCTTCATGATGAGTTTATAGCAGCCACTGATCATTGTGGAGATGGCCTTTTTCTTAGGAAAACCATTAGTCCTATTTTCACACATGATGTTTGAGGCTTCTTACAAGGACACATAGATGTGCCTATCTTGTTAACAGATAGTGGTATTGAGTTTCAACATCCTGAGCCTGTTGTTGATGTTGTGGATAGGGTGAGAGTGGAGGATGTTGTAGACACCACTAGGGATTATAACACCATAGATGATGGTGTTATATTTGAGGACTACAAGGAGTATATGAGCTTTGACAACTCTGATGTTTATGACAGTAGGTGGAGTGTGGAGTTAGTGCAGGAGACAATAGTCTTTTCCTATATTAAGGATGTGAGCATGGAGCTTCCCAATGATGACACTCATGATGGGAGTATTAAAAATGTGTCAGGTGACATAGATTCATGCCATAGTGTAGGTGATTCAAGCAATGACATTGAGTCATGTGTGCAGCCAAAGATAGTAGAGGGGTTTCAGATAGATGATGTTGATACTAGCATGACAGATACCTCTGATATTGAGAGTGAGGATGCTTGGTGTTGTAGTGTTTCTAGTTTTTTATATCAGACTTTGGGTGTGGACTCAACATTGTCATATGGTAGTGGTGGGTTCCAGGATCCTTTTCTATAGGGACTCACAGATGAGGATAGGGAAGCATTTGAGTACCAAGGTAGGGAGTATGTTTTACCTGGTCTCATTGAGAGGAGTCTACGCACTATGTCCTTTTGTGTGGTAAATAGAGAGGAGTTATAGAGGTATGATTTCATTCAGATGGAGCAGGTTACACATCATGTCTCTCATAACTCACAGATATCTTATTCAGATCAACAGGCGAGAGTTGTTCACTTTGTGAACAATCCTTTATTTGATGTGGACGTCACTATGTCTTATGACAATCCATTGTTTGAGTTTAGTGATGATCCCTTTCAGGTGATGAGTGAGGATGATGATGATGATTGGGATCTTTTTAGTACACCAGATGATCACATAGTTTTTACAGGATGCCAGTTAGATTTTGTTGAGCAGTCTATAGAGGTGTACACAGTGAGGAATGCATATAGTTTCACTTTTGATCCTCATGTTCAAGATATCTACCAGTTGCGGAGTTCATTAGTGCATTTGTTTGATGGTTGGTATGATAGTTTAGTTGGCTCACAGACTGGGGGCAAGTCCAATTTGTTGGTTGAGTTACTTCTATGTAAGTTACTCATGGTTGAGTTACTCCCATGTGATGTTCCTATCTCATCATCATCAGTTCGAGTGTTGAGTTCAATTTCTCAGACGTTGCAGTTGGTACTATTGATGTTGGAATGATTTTTGCTAGTGTGGTGATGATAGGGACATTACTCCATTCTATCCTTGGGATCAAGGTGGACTTATGTGTTTTGTTTTCTAAGATTGCTTGCGGACAAGCAATTTCAGGGAGGGAGGACTGTAATGTCCCCATTTTGAGTGAGCATTGGAGTTAGTGGATTTAGTCTATCATTGGGTCCTTGTAGGCTAATTCTGGTGATTAAAGGACCTTGTTGTGGGTTTTGGCCCTATTTTGAGGGACTTACTATAAGTCATCATATGGTTCTACTGAGCCCAGATGATTTAGAGGAGTTATATGATGCTTTCAAATTTTATTTCTCGCTTCCGGTTTGGATTCCAAGATTCTTGGAGGGAGCATCTATTTTTACTAATTCACCCCGTCAGGTTCATTCATCATCTTTCATCATCAAGATCACTCTTGTGTTGTCAAATTTTGATTATGATGCTTCCTCAGTCATTTTCATAAGATGGGTGAATTATGATTATTATTTAATTAAATCAGGTAAGGTTACCATTTTTATTGGGAATGTATTGTGGGCATCTTAGTGTTATAGCTCATTGGAACCGGATTGAGAAGTTTTAAATCCTGAGCT
>BSBK01004591.1:330000-455000 GCA_027943335.1 Chamaecyparis obtusa
TACCCAAGACCAAACAAGGAATGGATAGCATTTATGTCATTGTGGATAGATTCAGTAAGATGGCACACTTTGTACCATGCAAGACAACTCATGATGCAAGTCAAATAGCTTCCCTATTCTTCAAGGAGATAGTTAGAATACATGATTTACCATTGAGTATAGTGTCAAACATAGACACAAAGTTCACGAGTCATTTTTGGAAGACTCTATGGCAAAAAATAGGAACCAACTTATCTTTTGGATCTGCATACCATCCTCAGATTGATGGTCAAACTGAGGTAGTAAATAGGATTCTTGGTAACCTCCTAAGGTGTTTAACTAAAGAGTATTGTCAAGCTTGGGACCAACTCATTGGACAGATAGAGTATGCTTGTAATGACACAATGAATAGGACTACTGGTAAGAGTCCTTTTGAGATAGTTTATGGCCTTCATCCTAGAGGAATATATGAGCTCATAGATCTAAAGGATGGAGCCAAGGGAAGTTCCTATGCAAAATACTTTGCACATGATATGCAAGAGTTCCATGAGATAGTGAAGAAAACACTCACTAAAAATACAAAGAAGCTTATGAACAAGGTGGATGAAAACAAAAGGGATGTCTAATTCAAGGTTGGGGGTCTAGTGGTGGTCCATTTCAATAAGGAAAAACTACAAAAAGGAGTGTCTCATAAGCTTCAGATGAGAAGAATTGGTCCATGTACCATTCTAGCTAAATATGGCACCAATGCATAGAAGGTGGAATTACCGGAGGATAGTGGTTTATCTCCTATGTTCAATGTAGCAGAATTGGTCTTGTATAAAGGACCAACACCAGATCTAGATTGGAGTCTAACTAAGGTTATACAAGAGGTGTAAGCACTCAAATTACCATTTACACCACCTAAGAGAACATAGAAAATACTAGATTCCAGGGCATATAAGAAGACTAAATAGAGAACATATTATGAACATTCAGTGAAATGGCATGGACAGGGAAATGTAGAAGCCACCTTGATCAAGGAATCATAATTCAAGAAGTTGGGAGTGGATTCCAACTTTCTCAATCCAAGGGTGGATTGAAATCTTTTCATTTGGGGAGGATGGCGCAGGAGCACCTAGGCTCACTCCCAAGCATGTTTGTCATTTTGGCTTGTACCGACCTTAGCCAAGTTAGTAGGTTTTTTTTTTACCTTAGAAGGTCTTTCTTGTGTGTTCCTAGGTGGATTAGACTAGGATCAATCCATCCTAGATGTTTAAAGCTTTATAGTGGTTAGTGTTAGTCTAGGCCTTAATGGGAAAATGGATGTAAAAGTTTCCAAAAGTCTTATAGACTTAGCATGGATTGGAAAAATGCCTTAAAAGGCTTAAATAGTGTTCCTAAATCATTTAAGAAGGCTTAGTGGTCATTAAGGGTAGTTAATAAACAATAATGAAAAGTTACTTAAATGTTGTCATGACAACATTTGCATTTTTGGCAAATATGTTGCATGCAACATCGACAACATTGATCCCATTCAAAGTTAAGGGATATAATCAATGCTTAGTGGCCTAAAATCTAGGAAAGGGCATATTTCAGTTGAGATATGATCCTATTTCCTGAGGCAAGTTGTAGAGAGAAGTTTTTGGGTTTGAAAATAGACTGTGTTTAGATTTACAACAACACTCGAATGGTTCTGAGTGTAATAGTGAATACATGTATTGAAGAGCTTAACTTAGTGTTAGATTTTTGTTGTGTAGTTAATTTCAAGAGTTTTTCATTCAGTGACAAAGTTGTTGTGAGTTCATTAGGTTAGTTTAATAAATCATTTTGTAAGTAGTCTATTTGCTGGTGTTCACAAAGTAGTTTTTGGTTTCATGGCTCCCCCATAGAATCCAACCATGGGAAACACTAGGGTTTGGATAAATATGGTAGGGGAGCCAGTGTATAGTGTATATATGCAAGGAGGAAACATGAATAATGAGATGGCCATTTTTAAGGTGATGCCCTAGGCGAGACTGGTGTACCCGACTAGGTGCATGACATAGAAGTAGTGTGCATTTGCAGGGGAAAGAATGGAAGCACAAATGGAGTATGGTTTCAGATAGACCATATATATATTGTATCCTAGTAGTGATATTAGGAATTTTCCAATCCTATAACCTAGATTTATAGGAAGAAATCAATGACTAGCTTAAAAATAGCCCTATTAGCCCTATAATCTAGGAATCTACTGTATGGAGGCCCTAGAACCCTAAAACCTACAAAATATCTAAGGTATCCCAAAAGAGTATCCAAATTTCAAGTTATGTTTGAGGTCATTTGGAAGTTTTTAGAAATAATTGAGGAAAGTACCCTGTTTAGGGCTACTAGAAATCACTAGGCCTAATTAGCCAAGGGCAAGCTAGATTGTGAACCCGATGGAAAAGATATTTTAAACCTATTCAAATGGGATCAATGGGAACAAAAAATGATGTTTTGATGAAGAATGGACCCCCTGTATCACTTGAGACAAGTTCATGGTGAAAGAGCACTTGGAGTCATCCAAGGAGTAGTGAAACATTAAAGTAGTCTAATTGGTAGCTATCCTTCAAGGTGAAGCACAAAGAGATTGAATCATAGAAGTGAGTTGGGATTAGTCTTAGGCTAGAAGACCAAAGACTATTGAATTCCTAGAGGAGAGATTGGGGCTTTTGAGAAGATAGGACAAGTAAGGTCCTAGAGAGGGATTTGTGCAAGCACACCAAGGAGAATATCTATCAGTAACATGTTTTAGGTTAATGTCTCTTGGGTTCCCTAGTGGGGAATTATAAGCAATAAAATTAGTCTAGGTAAATATATAATTTAATTCCTAATGGTCAAATTGGAGCTCAAATGGTTTTCACATTAAATAATTTCACCACGTCTAGAGAGTGTGCACAATAGTCACAAACTTGAGATTGTAGAGTGCATAATTTTGCTCATAGTTTTTCAGCTTTATTAATTCCCAAGAAATTACCTACCCATCCTACATGAGAACCCCTCCTCATCCTTCTTTAGATGCATCTATGAAAAAACTACAAAATGTCTTGCAAGATCTGGCACTTAAAAACTTAGTATTGTGGCTAGCCTCTCTTTTGAATACTCAAAAGATTTTATATTTTTGGTCCATTTATGTGTTCACTCAAACCTTTTTCCTTTCCTATGGAGTGTGGTGATAGGATGGGCTATACATGAGAATTAATTACAAACTTTTTATAATAACATGCCAACCCCATAAAATATCTCACCTTTTAAACATTTTATTGGAATTGGCTATTCTAGTATGGTTTTTTATTTTTGTTGAATCTACGATTATTCCTATAGCAGACATAATGTGACCTAAATATTATACTTAAATTTGGAAAAAGATGCACTTGTATAACTTCCCATATAACTCATGCTCCCAAAATCATTACATAACTATTTGTAGATGTTTTAAGTGGCCCTCCTCATTCTTAAAGTAGATTAGAATACCAGCTATGAATACTAGCAAAAACATTCTCAGGAAATCACTAAACACACTATTCATTAGATTCATAAAAAATATTTCAGGTGTTGGTGGGCCCGAAGGGTAATGCTATGAACTCATAGTGTCCATATCAAGTTTTAAAGGTGGTTTTATGTATGTTTCTTTTAGTGTGAGTTGATGGTATTCCAATTATGAATCTATCTTTGAAAATTTTGTAGCTCCATGCATTTGATAAAATAGACCATTAAATTGGTGTAAATATACTTGTTTCTTATGGTAACCTTATTCAACATATGGTAATCTACACACAAATGTAGAGTTTTCTCCTTATTTCTAACAAATATCATTGGAGCTTCCCAAGGTAATACATTGGATCAAATAAACCTTTTTCTTAACAATTCCTACAACTATACCTTAAACTCCATATGTTCAATGGTTGATATCCTATATGGGGATTTAGCTATTGACTTGTCTACTAGCACAAAGTTGGTATAAAATAAAATACTCTTTTTGGTTGTATTCTAGGTAATTATTTGGAAAACACATCTCGGTAATCTCAGAGGTAGGACTATTTTGTTAATATGATTTAGAACAACAGAGAGGGGGGGGGGGGGGGGGGGGGGGTGAATCAGTTGTTCTCAAGTCCTGATGTATAAAACAATCTCAAAAACTTATCCTTAAATCAAATCCAATAACCAAAACAAAATCGCTCATCACTGATTTAATAATAGAAACATACAACAATGCAGTCCACTACCTAGCTGTAACTTAACTTGTAAAATATAGTAATGTTCAAACCAAAACATTCACACAAGTATTAACACTAGGATTTATAGTGGAAACCCAATTTGGGAAAAACCACTTTGTAACATGCTACTATTATTTTCACTCTTTTGAAGTGAGCTCGGTAAAAAGACAACCCTATTAAAGGTTACAATACACACTGTCAGGTGTGACCCGGTTAAAGGATTTCAATCACCCTGTTAAAAGTGAGCCTACTCATAAGACTTACATACACTCCATTAGAATGCAACCTTGTTCAAAGGATTTAACATATGACTATTAGGTCAACCTTTGTTAAAAGGATTTTGACTGTTACAATGGTTAGAAAGTACGAGCAATATTAATCTAAAAAATATACAACTCACTTTGCAAATATCAGATCTGATTCCATACACTAATGCTGGTTTACTGACTTTGAAACTTTTCCATCTCCATCTCTGATCTGCTCAGAACTTTTCTTTAAGCAACCAACACAATTCTCCTTCAGCCTTTTCTGCTTATTCAGTCAATAAAACTTTACTCTTCTAGCATTCCCTTTTTTTTCCATGCACTTGCATAGCCAACACTTTATATTTTCCTCAATTAGGTTAATTCATCTTATGCCACTCAATCTCATTCGTAGATCTTAGGTTTAGGTTTGATTCATTGAATCTACCCACTTCATGTTCTTTGGGTCCTTTTGTAGAATCATCTCAAATCTCTTAAAGATTTACAATAAAACATTTTACAATGCATTCAATGCTTTCAAACAATCAATAAATAATGTCAACACATTTTACATAATCCAAGAATTCAACAATGTCAGCTCCAAAATTAAATTCTCTTCAAATATAAAATTGTTGATGCTCGGTCAATACTGTGATCAACTACTCAGTCTTCATGTAGAAAGATCAGTCATTACTAAAAATGTTTACTCGGCTTACACGGTCTTCCTCAATAATTAACTATTGTTCGGTCGACACTATAATTTTGCTTGGCATACATTGACTCGGTCGACACTAACATTACTTGGCTTAAACATGATTTTTCCATTCTTTGCTCAGTCAAGCCTACCAGTTTAGTCTTCAATCTTACTAATATAAACAATACATTATCTCAACATTGTGCAACATAGTCAAGTACACTTTGTAGTATCAAGATAACTCAACCTTTCCTTAGGTGCTATTATTACCAACCTTGCCTAGCCCCTTAGCAACACTCAAATAGATATAGTACTTTCCTAAGTAGCAACAGTCTTACCAATTAAGGTTTGACATCAATGACAATACAATAATTATTTCAATTGTAGTTTCCAAAAATCTTCCTCTTTGGCATTGATGGCAACACCATATGATATCACCTGAATAACACATGTATTACGAACCAATCCAAAAAATTATCTGTTCATCAGAGAATTATTTATAATATCCTTAGCTTCATTCTGATTCAGAATCCTATAAGCCTCACTTCTGTGACCGTCAGAGGTATTCAGATCTCCCTCTATCCTGATCCTCCATTTCAGTTCATCATCCTTATCTTTAGTTTCATCAGTTCATCTCCCTCTTACCTTTTAGGGTCATGTGTTATCATATCAGTTCATCTCCCTCTTTGACAAAAATGCCAAAGTAGCAACTAAAACATACATCAATCAGATGTAGATAATATCTATCTAGCTCAGTGTTTCTCCCTTTATCATCTTGCTTATGACTGATTCTTTGTCTTTGCTTCTCTTCACAACTCTAGGCTAGCCCTAAAGTGTGACAATCTTCTGCATAAATTTGTCAAATATTCTACTGTAGCACATTTGATGCAGTGCTCCTAGCTTGTCTAGGAAGCCTCAGTTAGGGGAAGAACCCCTAAGTGACTTCTCAAATACTCATGAGCTTCTCTAGGTAAAGCTTTAGTGAATATGTCTGCTAATTGTTCTTTTGTATTCACATATTCCATGCGAACTTCTTTATCTTGTACTAATTCTCTCAAGTAGTGATACTTGATTGCAATGTGCTTGGTCTTAGTGTGCATCACTGGATTCTTAGAAATATTGATAGCACTTGTGTTGTCATAGAAAATAACAACAGGTTAAGTGATTTCTTCTTTCATGCCTATCAATGATTGTTTTATCCATACCAAATTTGAACAGTTTACTACAGCAGCAACATATTTGGCCTCGATGGTAGATTGGGAAATGCAATTTTGTTTCTTGCTTGTCTAGGAGGCTAATCTTTGTCCAAGAAAGAAAGCTCCACCATTAGTACTCTTTCTATCATCTACATTTCTTGCCCAATCAACATCTGTATAAACTCTAAGTTCAAATTTGTCATCCTTCTTATAATATAGACCATAGTCAGCAGTTCCTTTCAAGTATCTCATAATTCTTTTCATGACCATCATGTGTGTTTCCTTAGGATTGGCAGAGAATCTTGCCACAATCCCAACAACTAGTGCAATATCTGGTCTATTATGTACAACATACTATAATTTTCCAATCATGGATCTATACAAAGTCAGATTCACTTCTACATCATCATCATTCTTAGATAACTTTTGTCTAGTAACCATAGGAGTTCCCACTGGTTTAGCATCTTCCATCCCAAAAGTTTTCAGTATTTCATTAACATACTTAGACTATGTAATGAAAATTCTATTCTTCCTCTGATATACTTGTAAACCAACAAAGAATTTGATCTAACCAAACATACTCATTTCAAATTCAGTTTGCATTTCATTTGAAAAGCTTTTGCATAATGCATCTTGTCCACCAAAAATAATGTCATCCACAAATTTTTTTGCCAACAAGATACCTTTACCTCCTTCATCCTTCATGTATAGATTACTTGTGTCATTTGTTCTTGAAAATCCAATCTATATTAGGTAGTTGTGCAACCTCTCATACCATGCTCTGGGAGCTTGCTTCAATCCATATAATGCTTTGTTCAATTTTCACACCATGTGTCTTATGTTTGGATCAATAAAACCTTCTAGCTATTCTATGTAAACTTTTTCTTCTAGTCTAAATTAAAAAATGCAGACTTGACATCCATTTGATATACCTTGAAATCTTTATAGGCAGCATATGCAAGCAAAGTTCTTACTCCTTCGAATCTAGCTATAGGGGCAAATGTTTACCCATAATCTATTCCTTCTTCTTGTGTGTAGCCTTTGCATACCAGCCTAGCTTTGTTCCTAGTGATTTCACCATTTTCATTCATCTTATTCTGAAACACCCACTTTGTTCCTATAACATTTTTTTTTCAAGTCTCGGCACCAAAGTCCAAGTATCATTCTTCTCAATCTGGTCAATCTCTTCATTCATTGCTTGTATCCAGTCTTCATTCTTCAATGCCTCTCTAGTTGTCTTTAGTTCAAATTCACATAGTAGGCATGTTGGATCCTTAGTCTTACTTTTGGTCTGAATTCCATTATTTTTGTCTCCAATTATCTATTTAGGCTTGTGATGTCTTCTTACATATTTTTCCAAAATAGGTTCAGCTATTTTCTCCTCTATTTCATCATGTTCCTCAAAAAGATTTTTAGATTCAACATCTAAATGTTCAACAACCTCTTCCTGATATTCAACAACATTTTCTTGTAGCTCGGCATGTTCTTGTTTTCTCTCGACACTATTTTCCTGATGCTCGGTAGCATCTGTTTGTCACTCAACATTGCTTACCTGAGACTCGGCATCAGGTGCAAGTCTTTTACTTGCCTCTTCTTCTTCCTCAATCTACACAAAAGATCTATAATCTTTTGGTTCTCTTTTTCTATCAGCTTCATTTTTTTCTACATACTCATCAATTTTGACATTCACACTTTCCACAATTTTGTTAGTGTTAGAGTTCAAACACTTATAAGCTTTACTTTTTGTGGAGTACCCTAGGAATATGCCTTCATCACTCTTAGCATCAAACTTTCCATTCCTAGTGTCTTTTAATATATAGCACTTACTTCCAAAGATTCTAAAGTATTTAACACTCAGTGCATGCCCATGCCATAATTCATAGGGTGTTAGATTTGTACTTTTCTTGATCTATACCCAGTTAAGAGTGTAGACAAAAGTGCTTATAGCTTCTTTCTAGTATTTTTGTGCCACATTCTTTTCAATCAACAATGTCCTTGCACAATCCAAGATAGATATGTTTCTCCTTTCTACTATACCATTCTGTGGAGGTGTTTTAGGTGCATACATCTATCTTTTAATTCCTCTATCATTGCAAAATAGATTAAATTCATTTGATGTAAATTCTCCACCTTGGTCAGATCTAAGACATTTTAGGTTTCTACCTGTCTCCTTCTCAACCTTAGCCAAATACCACTTAAAGAATTGAAAAGCTTCAGATTTTTCTTTTAGAAACATCACATGCATCATCCTAGTATGATCGTCAACAAATAAGATAAAGTATCTAGCACCATAGTAACTTTGTACACCCATGGGTCCACAAAGGTCAGTATGAACCAAATCTAAAATGTTTTCAGAAGTAAAGGATTTGCTCTTGAAACTTGACTTTGTCATTTTTCCTAACTGGCATTCCTTGCACATCACATTCTCAGGTTTCTTCAATCTAGGTAGACCTCTTACCTTTTTATTCTTACTTATCTCTACCAAATTGTCAAAGTTAACATGACACAACCTTTTATGCCATAACCAAATATCATCAAGTTGTGCAATTAAACATGTTTCTTCAGATAGGTCAAGATAGAACAAATTACCTCTAGTCTGATCTCCACTTCCAATTAGTTCTCCAGTAGCATTAAATATTTTAGAATGCTTGTGATGAAATTCCACTCGGTAACTAGTTTTGTTAAGCTGAGAAACACTTAACAAATTATAATTAAGTCCTTCAACCCAATATGCATTTTCAAAAGATATCTTATCAGTCAGTTTAATCAAACCTTTTCCTCTAACAGGACATGGTGCATCATTACCAAATTTTACACTTTTACCTCTATAATGATGTAAGGTCTCAAACTTATTTTAGTCACCAATCATGTGATGTGAACAACCACTATCAATAATCCATTTATCATTCTTGTTCACATAAGATACCAATGCAATTTTCTCATCCTCATCAGATTCATCTTTCATTGCAACATAGACTACCTCAATTTCAAAATCATCACTATCAGTGTCAGTTTCTTTTTTAGCAATGTAACAAGATTTCTTACCTTTTCCTTTATAGTCTTTGTTCCATCGGTAGCTTCTGTCATCTTTTCTATCTTTGTGTTTACTTTTCCTTTCATCATCTTTATCCTTCCTATCAAGACATCTAGCAGCTATATGACCAACTTTATTACATGCAAAACATATAATAGGGAGTTTAACTTTATACTTTCCTTTTCCCCTTCTTAGTCTTCTAGCCATAAGAGCTTTTAGATCTTCAAGTTCTTCATCAGAAGTGTCACTATCACTTTCACTTTCACTTTCACTAATGCATCTTTCTTTGGCTTGTTCAGAACTAGTTGTGACTTGAAAGTAGATTCAACATTACCAATGCTTCCAACAGTGAAATTATCATAGTTAGAGAGTTCAAAAGCAGTCAGCTTACCAACCAAACTTTCTAAAGTAAGCACATTAGCAGAGTTACATCTAGATTCCTGAATAACTGAGATCTTAATAGCATATATAGGATGCAGGGTTCTTAGTACTTTCCCAATTATAGTTTCATCATCAATAGCTCCATTTTCTCCTCTAATAGCATTCACAACTTCCTTTATTCTACCACAATATTGTGCAATGTTTTCACCTTCTTGCATTCTCATTTCATCAAACTTACCTCTAAGACTCTCGGCCTTTGCTTTCAGCACATTTAAGTCACCACCATAGACCCTTGCAAGAGTGTCCCACATATCCTTAGCAATTGTGTAGTCCTTAATGTCCTCAAATTTTGGATAGCTTAGGGCAGATGCAATTTCTAGCATTGCCTGATTATGTTCTTTCTTAGCTCTCATTTCTTTGGTAGTCAAAGGTGCGATAGGTGAGACATAGCTATTTTCAATGTAGTACTTTGCAAAGTCACCAATACCAGCCAGATGTAGCTTCATCAAGCTTTGCCATGCAAGGAAGTTTTCCTTGTTCAGCTTCGGTACCTCCTTCTTATACATCCTGATCATTTGCTTCAAGACCCTTTAAACTTGATTTCTGTCAACACTAATAATAAGCAATAAAGCTCTGATACCAATTTTTAATATGATTTACAACAATAGAGAGGGGTGGGGGAATCAGTTGTTCTCAGGTCCTGATGTATAAAACAATCTCAGAAACTTATCCTTAAATCAGATCTAATAACCAAAACAAACTTAGTCATCACTGATTTAATAATAGAAACATATAACAATGCAGTCCACTACCCAGCTGTAACTTAACTTGTACAACATAGTAATGTTCAAACCAAAACATTCACACAAGTATTAACACCAAGATTTATAGTGGAAACCCAATTTGGGAAAAACCACTTTGTAACATGCTATTATTATTTTCACTCTTCTGAAGTGAGCTCAGTAAAAAGACAACCCTATCAAAGGTTACAATACACACTATCAGGTGTGACCTGGTTAAAGGATTTCAATCACCCTGTTAAAAGTGAGCCTAGTCATAGGACTTACATACACTCCATTATAATGCAACCTTGTTCAAAGGATTTAACATATGACTGTTAGGTCAACCTTTCTTAAAAGGATTTTGACTGTTACAATGGTTAGAAAGTAGCAGCAATATTTATCTAAAAAATATACAACTCACTTTGCAAATATCAGATCTGATTCCATACACTAATGCTGGTTTACTAACTTTGAAACTTTTCCATCTCCATCTCTGATATGCTTGGAACTTTTCTTCAAGCAATGACCACAATTCTCCTTCATCCTTTTCTGCTTATTCAGTCAATAAAACTTTACTCTTCCAGCATTCTCTTTTTTTTCCATGCACTTGCATATCCAGCACTTTATATTTTCCTCAATGGGGTTAACTCATCTTATGCCACTCAATCTCATTCATAGATCTTAGGGTTAGGTCAGATTGATTGAATCTACCTACTTCATGTTCTTTGGCTCCTTTTCTAGAATCATCTCAAATCTCTTAAAGATTTACAATAAAATGTTTTACAGTGCATTCAATGCTTTCAAACAATCAATAAATAAAGTCAACACATTTTACATAATCCAAAAATTCAACAATGTCAGCTCCAAAATTAAATTCTCTTCAAATATAAAATTGCTAATGCTCGATCAATACTGTGATCAACTACTCGGTCTGAATGTGGAAAGCTCGATCATTACTAAAAATGTTTACTTGGCTTACACTGTCTTCCTTGGAAATTAACTGTTGTTCAGTCGACACTATAATTTTGCTCGGCATACATTGACTTGGTCGACACTAACATTACTTGGCTTAAACATGATTTTTCCATTCTTTTCTTGGTCAAGCCTACCAGTTTAGTCTTCAGTCTTACTAATATAAACAATACATTATCTCATCATTGTGCAACATAGTCAAGTACACTTTGTAGTATCAAGATAACTCAACCTTTCTTTAGGTGCTATTGTTACCAACCTTACCTAGCCCCTTAGCAACACTCAAATAGATATAGTACTTTCCTAAGTAGCAACAATCTTACCAGTTAAGGTTTGACATCAATGACAATACAACAATTGTTTCAATTGCAATTTCCAACATATTTATCAGAAAAAAGTTATCCCCTTGTATTGGCTCCCTCTAACTCTTTATCATGGTGTGAGGACATTAAAAATTTCATCATATCATCATGATAATCAGCCTCTTCAAGTTTATTAATTTCCTCCATTTAAACTGCAAACTCCTAACACCCCTTTCAATTACTTATTTTCAGTTGCATGGAAAACCTTTGTCACACCTTGACTTCATGTTGACTCTATTGAATATACACCTTATTTTCAAGGTCATATAAACATTCCATAGTCTTGGAAAAATAATATACTTTGGTTATGTGCTTTCATAACCAATTCATCCCTAAAATCACAACATAGGAACCTAAGGGAGTCACATACAAATTGACCTTTATAGTAAACCCTAAAAGTTAAACACTAGCTTCAAACAAACACTACTATACTTGATCTCTTGTCTAAATGGAATATTCTAGTGACCAAAAATTGGCCATAAAACTAGTTTTTTTAAGAAATCTACTCAAATGTTTTGGAGATATAAATCATTATGTGGCACTAGTGTCAATTAAGATAGTTATAGAATCTCCATAAAGCATACATGTCATCTCAATTGGTTTGATATATTATTTTCTTGCATATTATCCATGACTATGTTAATTCTATATTTAAAGGTTACTTGTTACATGGGTAATGGGTTCATGTGTTGTTGTCTACCTTGATTTTTAGTTTGGCATTGATTGGCATAGTTGTCCTCACCACATATGAAACATCTACTTGGTGGCTCTTTCCTTTCTATTCCTTTACCTAAAGAGTCTCCTTCCTTCCTAAAGTTATTGAATCCTTATTTATCCTTCTTGGAATCCTAGCTATTTCACTTGTATCCCTTCTTATAGGATTGTGAGGATTGTATCCAGATGACTTTATTTCATCCTTTATCCCTCAAAGCATCATCATTCTTCAATGTTTATTATTTTCTAACCAGCTTCTCATAAACATTTTTCATGATACAAGGTCCTAGTACATCTAGTAGTCCTTCAATGTGGTTATTGAGTCATATGATGAACTTTATAATACAATATTTCTCATCTTACTAATAGTGGGGTAAATAATAAAGTAACCAGATGATCTTTCATCAATATTTGTTAACTAACATCTCTCCTTACCTTAGGTTTTTGAAATCCATTAGTTTCTAATCATAAAATAATTGTAGGATCCACCTATATCTAAAAATTCCTATGAGTTTTTCCCAAGTAATTTTAATTATTTTTAACCCTAACTCATTCTTCCTACTTTCCCACCATGTGGCTTCCTCTCCAATGATTTTATAAGCTCCTCAAGATGCTTTAGAGTTGTTCGAGTAATTTTAGATCTTAAAATACTTATTTATCTATATAAACAATTCCTCAATGGTATCTATAGATACAAAACCCCAAAATTTAGGTGGTTTGATCATCGCTAGGTCATTGGAGAGTTTGATTACTAACTATTTTTTCTCAATGTCCAAGTTTTGGGGTTCAAAGAATTCTCCTTTTTGTTCACTTTGCAAAGTATGATCTTCTCTATGGATATTTCCCCTAGATTGGGATTAATGTTCTTCCTCTATGGTTTTTTGTTGGCCCTCAACCCTCCTCTCTAAGTTCATGAGCCTAGCTTGGGTTTTGATCCTCATGGATAGGAGTTAATCTAGTTTATCCATGGAGTGGTTGGCATTACCTGATTCCTAATGGTTATTTCTTGAGTTTTCCATTCTCACATTTTATTCTTCTCAAGGTAATTAAGATTATACTTTCATATTTATATTTAAACAATATTCTCAACAACATAAGAAAGAGAATAAACATTAATTATTTATGCAAAAAAAAATTTAGCATATATTTCTCAAGCCAAAATGTGTACATTCTTATTTGCTAGATCTTACAAAATAGTGTTTGGTCTATGAGACACTATTACCATTGGTGATGTACTCTTCTTTCCTATTGAAAACAAAAGGGATGAGACAATATCCCAGTGTAGGAAAAATATGGTCTTTTTGACCTCCTATTACAATTCTTTTCTCAGATACATTCTCGGTTGGCTTTTCAAGTTTGGAAGTTAGCCTAGTTTTAGTATAAGTTTCACCTATTATCTTTTTTGAAGGGAGCCACCTAATCCTCTCTTTCCAAATTTGTCAAATTGATTTAGCTAAGGTTTCATTATATGATGGGGTTCAACAATCATAGATAGTTTTGATCATCCACAAGTGAATGACTCTGGGGTTACGAATATTTTTTGTGGACTTTGTTGGATCTACATCATGTGAAACATTGATGAGCTAGTTTCAATTTTCTAGGTGAAGTGGTGGTTAGCTCCTAGGTCTAGTATTGGACTTGATAGCTTTGATACCATATGTAATATGCTAACTAATTCAAAACATATTAACAACCAATTTTCAACATTAATATTATTTTATGTTGATAAAATAAAAAATTTGCACTTTTCTTTTACTTCTAAAACTCAAATAGAGATAAATTATTTTCTCACATGTGCATAAAAATTACCAAATAAATACCAATCTCTTACAAGCCTCAACATTACTAGGAGAGGGAGAGCATCGTTAGGTGCTTTACCTCCAACCAAAAAATTAGTTGTCCCTCGCATACCTTCCTACTTGAAGTGACCCTACCCTTCATGAGGGTGCACACACATGGATCGGTCTAATTTCCATCTGAGCTGGGTGTTTAGGACCTACATAACTCTTAGTCAGTCACACACTATAGGTACCTCCTATCTATTATGACCATTTGACTATAATGTGTATCTAGTTCATATGAATCGATGATCACACATAATGCACTGGACAATCTTGGCCAAGGTTTAAAGGATGCAAACATGTTTATCTGTTATTAGTATACACCACCCATACTCAACTTGCACATAAACAATAGAGTTCAACTAACTCATTGGTTTAATAACCAACCAAAAAATATGCTAATTTCCAAATGTATACTAACATTAATGGTCATTGATTACCTACATGGGATTGTAACTCGCTAACAATCTAACTACTCAAATGTCTACTGACATTAACAATCATTAACAACCTTTGTGGGTTTTTAACTTGCTATCCAACCAACTGCTCAAATATTTGCTAACATTAATCATCATTAACAACCTTCATGGGATTTTTCATAAGTAAGATAATGACACACCCCTTGGTTAATTTTTAAAAGGGGCATATTTCTATTTTGGCTATAAAAAAAATTTCCACCTACTTGACATCTCAAGGGTGCTATAGACTAACTACTATTTTAAGTCAAAATTTATTTTTAAGAATAATTCATTATATCTATTTTTAACATGATATCTAGGCTATTAAGCCTTATCAACTAACTATGAAGAATGATGATCAATCAATTTGAATCATATGACCACTATTAATGGTGTAAATACAACATAGACTAAAATTTCAAGAAATTTGACATGTATATATATGGAGTCATACTTGATTTAATTTGAGATTTTTTAATAATGCATAGAATGTAGTTTGCATGGATTGAATTTACTTTGGTTTCTAATTTTTTTTCATTATTCTATTATGTTACAACTTGTTATATATTTCTGAGGTCATGTCTCTATATTTTATATTGAGATTGAGATATAGAAGCCAATATGAATAACTACATGAATGAAAGATAAGTGTTTGAAACCATGAACAATCAATTTCTTTATAATAGATAAGTAATATAGTTTGATACTTGATTATGAATTACTCTTTCTCGATTCAACAACATACAAAAAATGTAAAATGATGCATTATTATGATAATGATCATTCGAATGTAATTTGAATATAATATGATGATAACTTCCCAATTTATGAGATTGCAATTAATAATGACTAATTAAATGAGAATCAACATGTTGGATTAGATAAATGTGGTCCCCCAATGAGCTCTAATTACTATTGTATTATTAATTCACTATATGATTTGCAATAGCTCTGTGATAATCATTATTCTAATAGGGATTTTCTTGACAAGAATTCATAGAAAGAATAACATCTCTCAATTCATGATGTCAAGTACATATTACCATCAACACTTTTATGTAACTCATGATCTTGATAGACAAGGCACAACTTATGTATAGGAGTTATAGTATTTGTAACTCTCCTACCTCTAGTTAGGGTGTGTCCTTATAATGCTACCACCCATAGTCTCCTCCAAATTCAAGTTTGAAGTTCCATCTCAGCTTTAAGCCATTGTTTAATGAACTCAAATTATTAAATTTGATTGATGTTATATTGTGAAAAAATATAGAAATATGCACGTATATTTGATTTGTATATTATGTATGTATGTAATGTGTTTATATACATACATACACACATATATAATCATTGTAAGATTGGTTGAATGATTGAGTTTTTTTGCTTATAATATTAAAATTATAGATCTAACTATTTATATATTTATCATTGTGATTTATATTCAAAAGTTTTATTAGATTTTCAAATAATAGGATTTAACAAGAGAGAGTTACCTCGACCAAACCAACTAGTTGATTGGAAACTTACAACCACTAACTTGACCCTATGGGTTTTGGATAACCAAACAAACCCTAAGGGTTTACTTATCTCATGGTTCTCAACTAATATGGAAACTTTGACCTCTCCTCATTTTTATGCCCCTATTCATGATTATAATCCCCCTCCCTTCTTTGAAGGTGGTCCAATCCCCCATGTCCTCTTAGACACATAGAGGTAATTACACAAAATATTATTACCATACTAGATATTTATATAGAAAAAAATTAGTTTCTATGATTTACATCACTAATTCTATTAATCCATAAACATATGTATAAATTATTTCAAATAAAAACATTACTTCTCTAATTATGCAATTTAAACAATTATATAAAAATTTAATGAAAGAGAGATTTAACACCCTGATAATGCCAAATTACAGGACAATTATATACTACTTCAAACCAAAATGGCATTATCTCATTAATATCACAAGTTTATGGTTATCAAAGGTTCTTAAACAATGCAATAACCAAAACTACAATAATACCCTCAAGTGACATGTGGCATTGACTCAACATGGACCACAACTCTTTCTCATCTTGTTGACCTTGCTTGGTTTCACTTAGCTGATTTTGTGGCATACATTATTTTTTTATGGATATATCCTTGTTGTTGGAAGTGATTATGCTTGATTCTATTCCTTATGATGTCTACTATGTATCCATCAAAAGGAGGGGGCATATACAATCTCCCTTGTACATTATTTTTCACATTATTTCATGTTTTTCTTTTATAAACAAATGAGTCCCCATGAAGTAAGATCCAGATCCTTTCACGAGGTTCACATGAACAAACCAATCCTCATGGATATCCATGGGGTGCACATTAAAAAATAAATATTCATGGTGTAAGAGATCTGGATCCATCCATGGAGTGAACACATACACACAAACCAATCCTCATGATGTAATAAGTTTAGACCCATTCATGAGGTGCATGTAGACAAATTCATAGATGGAATTGAATAGCATGGCATACAACCTACTAGGATGTTTAAGTCTATCTCTTTTATGGTTCATAGTAAGATAGACAATACTATTGGGTGAGCTCTCTCTCTCTCTCTCTCTCTCTCTCTCTTGTTAGAAAATATCGTGGAGTTGGTATCATCATTGGAAATATTCTTGTTCTTTATATATGATCACTTTTTCACTTACAATAGCTTTCTATACATGATATTAGTGGGTGAGACATTTCTGATCGAGGTGTCTTTCACTAGTTTATTTGGAGTTTTGTTTAGTACTAACCCCTTTGTTATTTTTGATATCTTTTGTCTTTAATTTTTATTTTATTTTTTGCTTTATTTTTGTGCCCTTATGCATGGATGTGGAGTTAGGATCATTAGTTTTGGGGCTTATGTCCTTAGAATTACTGATGTCGTATCTCTTTTAAATTGACCACAATCATTTTTCTCTCTCTTTCTTGCATCTCTTCCTTTATTGGGAGCATGAGCTTGTCTCATTCTCCCGCTGAAGTGGGGGATAAATGTATAGTCTTAAAAAGTAAGCACTTTCTTTATGTTCTTTTTGAGACTATTTTTATTCCTCCTTAGTGTTATCCTTATGTTAGTACCTCTCATTGCACTTATTTCATACATTATTTAAATCAAGGTCCTCTTTTCTCCTTCAATCTTGCTCAAAACTCTAAAATGGCTCTAATTCCTATGCATATTTTCCCATTTATCCATCCATTCACATCATTCACTTTCCCTCTTGGCCATATATTATCCTTTACACTTTATTTTCTTGCTCATCTTCACATTTTTCCTCAAAAATTTAAATGCTTCTCGGATCTCACACAATTTACCTCAAAATTAACCATTCTAGGTATAGGTCACACTTGGGAAAACTTATACCGGTATAGTTTGCACTTGTGGTGACCTATACCTCAGGGCTTCAATTTTAGTAGGCTTAGGGGCCTGATGCAAATTATTATTCTTTTCCCACTTAGTGAAGTCGACCTTTCACGAATTTAACCTTCCTCTCATTTTCACATGCTTTATCCATAATTCACGATCTCATCTCATGCAATAAATCTATCTACAAGCAAGATATTGTGCATTCAATGATTTCAAGAAAGAATTAAAGGCATTCATCCATCATCCATGAAGCATTTATGCATTTCCTTTTATAGATCAAGCTTCTTTCTTTATAAGATACAAAGGAGTTTGTCATCAAGGGAGGATATCTACATTCATTCATTAAATCTTTCCTCTTCCATCAGCATTGACACAAATTACCAGCATATACTACATGAGGTTTTGTCTTACATGATTTCCTTTTGGTTTTTGTCTCGAGTCAAATCTATTGCATCAACATATTTGATCACACATGAAGGACAATTGCATTTACATGGTGTGATCTAATTTGTTGTTATTTAATATGTACTTCATGATAACATTTTCTTTATTTCAATTCAATGTTAATTCCTAAATAGGGGCTTGACCAAGGAAAGCCCCTCCCCCCAACAATTTCCCCTTTTTTGTGTACAGGTGCAGAATCATGGAGTTTTGGAGTCAAAAGAGTAGATCTAAAGATGTAGTATTAACCACAATCCTAAGACCTCTGGATTTTTCCTTTATGGGTATAGGTCACCTCAAGTTCCACCTATACTATTACATGTTGAGTCAAGCTCAACATGTTTGTTTAGTTTCCATATTTTCACAGAGTGTAGATTCAACTAGCAAGGTTTCATATCTAGACCTATTCCTAGTTTTGATACAGTTTGACAGTGTTTTTGTAGATCTAAACTTGCATCTTCTAATAACCCTTGAGGTGAGTGCATCTTCTTTCTCCTTCTTTCATAACACTTAATTTGATACACTAGATTTGGTATCTTGTTGTTTATCATTGCATAAGTGTCTTCTTTGATTTACATTATTTTCATCCATTCTATACACTTGTACATGTTATCAAAATTTTACTACCCTAGCAATTTTGCTACAAAAGATACATTTTTGGATCAATTGACTTCATTTATTTGATATACAACCAGCAAAGATAAAATACATTGTGAAATTCTAAGAAGGATCATTTCATTTGTATTGAACAATGATAAAATACATTTTTTGAGTTCATTCATTTGAAAATATAAATACATGTATTTAAGATCAATTCAAGTAAAAGACTCACATAAGTTGTGAGCATAGCCTACTACTTCTCCTACAAACTTAAAACAACATTAAAGACAAAATAGGAGAGTTAGATAGGTCAAGGATAACCAGTCATTGCCTGTAGCTTTGACTAGTCATGAGTGGTCAACTGGTCCTGAGTCCATTCTATGTCTCCAATGAGAAATAGCAATCTCTTGAGTCCTGCAAAATTGAAAAAAGCAATGATGTTAGATCCCAATATGGATCTAAGCATGACTAGATACCTTAAATTTTCTCTGTGCTGATGTTGTAGTTTTAATTCTGTCCTAAAAGAGAGAAGAAAACATCAGAGTACTAAAAGTGCTTCTGAGGAAATAAATTTGTGCTAATGTGTTTGTGTTATCTCTATTAAGCTTTTAAGGTTGTCATTAGTACCAAAGGTTTGTAAAGATATTGGTCGATCACTTACATTGAGCTAATCAGTAACATAAAGCATAACAGACTAGTCGGTAAAGCTTATATACCGAGCAACAAACAATTTATCGAGCAACAACAGACATCGACACTGACAGGCAGTAAACACCAAGCATCGCAATATACATCGAGTAGTTTATACAGTGTTTATCGAGGATCACAGGAAATGACATAGTAATCATAAATGGCACATTCTTCTATGCAAATGGTTACAACAGTTCATAAAATGTTTTACCAAGATCGAGGAACATTTAATGTGATGATATTCATTAAATGCAATGTATATCTTTTGTAATAGTTGACCTAGGTTATTATTGTACACCATAGATCTTAGGGTTATGATTGTGGTGTGTAACCTAATTTTGTTAAAGTGGCAAAAATAGAACACTATATATTTGTGTGTTCACATCATTTTTGGTGTGAGCTAATATATGAATCACAGAGCACTTGAAGTTATTGCCTAACTTCAAGTCTATCAGTTAACATAGCAGAACTAAGTACAAAGGAATTCAGATTGAGTAGAATCAGTAGAGGCTATCGAGAAGTTTAGAGAAGAGATTCATCACAAGTAAGGTGATATTTTATTAGAGCTTATAGATCTGTATCAGACAATTGAGTTGTCAAATAGCAGATAATTACCTATTGCTTTCTGACAATTGTAATAGAGTTTTGGATAAAATCTCTTAACAAAGTAGACTTAACAGTCTTATGTAAATCTCTTAACCGAGTGCACACTTCATTAGTGTTGTTAAAATCCTATAACTAAGTAGATCTAGCTGATCTAACATGTCACTCCTAACAGGGTGAGATCACCAAAAGTGATCAAAACTTGTAGCCCTAAGAGGCAAACCTTTTCTATTTGCAGTAGTGAAGAATTTGTGGGTGTCATCCCCACTGTAGTTTTTACCTTCTAACAAGGATTTTTGCGTTACCAAAATACCTATCATGTTATTGTGATATTGATTTCATGTTGTTTACTTACATAAGTTAAATGGATGATTGATTCATGCAATTAGATTCAAGTTATTTTGGTTAGTTATCACTGTTTACAGTTATAGATCTGAAAGGTTTACAAGTGAAGTTTTTGAAGGCACTGATTCACTCCTCCCCTCTCAATTCCTATCTCTCCTAATTCCAACAATTGGTATCAGAGCTCAGTTCTCTTATTTGAATAGTTTAACCACTGAAGGGTAATCTAAGTAATGGAGAGATATAAGCTTGACAAGACTATTGAGAATCAGAAGATACAAATGCAAATGTTTGTGGAACAGTATAAGCAAGCCAAGGAAGGATTGAAGAAATTACTGGTTGAAAGGAAGAACCTAGCTATTCTACAAAATGAGATCAGTTACCATGAAGAACCTATTGATGAAATGTTCGAGCATATTGGATCTAGTTTTGGAAGCATCTCTGATGGATCTAAAAGCATAATCATTGATCTATCTAAAAAGAATCAATATTTAACTGATCAAGTGAAAGCACTACAAATTGGTCAAGAATCTCAGATGGTGAGAATCATAGAAACAATGAACAAAGAAAAACAAGCTGAGCAAGAAAGGAATCTGGCAATCGATGACCGAAGATAGATGACTGAACAACTTCAAACTAAAGAGAGTGAGATACAAAGACTCACTGACCAACATTTCCAAGTAACTAATCAAATGATGATTGTGAATCAAGAGGTAAACCGAGTGAATGCAAAATTGTCAAGAAGACTAGAAGATGTTGCAAGACTTAGAGAAGAGAATGAGAAGTTGAGAAATGAAGTGAAAAATCAACAGCAGCAAAATGAAATGAAGAAACTTGCTGAGGACAGCTCTAAGAAGATTGATGACTTTCTGACTAATCAGAGAAGATTTGGAAGTAAAGCTGATATAGGCTACATCGGTAAAGGAGAAACATCACAACAAGTTGAACAAGTCAACATCAATCAAAATTAGAAACCTAAAGTGTTGGCATGTTATCATTGTGGCAAACCAGGACATACATCTAATGTGTGTAGAAGCAAAGCACAAGGTAAACCTCCTATCACTCCTAAGTTTAATGGATATTGTTACTACTATGGTAAGTTTGGACATCCTACTTATGAGTGTAGAGCTAAGCAAAATGATCTTGCTAATAATACCACTATGGAGAAAATATGCTATACTTGTAACAAGCATGGACACACTGCACGATAATGTAAGGCAAAAATGAAACAAGTCTGGACACCTAAGGAGAAACCACAATGTAGGCCATATCAACCAAAGAGACAAGGTAACTCTTATGTTTGGGATTATAATACATGGTCTAATTGCATTGCTTATGGTAGATATGGATACATTGCAGCAAACTGTTATAGAAAGAGTCAGATTGGACAATCAAGAAGCTAGACAAGCACTGGGATGGCTTGTATGCACTGTCATAAGGTCGGTCATTTAAGCAAGAACTACAAAGACCGAGCACTAGATGAAAACCATATATTTGAAAGTGGATATACTATTGCAGATATCACAAAGTTAAGGAACACTATGTGGAAGAAGGCATCTAATGAGAATGCTGAGTCAAGTAATGTTGTCGGTGAAACCTCATTCACTAGATTGGGTGACATCGGTACCTCCACTTAAGGTGAAATAGGTATGTATGGGACTGAAATTTCAAAATGATCACATTTTACATACAGTTCCTTATGCATAATGTTCTTATACCAAATCAGCATGAATAAAGATGCACTATGGTTTAGTTGTCATGAGCTAACAATGTTATACAGTCGGTAAAAGAGAGACCGAGAGTTGGTTACTTGTCGGTAATCACTATCTAAGGTTAACCGAGCACATGTATCAACTGATGAAGAAACTCTATGTTAACCGAGCAGATGAAAATTTTAGTTGTCACCGAGCTGACAGTTGTTTCATACCAAAAGTTAGATCAAGCATTTATTGCATGAAAGTTTGAGCGGGAATATCAAAAAGTCTATAAATACATGGGAACAAAGTTCATTTTTACATTACGATTTCAAAGAGCGGAGAATTTAAAGAGCAGAGTTTGAGCTAAAATATTTTCAAAAGGATTCAAGTCTACTTTAGATCAAATCAACATCACTCTTCACAATACCGAGTAAGTTCATTTTCTATCAAACACTTTTTATCCTACTACTTGCCAAAACCCAAGAAGCAATTTATGGAATCTACATCGTCTGCAAGAAAATCACAAAGCATTAAGGAGGAAGTTAATCTAATCATTAGGGTAAATTTTGACAAACCTAAGTTTAAGCCACATCCCAAGGTCGCAGCACAAATAGATACCATGGGCACTTTTTCGAGCATACCAGAAAGGGTTTTATTGACAGAAGACGTAAGATCATATATTCATTGCAAAATTAGAGAAGTTGGAGATTTTGAAATTGTTGCAGCATATCAAAAACTCTATGGCCCCGATGGAAAGATGAAATCATATTACAAGAAGATTGAGGAATCAGGGTTATCGTGTTTTATATACTTTCCACAATCATTTTGAGTAGGTATCACATGACAAATTCTGGCTGGATAAACCGATTGAGGTCAACAAGAAAATGATCAGTAGGGTTACTGGGCTCCCTACAACTAACAAGGCTAAGGCTTTCCATAGTTCATCACAGCCAGATGTTGAGAAATATACTAGAGCACAATGGGATGGTCAGGCACTGAAGATTTTGACAATCAAAGACCCAACAGTCAAATTTGTAGCACATGTGATCAGGTACAAGTTATTTCAATCAAGAAGACTCAACAGTGTACCTTGCAACGTAGTAGACATGGTGCACAAAATTGTGGTAAAAGGTCACCAGGTTGATCTTGTCGAGGTATTGTTTAATCAACTTTAGGAGAATATGAAGACCATAAGGAAAAATAAGTCTAACACATGTAAGTTTGGATCTCTACTTGCATGCATATTTTTCTATCTACAAAAGTATGTACCTAGCACCGGTAAATTAAATTGGATACTAGATATACCGATAACAAAACATATTAGTGAAATGATGAATAAGTTAGGAGATACATTGAATATAGAGTTTAATGCATACTTCAAAGATTTTTGGTCTAAAATGCATAAAAGAAGCAGAATTCTGAGGGAATTAGTTCAGAGATTTGAGAATGATATATGTTTTGTAGTCAACACAGATTATACTTTGATAAAAGTAGTTGAACCTAGGATAAAATGGTTGGCACCGATGGGATATGAAATGAACCATGATTTCGCACTGAAATCTATTAATGCACTACTTGCACTACCAAAAGATCCCATTCCCACTAGGTTCAGAGTATATGAAGAGGCCAAATCTAGAATTTCAACAAATATTGAGATCAGTAAAATAACTAGAAAGGTAAAGAAGATGAAGAAAAATCTCACTAATAAATATGGAGATGGGTCTGAGACATCTGAAGAGACACCAGTTGAATAGGCAATCGAAGGTCAGTTACAGTTAGCTGGAAAACCATATGATAGTGAGGAGGCCGAGTCTAACAAAGAAGAAGATCCCACACCAGTTCCTCCACCTGAAATTCCTATAAAGAAGCAGTCACTTGTACATGAAGGTATGAAGACATGATCATCAACTACAACACCACCTACCAATAAGGAAGAAACAAAGAAAGTAACAAAAAGGAGAGCAGCTACACCGATAAAGAAATACATTAAGAGAAAGAACAAGGTTGTAGCTGGGGCACCAAAGAAAAGGAGAAAATTCATAAGAAATAAAGAAGATCTTGAGGAAATTGAGATAGAAGATGATGTCAATCAATTCAAAGTGGTCAGTAACAAGACAAAAACAATAGATGAAATCATTGAAGACATAATTGAACATGGAGATCTGATTGATCCCTTACTAGATAGATTTGACAAGATGTCAAAAGAAGATCAAACCAAGATTGAAGAGGCTATCATCCAAATGATGATAAAATTCAAGAAAGTTCCAATGGAATTTTCCTATGCATTACTAAAGAAATTGGATGACAAAATTACTAAAAAATGGGCTATTGCACTAGACACCAAGAAGAGAAAGAGAGAACGCTCTCTAGTTCGGGTAGCCTCACATTTAAGCTTTGGAGAAGTTAGTGAATACTTGACCAAATACCAAACAAACTTTATGATCAAGAATAGAGCCTTGATGATCATGGATGAAAATGTAGCAAATATGGATACCACAACTGATTCTATGTGGACATCAATTTTGAAGGCCGAAGAAAAAGCTGAGCAAGAAGCATTCTTGAACTTGTCTAAGAAGAGACACAATTCCAAAGGCAAAGGTATTTGCATTGATGAGGGAACTACAAAGAAATCAAAGAATACCAGTATATTAGTTACTGAGGCAATTGATATCACTGAGGACAAGGAAGAAATAATTATTTCACAGGATGCACCAGATAAAGTTGAAGTTCAACTGGAGAAGAAAACTGATGACGATGTACTCGTTGAGGACATCACAAATGGTGATCCTGATGACCAAGATGATAAAGATGTAAATATTGCACCAAATAAAGATGAAGCACTAGACACTAAATGTCTATTTACATCACTACTAGGTGAACTTCCTGTACTTGCAGAAGTAGCTAAAATTCTTTCCCAAGTACAACCTGATGGTTCAGATCTCGAGCAAAAAATAGACATCACAGGGGATCAAGACACAGAGAAACCTGCAGAAATAGATGAGGCTACACATACAGAGGCACCTTCCATTGAGGTAAAGGAAATAGAAGAAACAAAGGCAATAGAGGTGATCCCACTTGACACCACATCCGAGACTCCTACTATATCAACCAAGACTGCAAATACTGAGGAGCAGAAGAAGGAAGAATGTGTGTTAACTAGGAAGGATACTCCGAAATATGGAGATAAAACTATTGCTATTATTGAGAGAAAGCACCTCTAGCACCAAAGAAGAAGAAGAAGAAGAAGAAAGGAAAAGGGTCAGTCACTCTAGATGAAGTGATCATTATCCCTAAGTGTGACCCGAGGACCCTAAGCCCTGAAGACTTGAGTAAATATGGGGAATTATGCACAAGAAAGGCAGCGCAAGAAAAGTTGAAGCAAGAACACAAACGAAAAGAAATCTTAACAGATGTGTGGGATATCCTCCAAAAGGTAGTACCTGAGGTGAATATTGATGAGGATATGCCTATCATATCAACTTGCTACACTTTTTGAGAAGATCAATGACCCAGATATTGATGCAGACAAAAGAATTGAAGAAAGGGCAAAATCAAGGATTCAGAACAAATTAGCTGAGAAAATAGGTCTCGAAGTGGAATTGAAGAAGGTCAATTTATCTAAGGTAATCACTGAGATAAAAACCATCACCTAGCTAATTTTTCAATATTTATTGAAGCTTTGTACTACAAACACCTTCACTATTGAAGTCAGTGAAAAGATCAAAGGATTGGAAGCAGAAATACAGTTGAGTACAAATGCAGCTATAACTGAGACTCATGCTTTCTTAAAGCACATTCACTGAGTTCAGGAACTTCGATGGTTGATAGCAGATTTGAAGAAACAAGAAGAGAACATAATAGATCAGGTTACTGAGTTGCAAACCGAACTCATTCCATACCTAAAAATTTTTGAAGTCCATATTGTCAAAGCCGAGCTACTCATTACAACACTGGAGATTTCGGTGTTAGATAACATCTTTGACATGCATGCACAAGTCGGTCTTGAGCACATCACTCTCACCAACTTGAAAGAGGAATGGGACAACCTCTTGGAGTCAGTGAAGAAAACCCATCAGCATTTTTTGACAAGATGTGAGTATACTACTTAATTTTTGTATTTGGCATTACTATCAAAAAGGGGGAAAACAATGTATCAACTATTATGCCAAATATGTACATAGATGCAATGTATACTACATATTACTAGGAGCATGCACTGGGGGGGAGTACTTAGTACTTAGAAATATTTTCATGTGTATATGTATATGGCAGAGATATAAGTTATATAGAAAATTTTGTCTATATACATTCAAAGTTTTGATACTAATGCCAAAGGGGGAGATTGTTATCTCTATTGAGATTTTAAGGTTTTCATTAGTACCAAAGGTTTGTAAAGATATCGATCGATCACTTACATTGAGCTAATCAGTAACATAAAGTAGAACAAACTAGTCGGTAAAGCTTATATACCGAGCAGCAAACAGTTTATCGAGCACCAAAAGACACCGACACCAATAGACAGTAAACACCAAGCATCACAGTATACACTGAGTAGTTTATATAGTGTTTACCAAGGATCACAGGAAATGACATAGTAATAAAAAATGACACATTCTTCTATGAAAATGGTTACAACGGTTCATAAAATGTTTTACCAAGATCGAGGAACATTTGATGTGATGATATTCATTAAATGCAATGTATATCTTTTGTAATAGTTGATCTAGGTTATTATTGTACATCGTAGATCTTAGGGTTATGACTGTGGTGTGTAACCTAATTTTGTTAAAGCGACAAAAACAAAACACTATGTATTTGTGTGTTCACATCATTTTTGGTGTGAGCTAATATATGAATCATGGAGCACTTGAAGTTATTGCCTAACTTCAAGTCTATCAGTTAATAGAGCAAAAATGAGTACAGAGGAATTCAGATTGAATAGAATCAGTAGAGCTACTGAGCAGTTCAGAGCAGAGATTCATCACAAGTAAGGTGATATTTTATCAGAGCTTATAGATCTATATCAAACAATTGAGTTGTCAAATAGCAGATAATTACCTATTGCTTTCTGACAATTGTAATAGAGTTTTGGATAAAATCTCTTAACATAGTAGACTTAACAGTCTTATGTAAATCTCTTAACCGATTGCACACTTCATTAGTGTTGTTAAAATCCTATAACTAGGTAGATCTAGCTGATCTAACATGTCACTCCTAACAGGGTGAGATCACCAGAAGTGATCAAAAGTTGTAGCCCTAACAGGCAAACCTTTTCTATCTGTAGTAGTGAAGAATTTGTGGGTGTCATCCCCACTGTAGTTTTTACCTTCTAACAAGGGTTTTGGCATTACCAAAATACTTGTGTCATGTGATTGTGATATTTATTTTATGTTGTTTACTTACATAAGTTAAATGGATGATTGATTCATGCAATTAGATTCAATTTATTTTGGTCGGTTATCACTATTTACAGTTATACATCTGAAAGGTTTACATGTGAAGTTTTTGAAGGCATTGATTCACCCCTCCCCTCTCAATTCCTATCTCTCCTGATTCCAATAGTTTGTTCCATGTGTAGGAAGTAATTATTCCAATGTGTATGTGCCCCTAACCGAGGCTCCCCTTGGGTATGAGCCCTACATACGTATCAGAATAATTACTTTAAATAGATGTCAAGATCAAGAAAGAAATACATAATGTTAAAGGGACATATTATTTTTTATATGAAACCTTTCATTATAATCAAAATTGATAGGCTAAGTTTATTTAAGGGACAACAGTCTTGAGTTGAAACATTATAGGCTAGAACAACAATAGGAAATGTACAAATGTTTTTTTTGACCAAGAAATTCATAAAAGAGTGATGATATACATTAATAGAAAATGAATAGCAAAGACAACTACTAAAGTGGAAATCTATGGCATACACCTCTAATCAGAACTCAAATGCAAATAGAAAAGATGCAAATTCAAATGCAGACTTACAGAATATCAGAGCATGTTTAAAAATGATGAGTTTTTCTTGGTGGTTTTTTCAAAACTTCTATTCATACCTAAATGAACACTTTCAGAGTTTCAACTTTTATGCAAAAGAGCATATGTTGTAGGAGTGCAAAGAGAGGAAAGAAATAGTAATTATTCTCTATTTTAACACGTTTTCTCCATATAGAAAAAATATTAACTACAGTAAATGCAAGAGAAGAAGGGTATGGTGAAGTCAAGATCCTTTCATGGTGGCCTGCAGAATAAGAAAACATTTTGGAGCAAACATTAAAAATAGCAAAGAAGAAAAATATTTTCTTTCAAAGAAAGGGTTACATTTTCTTTAAAAAATATCAACCCAAATCTTTTGTTTTAAAAGAACATCATTAATCTTTTAAAAGTCTCAGCATATAGCAGTTGAAGCCACAAATTTCCATAAATTTTTTGTAAGCATACATCAACATGAAGTGATGTTCTTTAAAGCTTTCAAAGAAACAAGTGTTTTTTAAGTTTGGTTCATACCCAAATTCGGATTTTAGAGGAGCAGTAGTGGAGACTACGTTTTTAATAAAGGAGCCAACATACATTAAAGGGAAAATAGACTTCTTCTAGCCTTTTTTTGTAAAAAATATTTGGCATGATGAAATGTTAGTGATTTTCAGAGCTTTCTTGCAAGAGAACAGCCACAAGTTAAAAATATTTTTCATAACAACGGAGGTAGAGATGTTTTCATTGAAATGTAATTCAGAAAACATAAATAAAAGATACAACAAATGATCCTTCAATGACATCTAGGTTTTCAAGTAAGAGAACTTCAACTTTTGTCAAAACAGATCAAACAATTTCAAGACCCTATCATACAGTTTCGGTTGAAAACACACCCTAGGAATCTGTCATGGTCAGAATCTTGCAGCTGGAAACAAATACAAAGATCTTGTCAATTGAAAAGCTTAGTGCTAAGGGTGAGAAAGATCTCTCAAAAGCCGCATTTGGAGATTTCAAAGAAAGGGCATGGAAAGTCTTATTATTCAAAGCAGAAAATGGAAAGATTAATGCCAGGAAACGCCATTTAGAGCTTCAAATTTCAATATTAAGCTCTCAAATTTTTTTTTGGAAGCATTCAAAGTTGAAGGCAAGTATCAACTATAGAGAATCTTGAGAATCAATCTTAACACATTTGAACAACAAATAAATGAAAACCCTCACTCATGTTTAAAGTTGTCTTTCAGAGTTTTGCTGTGAGTCGTGATATCTCCCAGCAAGGAAAATACAGTGGTAAGGAAACAAGGGAAACAATGGATACCTATAGAGGATCATAAATACTACAGAAAAGGTCTCAATCCAAGCTCTTGTTCATGGTGGCTTCACATTAACAACAAAGAAATAGAGAAAATGAAATACAACACAGTTTCCAGCAAGTAAAATTCCCAACAATGGCGGCAACTTTTGGCTCAAACCCTTCATCTTCGATGCAAGGTGAAAAAGCCAAAATCAAATGATGCATTTTTCTTTAGGGTTGGTCATTTTGTTGACCCCTAAGGTATTTTGTATTGTTTTTTCAAATCTAGAAACTATCTTTCACATTGCCACGACAACACAAGGTTATGCCTTGTTGTGAGCAAAGTTTTTTTGCTAAGTCAAATAAAAGAATGATATCCTTTGTTTCTAATTTAAAATGTACCTTGTATACTTATTAATATTTTTTCCAAATAAGTTAAATTTATATAACAAATATAAATTTTTATTTATATTTTTTAAATAAGTTTTACTATTTTAAATATGAATAAGTATATAGGGTAAGTTTTAAATTTTATTATGGTATTATTTCTATGTGACATCTTTTGTGTTTTGAATTTAATATTTGGTGCTTTATGAACCAATTATTGGATATCATAACGAGATGTAAATGGCATGTGTGGAGATGGCCAAGTCTTCATGACTTATTCATAAGTATTAATGAATTTGAGATTGTTTAGGGAGATGGATTAAGTCTTTAAACATCTTGATGGAATATAGAGCTTGTTAGAGAAGATATAGGGGTGTTGGAGATCTTTTAGGGAAGTTGGAGGAATCTTGGGGTCAAGTTTGACTTTTCCCTAGGATTTGGAAGGTAGTTATGGCTAGTTGGAGCATTTTTGGGGTGGTTTGGATGAGTCACATGGATATTTAATGCTTTGGTTAGACTTTTTCAATCTATTGATGTTGTTTGGAGGGAGTTTCAGGTCCTATTTTTTAGGCTTTATTGTTGCATCTAAAAATGGGTTGTGTATTGTACTTAGTGAGTTTTAGACTCATTTTTTCTTCAATTCTGATTATGCAGAGGAGGGCTTTTGTGACATTTTTGTCCTTGGCAATTTTGTGCAAAAATTTGTAACTCTTTTGGAGATTGTTATATATTGACAGCATTTTGGAGTATGTTTTCTATCAAGTTCAGGCCTTCTTTCTTTCTGTGACTATGTGTCAAGTGTATGATTGATAGGAATAGTAAGTGATTTGATAACTCCTTGTTGTTCTTTGTCTTAGCTATTACCTTGTTGCAAGAATTTATGTTGTGTGCAAGTCATAATTTATGTCTAAAATTCATAGGATTTTCATGTGAAGAATTCCTCCTCCTTGTTAATCCATTTAAGGGCCTTATTATGAAATATTTATGCACACCTATATAGAATAGAAGTGCTTTATTTTCAATGATAGAACTTCCAATTGCCAAAAAGAAAGGTCATTATCTTCTCAGTTTCTTATTTCTTTGGTGTATCACCTGGTTTTCCTAAGTTTAATTTTCAGTTTGCATGTTCATTTTTGCAATTTCTATCTCTTTTCCCACAAATTTTAAATTAGTTTTTGAGGAGTTATAGGTGATCATCTTATAGGAACCAGCCTAGAATCTAGAGGTTTCATTTCCAGTTATGCATTTCCCACATGCAGAAATGAATCCCATGTTAGGCAAAATTGTTGAACTTGTCTAGTTTAACATGGTGCAAATTTTAAGCCTTAACAATTTTGGCATGCCCGATGGGACAAAAGTTTATGTTTTCAATTTCATGCTGATTTGATATATTGTTAGTGTGAATATTGACCTGTTTGTAGATTATTATTAAGTATATCTGGTGACTCCATGGTGAAAGAATAGTGATTGCAGTATTACAGTATGTTTTTATGAGAAAAATTGAGACAAGAAGCTCAAGTACATTTGAATATCTACAATTGGATACACCCAAAAGGAAGGGAAGAGCTCTCAAATGAACTCCACATATAAAGAGGGTTCAATCTTCTCCTCCAATAGTTTACATAAGAAGGGGAAGGCCAGAGAAAAAAGAAAAATCTTTAAGGCATTCAGCATCACCAACTATAAGAATAGAATATTATAATTCTTTTGAGATATCTATATCATAGACCAATTTTGGTACTATTTTTGCTTCAGCAACAAGTACTTTTCAAGAAAGTTCTAGTGGTGTTTCAACAAGTGCCTCAGCACAAGTTAGTGCAATGGATGTTCCTAGAGCCTTTTCTTTTGTACCATTTGATCAAGGCAGTCCCTTGAACCTTGATGCACACAATGACATACCTTTAGAAGCTTTGAAAGGGCTACCAGACTTCACAGGGGAGAGTCAAATAACCTCTTTTGAGCACATTAGAGATATGGCTTCCCTTTGTAATGTTCACCATGTGACACAAGATAATGTTGAAGTAAGATTATTGGCAGCTTCATTCAAAGGAAAAGCATTGGAATGGTTTAGAAATTTACCTATGGCCTCCATTTCCACCTGGCATGAATTGGGTGATGCATTCACCAAGTTATTTGAAGACAAGTCAAACCATTTGTCACTTGTATAATATTTAACAACCATTAAAAGAGCCCCACAAGAGTAGATGACCTATTTCAATTTCCATTTTCAAAAAACATGGAATAGAATACCAGTGGTGGTAAGGCCAAGTACGAATTATGCTTTTCTATACTACCTAAAGAGCTTGAACAGTGACATTTTAGTGACGATTCAGTCTATGGGAGGTACCTCATTGCCACAAGCTTTTAATCTTGCTGTTAGAGCTGAAAATAGCCTTATACAGGTAGGTAAAATAGCCCCTCGGCCTCCTACGCCTTATTTTCCTAATATCCAATCAAATATGCCTCTTAATATACCGCCAATGGCTCCTTTACCTACTATTCTAGTTGGTTCTACTACTGGAGGTTATGAAAATATAGTAGCTGGTCCATTAAATGAGTTGTAGGAGATAAAGATCAGCCATCAAAAGATAGAGAGTATATTACAAACCTTGGGTAATGAACTCACAAGTATGCAAAAGCAGTACCAATGTCCTAGGCCAACTTTTCAACAACATAATCAAGGTTTTAATTAGCAATATTAGAATCAAGGCCAACAATTTCAAAAAAATAGGCAACCATATCAAATTAATTTCCAAGGTGGGAGGCAAAATGTTAATCAAAGGCCTTTTCAACCATATAATCTAACACCATTAAATGTTGCAAATCAGGTTAGAGATATAGTACCTACTCAAAACAACTTGATTAGAGGCAGATTGGTGTTATCCATGCAATCAAGTGCATAATCAGTCCACGTGTTCAAATGGGGTGATCAATCAAGCCCTCACGGTCCAAAATGTTGCAAGCTCACAACCGGATGCATCTCCTAGTGGGCCCGAACAACCCTAAGATATACACACCATGGAGATTGGGTTTCTTAACTGGCAAGGAGAGGAGTTTTGTGGATTGAATGGTGAATCATCAATTGCAGCCAATACCCGAGCAAAGAAAAGAGCCTTTGAGTTGGAGCAATCAACAGGCAAAGATAAAGGACCTGTAATTACAGATTCAACATCCACACAAATTCCAAGTATTTTAAAGAAAAATCCTATTATACCAGCTAAAGAACAGCCTCAAAGGGATGTAGATTCAACAGCTGTCAAGACACATAACAAGACGTCCTCAGATATTCCTTTCAATGTTGTAGATAACATGAAGAAAATCAATGTGTCCATGAGCATGTAGGATTCTTTGGCTATTCCAGGTCAAGTAGATAGTTTGAAGAAGACACTAAAAGAGGAGATCACTCCTAAGTGACTTTTGCTAACCAAAATATAGCAGTTGTCTTAACTAATGTTGATTTTCAAAGTGATGAGAAGAAAGCCAGCAATAACGAAACATCTGCAGTTCAAGTTAAGAATGTAAAACCTCCTCCTTTTTACGTTTCCCTTATTATTGGTAACAATTTGGTGCATAATTGTATGGTTGACAGCAGAGCTACATGCTCCATTATGCCTAAGAAAATAGCAGACTAGATAGAGTTGAAGTATGAACTGTTAGAGAAAGGTGTAGTGCAGCTTGATGGTTCAACTATCAAAATAATAGGTCTTATTAAAGATGTTAGTTTGACCCTACATGCCTGTCTTAATTTCTCCATATCATAGGACATTTATGTCATGATTTACCTCTGTATTTTGCCTTATGTTTATCAAGAGAATTTACTACCAAGATAGGAGGTTACCTTTCATCTGATTGGTCACATATGTTGTTTCGAACCAGATATGGTACCAAAGTAACCATCCAATATGAATTGTTGTCCAAAGACCACATAGAACCATATACATCCAACGTTATTAATGCCAATTGTGTAATCTTTGATTCTGATGAATATGTTTCTGCTCCAGAATCCAAGACTTAGGTTAGTGAGACTCGAGATATCTTATTGGATGAATGGGAAACATAAAACATCTTAAATAATGAAGTGATTTCCCTTGTGGATGCTAGTTTAGGAAATTATATGTTTCAGGAAGCTGGTTTGGTGAAGCCAAATTTGGTCAAGGAGGTAGAAGGTGCTTCTGAACAATAGAATGGTGTTTGGGAAATGTACTTTGATGGTTCATGTAGTAGTAATGGTGCTGGTAGTGGTGCAATGTTGGTTTCACCTAATGGTGATAAGTATTATGCAGCTTTCTGCTTTGCATTTTCCTGTACAAATAATGCAGTAGAATATGAAGGTCTGATTCAGGGCCTAGAATGGGCTAGAAAACATGGGATCAAGCTTTTGAAGGTATATGGAGACAATGAGCTAATACTTAATCAGGTTAGAGGCCTGAATGAAGCTAAAAATGACACATTAAAGGCATATAAGCACAAAGTTTGGAACTCTGTAGAGGATTTTGAGGCTTTCAATATCATAGCAATACCAAGGAGTAAGAATCAGTATGTTGATCACTTAGCGGCTGTTGGAGCTCAATTTGACATTCCAAACAACATTTCAAAAAGCCTTTCTTAGCAGCATATTAAGGTAGTTATCGGACCTTCTATACCTAATAACAATGTTAACTAGCAATTTTTTGAACATGATGAACAAATTTTACAATTTTTACTTGAAGAAGATGATTTTCCTACCTCAAACTAGCAAAAAATCTGACAACAATATGGGGATCAAGTTATACATCTGAAGTCCAACAAGTTTCCTAAAGGCTTGATTACCTTAGAATCTATATTCAACTCAGACGATTAGGCTAAAAAGGACAAAACCGATTTACTGGTTTCTCAAGAATATTATGAAAGTTTGGAGGTTGCACTGGGGAAAAGCTTAAAGTTTGGTAAGGTAAGTACTCCTTTGGAAAAAGAGTCCTATGTTCAAATTTTTCAAGAATTTGCAGATGTACTTGCATGGGAATATGGTGATTTAAAAGGTTTTAATCCCGAGTTAGTGCATCACACTATAGAACTTGAGCCAAATGCCAAGCCTGTAAGGCAAAGACAAAGACCTGTCAATCCCAAATTAGAGCCATTAATGCAGAAAGACATTTTTAGGTTGATAGAGAGTGGCATCATTTTGCCAATCAAACACACTAGCTGGGTGTCCAATCTCGTTCATGTTAGAAAGAAGAATGAGATGAGATTGTGTGTAGATTTCAAAGATTTGAATAGAGAATCTTTGAAGGATAGGCATCCCCTTCTTTTTATGGAACAAATACTTCAGTATGTTGCTGGTTCAAAATGCTTTTCTTTGTTAGATGGTTATTCAGGGTATAACCAGATTCTGGTTAGAAGTGAAGATCAATATAAAACCACTTTTACCACTAAATGGGGTACCATGGCATACAAGAGAATGCCTTTCGATCTATCAAATGCAGGGGCAATGTTCCAAAAACCATGGATATGGCATTTAGTAATCTGATGTATCAGTTTGTGTTAGTGTATCTTGATGATATCACAATATACTCCAAAAAGGCAGCAGATCATCTTTATCAGTTGAGGCAGATTTTTTAGCATTGTAGAGAGTTTGGTATCTCATTAAACCCCCAAAAATGTGTTTTTGTTGTGCATAAAGGTAAACTGTTGGGTTATGTTGTTTCCAAGAAAGGGGTCACAGTGGATCCAGAAAGGATAGCAACAATTTTAGAGTTACCATTACCACATCATAAGAAGGGATTGCAGTCCTTCATTGGAAGGATTAATTTTGTAAGGTGTTTCTTGCCTAATATTGCAGATTTATTGAAGCCATTGACAACCTTGCTTAAAAATAATGTTGTTTTCAGTTGGACAAAAGAAGCCAAGGATAGTTTTCAAGTTATTAAAGAGTCCTTAGTAGCAACTCCTGCTTTAGTAAATCCTGATTTCAACAAGGATTTTATTATGTATGCATATGGTGGTTATGAGACTATTTTTGCAATGTTGGCACAACAAAATGTAGAAGGTTTGGAGCAGCCAAAAGCCTTTTTCAGCAAAGGTTTAGAAGATTATGAATAGAGATATAGTTTTGTGGAAAAGCATGTCCTTGCTGTTGTAAAGAGTCTTAAGAAATTTTGACACTTGTTGTCTCATAACAGGATTCATCTAAGGGTTACACACCCTAGTGTCAAAGAATTTTTACTCAGTAAGGACTTGAACAAAAAGAGAGTTGGCTAGATAACACAGGTTATGGAATATGATATGGATATTTAGGTGACCAAGCTAGTTAGAGGCAAAGGCCTATGTGAGAAGATTGTTGATAATGAGGTTTTAGAAATTTAGGGACAAGCATATACTATTTTGGTGCTTGGTATGGCAGCTGATGATGATAGGAAAGCGAATTGGTTGCAAGATATGGTTCATTTTTTGAAGACTAGTGAGTGTCCAACAATTTGGACAAGGCAAAAATAAGGTATTGTCGGTTACAATTAGTTCCTTTTGTATTAATTAATGATGTATTGTATAGAAAGGATCAAAATGGTGTCCTTTTTAGATGCATTAATTCAGATTAGATTACAGACATTTTTCATCAATTCCATGATGGTCATTCAGGAGGCCATTTTTTCCCTAGGACTACTGCATACAAAATCCTAAGAGGCGGTTATTATTGGCCTGATATATTTAAGGATAGTCATGCATATGTGACACAAGGGAAGGGTCATGAGGGGCTAAATAGTGGCACACCCTAATGATCCAGTCCGCTCAACAACACACATAAGCAACAACACACAATAGTGAGAGAGATAATGTAGGAGCTTTCATTAAGTTTCATCAAATAGAATCATACATGTCAGGCTATAAGGCCTTCCTGGTTAGGACCAAATATTAAAATTAATTGTAGAAGTCCTCAAACATGTGAAGATCTGTCACAAATCCCAATTCTCATATCTTCTATCTTCTATCTAAAAACTGCCTCCTCAACTACAACCAAACAACTACATTTATACAAGAGTCTACCAAATTGAGTTGGCCTTCAAATCCATAATCAATGGAAGGAACGGTCAGATCTGGGACCACATGCTTCCCAATGATGGATTCCAACATTAAATCTATAATCCATAATAAATGCACAAGTCGGCTCAATAGAAACTCAAAAGAAACTACTCGGTAAGCAAGGATGACTGAGCAATAGACAAGCATCGTCGAGCGCCAATGAAACAACCGACCACCCAGGAGATAACTGACCACACTTGGTAACCAAAGGAAACCAACCAACTTGGTCAAAGAAGAAACTAAGCAACACAAACAAACTCCAAAATGTTTTTGGGGACACAGGATTGCCAAGGACCCAAGATGCTCCTGCATCAATATGTAAGGAAGTGCGTGAAATGCACCATGTTTGTAGGGAAAGAAAGGTTGCCAACTTTTCCTTTGCAGCCAATTAAGACATAACAACCCTTTCAAAAGTGGGGTGTTAACTTTATAGGGCTTATCAATCCTTCATCTAGTGTAGGGCACAAGTGGATAATGACTACCACCGATTATTTCACACGCTAGATGGAGGAAACAACACTAAAGGATGCAAATGAGACATCGGTCTTGAATTTTTATGATGATATTATAAACAGATTTGGAGTTCCTAACTCTATAATATTTGATAATGCACTTGCTTTCATTGGTCTAAGGGTAACTGAATGGGCACTCAAGCATGGAATTTATCTCAGCACTAGTTTCAACTATTATCCACAAGGTAATGGATTAGCAGAGTCCACAAATAAGAACTTAATCAAAATTATCAAAAGAACTCTGCAAGAGAATCAACGAGATTGGCATTCTAAGTTGAAGTCTGCCTTATGGGTAGATAGAATTACTCCAAAGAAAATTATTGGGAACTCACCTTATTAGTTAGTATATGGAAAGGAAGCTTGGTTGTCTATTGAAACAGATTTGCTAGCACTTGATCTTGCCTATCAACTGGTTCTTTTTGAGGAAGGAGATCCTATGTAGGTGCGTTATGCACATGTGATGGAATTGGAGGAGAGTAGAAGGAAATCAATGCAAACTATGGATTTTCAGTAGATGCAAGTTAAGAAAAGATTTGACAGAAAAGAAAAATCCAGAGATTTCAATGTGGGAGACATTGTTCTCAAGTGGGATGCATTCGAGAGCAAACCGGGTAAGCATACTAAATTTGATTCATTTTGGGGAGGCCCGTTTGTGATTATAGAATGCAAGGAACATAACACTTTTTAGTTGTCAACACTTGAAGGGGAAAATGTGTTGCCTATACTAGTTAATGGTATTCACCTTAAACATTGTTTTGAGGTATGATGATGCAGGTGCATCACGAGGCTAGAAATATTTCAAAGATTCTAGATTATACATGGTTAAATTATATTTTAACATGGCTTAGTAAACCATTTTTGTGTCTTAATTGATGTAATAGGGTTGGTGTTAGTAGTCTAAGTGTTGTAGACATAAGAAATAAAATGTTTGTTAATCATGAAGTTGACAACTTTGTTGTCAACTCCATGATCCATTTCTAGTTTAGTTTGTATGCCAAATAATTACACAACTTGGTCATGAGTTAGTTGGCATAGTGGGAGTTACAAATTAGTTGTGTGAGTTAGTTTTGGAAGTTCTCAGATTCTTGGAAAGTTTTTTTTTCTACATTATGTAATCTGATGAAGGAGAGTAGAGTAGTAGGAGGAGAGTAGCGTAAAATAGAATGGAATGGAGAATCAATGAAGGAAGAATGTAACCCGGAATAGAATAATAAAAAGAATGATGTGAAATTTTGATTAAGATTTGTGTTCTACACTTTCTCATTGATGATTTCTCTGTTCTCAATTCCTATATGATTACGCCATTGTAAATGGATCAAACAGTGTTAAAGAACTACATTGTAATTGAAGTCTTTATTATTTGCATTCCAGTTCAAAGTTCTCAGTGTTGATTATTTTGATCTTGGCGTCGGGTGTCATTGAAGTTTAATATTTTACTGATATCATTTTGTGACAGTCCCGATTTGGGGACATTAACAGTTTTATGTTTGGTAAAGAGGATCTTGTGGAAGAAAGTTAATGTTTATTGAATCAATTTTTATAACCAAGAAATAGAATGTTAAAATTATGCATAAGTATCAATTTGTAATAGTTTCCCAAGAACTATTGTATAAGTCTATACTAGTTTTGATTTATGCATTGATTGAGACCACGACAACAGTCTTATTTGCAGGAGGTCGAATTGGAAACACACCATTTAGAATGGTCTCCAAATAATAGTGTGTCTGTTGTTGGCATTTGGGGATTTGTAAAGGAGGCTAACATATACGTGAATGTGTGTTGTAGCCATTCTCATTGAAACTTGAGAAGAGGCTATATGTCAAGTTTTTGATGACAGTTATGGTGAGTATGTGTGAGAAGGAATGTGTTTGCAGTCAGGATCAAGTTTGTGTAAGGGATCAAAACCAATTGTAAAGGGTTGAATGATTCCTTGTCATTTCATATGACTGTTCTGTTTCTAGGCATCACAAAGCAAAACAAAGTCATTACAGCTCGCTGCAAGGTGGAAGTTCGGTGTCGAGTATCATGACCATTAGTCAGACAACCCGCGAGCACTGTGTTGACAGAGAAGAACAATTTAAATGATAAAAAGGTCTTTTGTTGCGTATTCAGCATTGAGGAAATGATAAGGTGGTGGATGGTTCGAATGCTTTTAGAAGAATCTTATGTTTCATATCAGTATTTGAAGAAGGTAAAGGTAGTGGCATGTTATATTAGATGCTTGCTCATGTTGAATCTATAAGATGGTGGTTTTGCCAGTCCTGCAAGGTATGTTAAATTGGTGAGTGGATTAACTATCAACCATCACCCTGGGCTATCACAATGAGTTCCATTTGAACAAAGTCAGATTATTAAGTTGGATTTGGGATTTGACAACACTTTATACAGTTTTGAATTATCATCGGTCTTTGGTGCTACTACCGTTGTGTGCTCTGCATCATATGATCTTTAAGATTCTTTGTAAATATTAGTTTAGGTTGCAAATAAAGTGTAGCTACACTATTGTTTTGAATTTATGTTATTTTCCTAAGTGATTTAATGCACAATTTTCCTAGGTTTTCCTAGTGCTTCCTGCTTTCAATAAAAGTTTCCAAGTCTTCAGAAGAACTATAGATAATAGAACAATCCTACTTGCATGCAAATATAATTGCCAACTAAGTACATTTATACATGTGCTAAAAAATAGCAAGTTGAACAAATTCAAGTGTCCTAATGCAACACATATATAAATGTGACTACTTGGTTACGATATCTGCATACACCTAGCATTGCTCTTCTTTGTACAATCCTATTGTTTAGGTGTTTTTGTAGCCATGACATGATTCATCCTTGTTTTCAACCAAGAGTCATGTATATCATTCATAATGATGAAGGAGAGCCTACTTCATCATTACGAATCATTCAAATCACACGGGACTAAAAAAACAATCACTCATTCAAGGAGAATTTAAATAAAATCTAAAAGTGAGTCCAAGCCCAATTTATTTGTTAAGACTACTAGTTTCATGTATAGCAGGCATATATATATATAGTAGAGGTCGTCAAAAATGTTATCAAAATTTTACTACCCTAGCAATTTTTCTACAAAAGATACATTTTTGGATCAATTGACTTCATTTATTTGATATACAACTAGCAAAGATAAAATACATTGTGAAATTCTCTTAAGGATCATTTCATTTGTATTGAACAATGATAAAATACATTTTTTGAGTTCATTCATTTGAAAATATAAATACATGTATTTAAGATCAATTCAAGTAAAACACTCACACAAGTCATGAGCATAGCCTACTACTCCTACAAACTTAAAACAACATTAAAGACAAAATAGGAGAGAAAGATAGGTCAAGGATAACCAGTCATTGCCTGTTGCTTTGACTGGTCATGAGTAGTCAACTAGTCCTGAGTTCGTTCTGTGTCTGCAAATGAGAAATAGCAATCTCCTGAGTCCTTGAAATTTGAAAAAAGCAATGATGTTAAATCCCAATATGGATCTAAGCAATGACTGGATACCTTAAATTTGCTTTGTGCCTATGCTGTAGTTTTAATGTTGTCCTAAAAGAGAGAAGAAAACATCAGAGTACTAAAAGTGCTTGTGAGAAAATAAATTTATGCTAATGTATTTGTTCCATGTACAGGAAGTAATTATTCCAATGTGCATGTGCCCCTAATCAAGGCTCCCCTTGGGTATGAGCCCGACATACGTATCAAAATAATTACTTTAAACAAATGTCAAGATCAATAAATAAATATATAATGTTAAAGGGACATATTATTTCTGATATGAAACCTTTCATTATAATCAAAATTGATAGGCTAAGTTTATGTAAGGGACAACAATCTTGAGTTGAAACCTTATAGGCTAGAATAGCAATAGGAAATGTACAAATGTTTTTTTTTAACAAGAAATTCATAAAAGAGTGCTCATATACAGTAATAGAAAATGAACAGCAAAGACAACTACTAAAGTGGAAATCTATGGCATGCAACTCTAATCAAAAATCAAATGCAAATAGAAAAGATGCAAATTCAAATGTAGATTTACAAAAAATCAGAGCATGTTTAAAAATGATGAGGTTTTCTGGGTGGTTTTTTCAAAACTTCTATTCATACCCAAATAAACACTTTCAGAGTTTCAACTTTTATGTAAAAGAGCATATGCTATAGGAGTGCAAAGAGAGGAAAGAAACAGTAATTCTTCTCTATTTTAACACATTTTCTCCATATAGCAAAAATATTAACTACATTAAATGCAAGAGAAGAAGGGTATGGTGAAGTCAAGATCCTTTCATGGTGGCCTGCAGAATAAGAAAACATTTTGGAGCAAACAGTAAAAATAGCAGAGAAGAACAATACTTTCTTTCAAAGAAAGGGTTGAGTTTTCTTTAAAAAATATCAACCCAAATCTTTTGTTTTAAAAGAACATCATTAATCTTTTAAAAGTCTCAGCATACAGCAGTTGAAGCCACAAATTTCCAAAAATTTTCTTCAGCATACAATAACATGAAATGATGTTCTTTAAAGCTTTCAAAGCAACAAGTGTTTTTTAAGTTTGGTTCATACCCAGATTCGGATTTTAGAGGAGCAGGAGTGGAGACTATGTTTTTAATAAAGGAGCCAGTGTACATTAAAGGGAAAACAAATTTCTTCTAGCCTTTTTTGTAAAAAATATTCAGCATGATGAAATGTTAGTGATTTTCAGAGATTTCTTGCAAGAGAACAACCATAAGTTAAAAATATTTTTCATAACAATGGAGGTAGAGATGTTTTCATTGAAATGTAATTCAGAAAACATAAAGAAAAAATACAACAAATAATCCTTCAATGACATCCAAGTTTTCAAGTAAGAGAACTTCAACTTTTGTCAAAATGGATCAAACAATTTCAAGACCCTGTCATACAATTTCGGTTGAAAACACACCCCAGGAATCTGTCATGGTCAAAATCTTGTAGTTGGAAACAAATACAAAGATCCTATCAACTGAAAAGCTTAGTGCTAAGGGTGAGAAAGATCTCTCAAAAGCAGCATTTGGAGATTTCAAAGAAAGGGCATGGAAAGTCTTATTATTCAAAGCAGAAAATGGAAAGATTAATGCCAGGAAACGCCATTTAGAGCTTCAAATTTCAATATTAAGCTCTCAGATTTTTTTTTGGAAGCATTCAAAGCTGAAGGCGCGTATCAACTATAGAGAATCCTAAGAATCAAGCTTAACGAATTTGAACAACAAATAAATGAAAACCCTCACTCATGTTTAAAGTTGTCTTTCAAATTTTTTTTGTGAGTCGTGATGTCTCCCAACAAGGAAAATACGGTGGTAAGGAAACAAGGGAAATAGTGGATACCTATAGAGGATGATAAATACTATAGAAAAGGTCTCTATCCAAGCTCTTGTTCATGGCGGCTTCACATTAACAACAAAGAAACAAAGAAAATGAAATACAACACAGTTTCCAATAGGTAAAATTCCCAACAATGGCGATGACTTCCTGCTCAAACCCTTCATCTTCGATGCAAGGTGAAAAAACCAAAATCAAATGATGCATTTTTCTTTAGGGTTGGTCATTTTGTTGACCCCTAAGTATTTTGTATTGTTTTTTCAAATCCGGAAAATATCTTTCACATTGCCACAACAACACAAGGTTATGGCTTGTTGTGTGCAAAGTTTTTTTGCTAAGTCAAATAAAAGAATGATATCCTTTATTTCTAATTTAAAATGTACCCTATATACTTATTAATATTTTTTCCAAATAAGTTAAATTTATATAACAAATATAAATTTTTATTTTTATTTGTTAAATAAGTTTTACTATTTTAAATATGATTAAGTATTTAGGGTATAAAGTTTTAAATTTTATTATGGTATTATTTCTATGTGACATCTTTTGTGTTTTGAATTTAATATTTGGTGCTTTATGAACCAATTATTGGATATCATAATGAGATGTAAATGGCATGTGTGGAGATGGCCAAGTCTTTACGACTTATTCATAAGTATTAATGAATTTGAGATTGTTTAGGGAGATCGATTGAGTCTTTAGACATCTTGAGGGAATATAGAGCTTGTTAGAGCAGATATAGGGGTGTTGGAGATCTTTTAGGGAAGTTGGAGGAATCTTGGGGTTGAGTTTGACTTTTCCCTAGGGTTTGGAAGGTAGTTATGGCCAATTGGAGCATTTTTGGGGTGGTTTGGATGAGTCACATGGATAGTTAATGCTTTGGTTAGACTTTTTCAATCTATTGATATTTTTTGGAGGGAGTTTCAGGTCCTATTTTTCAGGCTTTATTGTTGCATCCGAAAATGGGTTGTGTATTGTACTTAGTGAGTTTTAGACTCATTTTTTCTTCAGTTCTGATTATGCAGAGGAGGGCTTTTGTGACATATTTTTGTCCTTGGCAATTTTATGCTGAAATTTGTAACTCTTTTGGAGACTGTTATATATTGACAACATTTTGGAGTATGTTTTCTATCAAGTTCAGGTCTTCTTTCTTTCTGTGACTATGTGTCAAGTGTATGATTGATAGGAATAGTAAGTGAGTTGATAACTCCTTTTTTTTCTTTGTCTCAGCTATTACATTGTTGTAGGAATGTATGTTGTGTGCAGGTCATAATCTGTGTCTAAAATTTATAATATTTTCATGTGAAGAAATCCTCCTCCTTGTTAATCCATTTAAGGGCCTTATTATGAAATATTTATGCACACCCATATAGAATAAAAGTGCTTTATTTTCAATGATAGAACTTACAGTTTCCAAAAAGAAAGGTCATTATCTTCTCAGTTTCTTAGCTCTTTGGTGTATCACCTAGTTTTCCTAAGTTTAATTTTCAGTTTGCATGTTCATTTCTACAATTTCTATCTCTTTTCCCACAAAGTTTAAATTAGTTTTTGAGGAGTTATAGGTGATGATCTTATAGGAACCGGCCTAGAATCTGGAGGTTTCATTTCCAGTTATGCATTTCCCACATGCAAATTTTAAGCCTTAATCGTACATTAAAAGGAAATGACCCTAGAATCAATACCTCCTTATAGGCTTAGATCATGCATTAGAATCCTTACATCTACTTGGGTTGTGCTAATCAAATCTAAGCCTCAAAAAGTGGGTCACATTTTAGGGTACATTCCAATGTATGGTAGTGAAGTGGGAGTCTATCATTGACAACCATTTTTCATTATACACAAGCCTCTCAAAATATCTTTCTATGTTGATTTCCTTTAGAGAAATATTTAATAAGTGTAATTCCATTTGTATTTAGATCTTTTTAATAGACTAAGGCCTTTCATTTTACTTTTGGGTGGATTGTTTGTGTTAGGAGAGAGTTGAGGGGTCTATGTCCCATCTTCGAACAATTCTTCACATTTATAACAAGCCTGAAAAAGAAATAGAAGCTCTTCATATTCAATTTGTTGAATCTAACTCATAGTACTAAATATAATTTCCAAGGAGCCCATAATATGAATATTCAACTCAATTTCAACACATAAATGTAAGAAAGTAGTCATCTTTCTATCAAGCACTTGGTGAGGTGGAACCGAGGATTATTGTACAATTATTGTAATTGACTGAATAATATTATATTTATAGAATTTCATTAGAAGCATAGGTTCAGGTGAATCTTGACATGTATCTTATTTTGTAGCTTCTCCACTAGATCAAACTCAATGTACCAAGGTTTGATAAATTAATTTGCTTGATTGTGGGGATACAATCTTGCATAAAAATCACATTTCAATTCATCATTCTTCTATGCAAAATATTTTTGTAGCCTAGTTGATTTCCTTTCTTTTGGATCCAAAATCCTTCAAACCCACACTTCTAAAAAATATAGTGATAAACGGATTCCTATGAACTTGCTAAAGAAAAAATGCTTTGATAGATAGAGGACATCAGTCTCAATAGGATCATATCAATAACTAAAATTAGTAGATCTTTACTCTTCTCTGATCAATCATCGAGGTTCAAACATTTAATTATTTATTTCTTAGATTTGATTCATTTATTACATTATAAATACATTAGATACCATTTTCATACACTAATGATGATAGTTCCTTCAAATTAAAAACAACTTTAAAGAAAATATGAGGTGATCCTCTTGAATTCATCCATCGTCAATTCATCCATCATCAATCACCATGAAAATTGCCTCTTTTCATTAACCAATGACACCAAACCTATCTAAGGGAGAGGATCCAATAGTTGAGCACCCTAACTTCATGCTTCTTAGAATCAAACATAGAAATTTCAAATTTTTCCTAATTCTTTATAATAACTTACTTGGCAAGTCCTTTTCTTATAATTAAAGTGTCAGGGCCACATCAACATGATTTTTTCCATAGTGTCCAAAATGGTCTCCAAAAAAAGTGAGAATGATACTTTTGTGAGTTAATTCATGTTTTATTAGTGTGTTGATATGGCATCACATGATTTGTTGTTTTTTAGATCTAAGGATTACATTTCAATCAATTATGGGTAGTCATCATCATCAACAAAAACTTCAAAATTAGACCTATTGGTATAATATTGTCAATATTACTAGACATTAAATCAATAAGTACTATGTAATAACTATTGAAAAACACTCAAGAATCCTCTCCCCTATTTTTTAACCTCACAAACATTAAAATTTTGTCCATAGATTTCTATTAGCCAAATAGAAAAAGTATAGAATAAGGAATATTGTGCATTCTATCTATATTGTGATTTTTAAAAGTAACAAATGTGAATGCTCCAATTCTCCCTTCTTTGTAGACAAGTTTATTTCCATTTTGGTTGCCTCCAATAGGAAACTAGGTATTTAGTTCTATTCTTGGTTTTTGATTTTTTAATATTTCCCTCTTTTGGAAATGGAAGTATACAGACCCTCATTCATACACAATGGATAAGATATTACTAGCTTTATTTAAAAAAACAATTTAGATCAAGAGAAAATTGCTTCTCCATTCAAAGTAGGGAAATGTGTTTGGGTTAATGCCAAATAATTTTGAGGCATCTTGAAACATAGACTTTCCCATTTAAAATGGTAGCAACCAAAGAGAAAATGCTCCTCAAAGAAAAGATTTTGGCCCTCCATATTAAACATTATTCAAACATGACTCCTATGCATGGGTGTAGTAACATTAGGACCAAAGGTAGCAAAGGTATTGACAATTATACCTTATACAACCCCACATTAATGGCTCTCACTTGGTCATTTGACCTTTATGTGCAAGATTTATTAAATACTAAGAGGAGGTTCAAGGATTTGGAAATCAAAGAACAAGAAAGAGGTCACAAAATTCATACATTAATAGTTACAATTTAGTTATTAGTAGAAAATAACAATTTTTTTAAAGAACAAATGACATTGTTGCAAGATTGTCTTATGGTAGGGAATAAAAAATGACAAGACATCAAAGTTGCATGGAAGATCATTAAAATAATGGAAAATATAGATGTGTTGAATTCTAAAGTTTCTCAAGCTAAAGGGAAAGTGGTTGACCAAGAAAACAATCACAAAGTGAAAGAGAGGAAAAGAAAGGTGATTCTACAAAAGAATTTGAATCTTCAACACAAGTTGTTAATAACTCTAATAATATGGAAAAAGAAGAAAATACTAGGGTTGATAATATGCAAGATAGATAAGTCAAAGAAAGGTGAGTCAGAAACATACATAATTATCAAGGGACTAAAGGATTAAGAAAAAATGAATGTACTCTTGATCTTACAAGTTATTTTCTAAAAGACAAGCTTCTTTGGCAAGGATGAATCATCCAAACACAAAGGGTGGGAAAGCTTAGTGGTAAGAGAGTTAGACTGACAAAAATCATCTCAAGCATACATGACAATAAAAGTCTCCTAAGAAAGAAAAAACTATTGAGGGGATCTCACTTTTATCTATATGGAGATCTAACTATTATGTAATTAGGGGAAATAAGGGTAGAATTGTCAAAACTTATAACTACAAGGAATGGGGGGAAAAGGGCATGGTTGTATAAAGGTAAAGTTCTTCTTACCTCTTTTAGGATTCATTCTCAAAGAGAACAACAAGGTTACAACAAACTCTTTAGTAATTAACTTTGCAACAAGAGCAGAATGAACACATAAAAATGAAGACTAAACTTTGAGTCTTGTGTGACAAAAAAAATAGCAATGAATTCCTACCCAGGTTCCCTTGATATTATTTTATTAGAATCATGGAGGTTACCCTTGTAGGTGGGTACAAGGATTAGGGCCTATTACAGAAGATAGAGACACGATTTATCTCATAAAAACACACAAGCATGAAGGGTTTAAGACACCTCTATTTGAAGGGTATTTGTGTTAGAAAGTAAAGTCCACCAAAATAATTAAGAAGGGGGGGGGGGGTGAATCATTTGTGAGCTTAATTAACTTAAATTAAACTCTATCAAATCTTAAAATTGTAATCAATAACAAAAATAACCACAAGATAATAAACATACACAATAACACCAGATTTGTTGACTAGGGAAACCCTTGATTAGAGGAAAAACCCATGTGGGAATGATGCCCACAAGGTGATGTACTAATACAAAAATTATTTGCGAATGGATAGACCCTATTATAATTATTTTACAATGCAATCAATATATATGAGTCCCTGTGAGGAGACTTTGGATCCCTACTAAAAGATCCCAACCCTGTGAGGAGTTGATGAGAAACACAACAAAGACAACTAAACCCATTGTCCAAATTGCTTCAAGACTATCTTCACTAATTAATCTTCAGGATAACACATCCAAGGGTGAACTGACTAAAACATCAAATCTCACTTTCATGTACAGTTCATTTGAAGTCCTCAATATACCAACATCATCATCTTCTGCTCTGATCATAAAGATTTCACATTCAAAGCTCACACAATATATCATGACCGCATGATACCCTTTTACATCCAAATAAACTTTCTTTCCTTTATACCAAGTCCTAATGATTATTGTGTTGACCAAAAGGCTTTCTCAATTTACAATTCATAATATAGGACATCAATAAGATTTTGTAATACATGTTTCATTACATCTAAACACTTCCATAAGAATATTAATATGTAGTCAGCTCCCAAAGAAGTAACACACTTCACATCGTCAACAAGTCTTCACAGAATGCAAAGTAAATCCTATTGTGTTTATCCAAACATCTTGCCTTCAACAACATACCAACCTCACTGAACTAGCTTCAACCTTGGTGAAACAATAAATCTTGAATAACTGTCACCAAATCCTGGAAACTCTCACTGTGAATAGTCTTCAGTAAACTTTGCATAAATCAAACATCTCTTCATAAAAAAATTTGCGCTTGCAACCACATCATCAAAACATGTTCTTGAATTCTAAAAAATCTTCACAAAACTCAATTCATCAATATAAAACCTCACCAAATGATTTTGTGCATGTAACATTGTTAACTTTGTCCAAAAAGCATATATGTTGACATCAATGACAAATCCAGTCATGAATGTAACATATACAAACTCAATCATCTCTAATCAACATCCAACCTACTACACTAACAACATTTATTAACACTCATGCTAAAAATCTCCCCCTTTGGCATTGATGGAAACATAGATGAAAAGCCATCTAGTCCCATCTTGTCCTTATGGTTCTATAATCTCCCCCATTGATATTTATCAATATATTTTGATGCAAGGGCATTCTAGGGTACTCGGTGAATCTACATGGGAGGTGTATGTTTGGCCGGTGTTACTCAGTTGCAGCCTTGACCAACGGCCTCAGTCATTGAATGAAGCTCAGTTGCTGAAGGAACTCAGTAATCTCTGGCACTTGGTAAAAGTGTTACTCAATGATGCATGTAGTGCTCGGTCGACACTAGTGCTCGATGATGCCTGGCATGCTTAGTTATTTCACTATTAATGCTTAGTAGTTCTAGTTTACCGACTGGAGTTCTATGTGATTTATTGAGTAGACTTGGTGCATTTATTATTGGTAGCTATTGTTACAGGCCGACATGTTGGATTAAATATTTTTAAGGCTATTTTGATGTTGACTTGTATTGCATTTAATAATTGTTAGGGGAGTTAAGGTTTCATCCAGTTGACTTGTGGCTGATGATTAGTATTTATAGGATGTTTGGGTAGATGTTTGGGAGCAACTTAGAGGTGGATGAGAATAGAAGCCTGAAAGTTGGATTTGGCAAAGTTTTGGAAAAGATCTTGTATGATCTTGCAAATTAGATTGTTATCTGATAGTTTGTAGTTGTAGAGCTAGTGGTTTTCACACTTGGAGACAAGGAGATTTCTTGGAGGCTTGCAAGATCAAGTTTAGATCTTCCTTAGGGTTTCCATCATCTTTTGATTGTCTTCAGAGCTGAACTAGCTAAGATTGTATTGGATCTATTTGGATCTTGCAGAATTGTTTCTAATTGTAATTGGCCCTAACCTGGAAGGCCTTACAGCTAGGCATGTTAATGAAAATCAAAAGTTAAACAATATTTTTTGTTGTGTTGTTGAGTATTCCATTGTGTTGTTCTGTTGATTGCAAGGTTTGGATTGTCCTTAATTGGATCCACCATCCTTGACTACATCAGGTGGTATCAGAGCTAAGAGTTGATCTTGTGAAGTGAAGGTTGACCTAACAAGGCTGATCTTGCAAAGTTGATCTTGTTGGTGAAGATATCATATGATCTAGATTGCAGATCTGTGGCACTAAACTTATGGATCTTGCCCTAGTTGTTTGTTCAAGGTGGAAGGTTCAGATCTTAGTTGTACACAACTTGGATATTTCCACAAGGTGGTCAGTGAGGGTTTGTTCCAGAGGGTTTTTGCATATCTTTAAGGATGCCTCCGAGGAGATTGGACCCTAGAGTTATTTTTTATCTTTGTGATACTATGGAATCCCGAATCATAGAGAAGGTGAAATCAGATTTTAGATCTGAGATGGAGTTGATGAAGAATGACATGGTTGCTGAGATCATGAGAGTTGTTACTAGTATACCTTAGAATGTCAGTACTGAGGATGGTAATGAGGAAGCTGCTGAAGAATTTGAACCTGTTGGATCTAGTGGTGATGATCAAAGGGATAGATCTAGTGAAGATAGAACTACTCGGTTGCATAGATCTGGAGCTCGGTTTAGTAATGGTTTCTAAATGGAAGTTTCTACTTTCTCTGGTACTTTGAAGCCTAAGAACTTGATTGATTGGATTGGTGAACTTGAATATTTATTTGAGCTAGAAGAAATTGAAGATCCTCTTTGGGTGAGATTAGCACAGACAAAGTTGAAAGGACATGTTTCTCTTTGGTGGAAGGAACTACAAAGAGATAGAGAAGATGAAGGTGAAATGAAGATCAATCGGTGGAGGTTGATGGTGACTAAGATGAAAGATAAGTTCATACCTTTTGACTATGAGCTTGAATTGTTTAAGAAGTTGTAGAACCTGAAACAAAAGGATTTATCTGTTGAAGATTATACCGAGGAGTTCTACAAACTTACTATTCGATCTGGACACCGAGAGCTTGGTAAGGAAAAGGTATCTCAGTATGTGAATGGTTTGAGATTCAATATTTAGGATGAGCTTGGTATGCTGAAGATTGATTCTGTTGAAGATGCTTATCAGTATGCTCTGAGGGCAGAAGATAAGTTGAAGAGGAAACAACATAGTAATCCCCAAGGGAAAGAAAAGATTGATCACTCGATGAAGGATAAACCAACTAATGCACAAGATGAACAAAAACCTATGGAACCAAAGAAGAAGACATGTAGAGTTATCTTTAAAGGTACTTGCTATAACTATGGAGAGGAAGGACACCATTCTTTTGAGTGTACACAGAAGAAGGTTAACTAATGAACTGCTGTGGTGAATGAGAATGAACCTGAATCTAAGAACTTGCTACTTCGACAAACATTTCTCAGTATAGAGGAACCTTGTCAGGGGAGTAACTTTTTGAGGCCCTGATGCAAGTCTGGAGGTAAACTCTATGATGTTATTGTTGATAGTGGTAGTATTGATAACCTTGTTGCTGAGGACATGGTTTAGAAACTTGGGTTGAATTAAATGAAGCATCCTTGTCCTTATAGGATTGGCTGGTTACAAGATGTTCATGCTCTAGAAGTAAGAGAACAATGCTTTTTTGATGTTCAGATTGGCCAATACAAGGATCTTGTGTTATGTGACATTGTGAAGATGAATAGTTGTGATATATTTCTTGGTAGACCTTGGCAATATGATTGCAAAGCTATGTATGACTGTGTAAGAAATGTGTTTATTATTGAGAAGGATGACAGGAAGTTTTCCCTGATGCCTTTGCTACATACAACACTCAGTAGGAGAAGCTTGAGTATTGGTAGTCAAGTTGAGATTGTGGATCCAGAGAAAATAAATGATCAGTTTGGAGAACCGACCTATGTGTTGTCAAGAAAAGACTTAAAGAGATAGAGAAAGCTGAAGTGGAAGAGTATGCAAGCTAAAAAGATGGAGGACTTGTATGTGAAGAACCAGTTTGGGGTTTATGTGCTGAATCCCAGAATATGTTCTTCTCATATATGAACATCTTTTCAAACCTGGGTTCTTTGATGCAGGGGCATTCTAGGGTACTTAGTGAATCTGCATGGGAGGTGTATGTTTGGCCTGTGTTACTCGATTGCAGCCTTGACCAATGGCCTCGGTCATTAAAGGAAGCTTGGTCACTGAAGGAACTCGGTAATCTATGGTACTCGGTGAAAGTGTTACTAGTGATGCCTACAGTGCTTGGTGATGCCTGGCATGCTCAGTTATTTCACTAATGCTTGGTAGTTCTGGTTTACCAACTGGAGCTCTATGTGATTTGTTGGGCCAACTTGGTGCATTTATTGTTGGTAGTTTTTGTTACAGGCTAACATGTTGGAGTAAATGTTTGTAAGGCTATTTTGGTGCCGACTTGTATTGCATTTAATAATTGTTAGGGGAGTTAAGGGTTGCATCCAACTGACTTGTGGCTGATGATTAGTATTTATAGGATGTTTGGGTAGATGTTTGGGAGACAACTTAGAGGTGGATGATAATAGAAGCCTGAAAGTTGGAGTTGGCAAAGTTGTGGAAAATATCTTGCATGATCTTGCAGATTAGATTGTTATCTAATAGTTTGTAGTTGTAGAGCTAGTGGTTTGCATACTTGGAGACAAGGAGATTACTTGGAGGCTTGAGAGCTCAAGTTTAGATCTACCTTAGGGTTTCCATTAGCTTCTGACTGTCTTCAGAGCTGAACTAGTTGAGATTGTATTGGATCTATTTGGATCTTGCAGAATTATTTCTGATTGTAATTGGTCCTAACCCAGAAGGCCTTACAGTCAGGCATGTTAATGAAAATCAGAAGTTAAACAATATTTGTTGTTGTGTTGTTGAGTATTCTACTGTGTTGTTCTATTGGCTGCAAGGTTTAGACTTTCCTTAATTGGATCCACCATCCTTGACTGCATCATATGTATTCCTCATTTTCTTGTACTCACTCTCATACTCATGTCTCCCCCATTCAATCTACTCTTAAGGTTTTGTGCTCAATATTTTTCATGTATATATCTCCCCCATTGACATCAATGCCAAAGGTGTCAATATGTCAATTCTCAAAGTTCAATGATCTCTAATACAATTTTCAAAAGTGCCTAAGTATCAAAAGATACCATAGAAAACTCATGTCAAAGAGTCCTTAATGACTCATCTCAAGCAAAGATACTCCTCCATAGGAGAAGTATCAAGCATCCAGTCCAGATAAGTATAGTGCTTTGATCATGTTGGACTAATGCATTTTTGCATCCATTACTTTGAAGAGGGTTGGGGAATGACCCCAAGCATACCTCTCAGATACTCAAAAGTATCCTTAGCCAAAGGTTTTATGAATATATATGATATCTGATCCTTTGTGCTAATATAGTCCAATCTAATTTCTTTTTCTGCAACCTTCTCTCTCACAACATGATACTTTATTGCAATATGTTTGGTCTTTGAATGTAATACTGGAATCTTTGACATGTTGACTATACTTGTATTATCATAATATATGATAATAGGATCAATAAATTCAATGGTAATACACATCAACATTTGCTTCATCCAAGTGATTTGATTACAATTATTTGTTGCTACAACATACTCTGCTTCAATTTTACTTTGTGATATACAATTTTGTTTCTTGTTCAACCAGGAGACCAATCTTCCTCCCAAGAAGAAAGCTCAACCACTTGTACTATTTTTGTCATCAACATTTCCTCCCCAATCTACATTAGTGTATTCACATAATGTTAAATAATGTGATATGTCATACCATAGCCCATAAATTGATATACCCTTTAAATATCTAAAAATCCTCTTTATTGTTGCAACATGTGTCTCTTTAGGTTCTACTTAAAATCTAGCTACAATCCCAACTGCATTAGCTATATCAAGTCTTGTATGTGTCAAGTACTATAGTCCTCTAATCATAGATTTGTATCTTTTCTATGCTGTACTTAGTGATTCATCCTTTCTTGACAATTTACATCCAGTTACCATAGGGGTTCCAACTAGTTTACAATTCTCCATTCCAAAATTTGTCAATAAGTCCTTAAGATATTTTTTTGTGATATAAAAATGCCATCCTTGTTATGTGTAATCTACAATCCCAAAAAGTATTTCATCTCACCAATCATGCTCATCGCAAATTCATCTTTCATTCATTTGAAAAATTCTTACTTGCTTCATCATTGCCTCTAAAGATAATATCATCAACAAATACTTCAACAATTAGTAATCCATCATCATTGTTTCTTAAGTACATATTATTTTCTGCATTACCTTTCTTGAATCCCAAATTGATCAAGTGTTTTTCTAACCTTGCATACCAAGCTCTAGGTCTCTGCTTCAATCCATACAATGTCTCCTTTAATTTGCAAACCATATCCTTGTCTTTTGTTAAGGAAAAGTGATTAGGTTGTCCAATGTAGACTTCCTCAAGTTATCCATTAAGAAAAGCTAATTTTACATTCATTTGATATACCTTGAAGGTCTTACTACAAGCATATGCCAAAAACATTCTATCTACCTCAAGTCTAGCCATAGGTGCAAAATTTTCTTCAAAGTCAATACCTTCTTGTTGCGAGTAACCTTTACATACCAATATTGCTTTTTTTCTTACCATTTCACCTTTTCTCATTCATCTTGTTCCTAAAAACATATTTTATGTTAATAACATTCTTGTCTTTAGGTCTAGGAACCAATTCCCAAGACTTGTTCTTTTCAATATGCTCAAGTTCTTCTTTCATTTCCTTTGTCTAATGTTCATCTTTACATGTGTCATCTGTCATCTTTGGTTTAACTTGTGATATTAAACACAGGTCTTCATTTACCTTGTTCCTTGTCACGGCTCCTTTATTTTCACTTTCAATGATTTAATTTTTACGGTGATTTCTTGTAACATATTTAGGTGTTCCTAGTTCAACTCTGACTTCTTCTCTAGGTGTTGATTCAGGTTCAATTCTTGGTTCCAATCTAACTTCTTTAATATGCAAATCATTATCATTTTCATAAAAACATTCTTGCTCATCATTCTGATTAATGTTAGTTCTTTGTCTTTTATCTTCATCAGAATCAAAATCAACAACCCTCTCTTGAATTTTGAACTTTTCATCAACCTTCACATTAGTACTCTCAACAATAGTCCTCAATATTTGATTAAAACATCTATATTCTTTGCTTTTCAATGAATAACCAAGAAAAATTCCTTCATCACTTTTAACATCAAAATTTTCAATATCATCATCTCTTTTGATATAACATTTACTTCCAAAGATTCTAAAGTAATTCACAGTGGGTGTATGCCCAAACCAAAGTTCATAAGATGTCTTACCAGTACCTTGTCTAATCTAAACTCTATTCATTGTGTAAAATATGGTATTCATAGCTTCTCTCCAAAAGATATGTGATACATTACCTTCAATCATCATAGCTCTAACTGCCTCATTAACTAATTTATTCCTCCTTTCTGCTATACCATTCTGATGTGGTGTCCTAGGTACTGAAAGTTGTCTCTTAATTCCATTGTCTTCAAAAAATATGTTAAACTCATTTGAAGTAAACTCTCGCCTCTATCAGATCTCAAATATTAATTAATCTTCAAACAAGATTCATTCTCAACTCTATTCTTCAATAACTTAAACTTCTCAAATGCTTCAGTTTTTTCTTTAAGAAATGCTACCCACATCATTCTTGTAAAATTATCAATAAAAAGCATGAAATAACTTTCACCATGAAATCCTCTTGTCCTTGTAGGTCCACATAAGTCTATATGCATAACCTCCAACTTGACTGATGTTGTAAACATTTTGCTTGGAAATGAATTCTTTCTCTGTTTAGCCATAACACATTCCTTGCAAACCATGTTAGTAGGCTTCACAATCTTAGGAAAGTCTCTAACTACATTAGATGAGCTAATCTTCACAATGTTATCAAAGTTAATATGAAAAAATATCTTATGCCATAGCCAACCGCCATCCACTTTAGCAATCAAACATGTCATTTTAGTAGGTGTAAGCTGAAATACATTAACTTTTGTCTTTATTCTTGTTCCAATCAGTTTTCCATCATTATCTCTAATAACACAAGTCTTCTCCATGAAATATAGCATGTATCTTTTGTCCATAAGTTTTCCAACACTCATATTATGTTTCAATCCATCAACAAAGTAAACATCTTCAGTGTTAGTCTTTCCATCAAGTGTAATAGATCATTTTCCTTTAATTTGACATGGTGCATTATTTCCAACTCTAACTATTCCTCCATCATATCTATTAAGTTCAACAAATTTATCCACATCTCTAGTCATATGATGAGAACATCCACTATCAATAATCCAATTAGACTTTTTATGTTCTACATGTGAAACAAAACCTTTTTCTTCTTTTACCTCTTCTTCATTAGAATTTTCATCTTTAATAGCAACAAATCCTATTTCATCTTCATCTTCATCATCACTTTCTAAAAAGTTTACATCCTTAAATGAAATCTCTCCTTCTTCATCAACATAAAAACAATTATTTGTCTTAGGTTTATAAGGTTTTCTATATCCGATCTTCTTTTCTCTCTTAGGACATTTAGATGAAAAATGACCAAATTCTTTAGATGTCCAACAAGTAAAATATTTCTTACCTTTAGGTTCTCTCCTTGCAATTAGTGCCATTGCATCATCAAACTTCATTTCTTCTTCTTGCTTAGTTGCCCAATCTCTAGCATAATCTCCACTAGTACTTGCACTCCTTGTCAACATAGGTTTGTCCTTTTGTACACTAAAAGTTGTTTCCACTCTAGGTGATCCTCCCTTCTTTTTCAACCATTGCTCATGTGTCTGCAACTTTCCAAGTAGAAACTCTTTGGTAAACCTAGGTGTAATCATTTCTTCAATGATCTGTGCTTTGTGTTCATAGGTCGGTGGTAGAGATTTCACTATCTTCCATATGACTTCATAATATGTTTTCCTTCCACCACAATTCTTAATTCCTACAAAAATATCAATAATATTGCTAAAGTAACCTCTTATAGTTTCATCTTCCTACATCTTAGCACTTTCAAACATACTAATATAATTTTGGAATTTAGCATTCTTTAAAGTTTCATCTCCTTCAAAAAAAATTTCCAATTTAGTCCAAATCTCAATAGAAAGTCATAGATCTTTTACCTCAATATATTTTTTATCCAGGAAAGTTGATAGAATAACCTCTCTAGCAAGCATGTTGTACATGTATAGATTCTTTTCTTCATCTGTACATGAATCAAGTTTGTCTTCTTCTAAAATTGTCTTCTGCGTTGTGATAGCTAGCCAATACTCAATTCCCATGCATAGCAAATGTGTCTTCATTCTTTCCTTCCAATTGTTAAAATTGACTCCATCAAACTTCAAAATTTCTTTCTTGAAAAATGTAGTAGCCATGGATCTCCTTAAGTAGTTAAAATTTTCCTTTAAGGACCTGATGCTTTGATACCAATTGTTAGAAAGTAAAGTCCACCAACACAATTGAGAGCAGGGGGTGAATCAGTTGTGAGCTTAATTAACTCAAATTCAACTCTATCAAATCTTAAACTTGTAATCAATAACAACAATAACCACAAGATGATAAACATACTCAATAACACCAGATTTTTTGACTAGGGAAACCCTTGATCAGAGGGAAAAAGCTGGTGGGAATGATGCCCACAAGATCATGTACTAATATAAAAGGTCCTTATGAAAGGATAGACCATGTTAGAAGTCTTTTACAATACAATCAATACATATGAGTCCCTGTGAGGAGACTTTGGATCCTTGCTAAAAGATCCCAACCCTGTGAGGAGTTGATGAGAAACACAATGAAGGCAACTGAACCCACTGTCTAAATTGCTTCAAGACTGTCTTCACTAAATAATCTTCATGATAACACATCCAAGGGAGTACTGACTAAAACAACAACTCTCTTTGCTTGTAGATTTCCTTTGAAGTCCTCAACATACCAACAACATCATCTTCTTCTCTAATCATAAAGATTTCACATTCAAAGCTTGCATAATATCTCATGACCGCATGATACCCTTTTACATCCAAATAAACTTCCTTTCCTTTATACCAAGTCCTAACGATTATTGAGTCAACCAAAAGGATTTTTTACTTTACAATTAATAATATAGGACATCAATAAGAATTTACAACACACGTTTCATTACATCTAAACACTTCCATAAGAATATTAATCCGTAGTCGACTCCCAAATAAGTAACATGCTTCACATCGTTCACAAGTCTTCACAGAATGCAAAGTAGATTCTGTCATGTTTATCCAACCATCACTAGTACAAAAACAACAATATATGACTAAATAAACTACTAAAAAATGTAGATAAATGACTAACTTTGGTCACGTGACCACTGGTAGTTTATTGTCGATCATTTATCTCGTGACCAAATTTATGACTAAACTATTTTAGTCATTAATTTGATCATTTAATTATTCATTTATTTAGTCATATATTTGGTCATTTATTTAGTCGTATATTGTTTCATTTATTTAATCGTATATTTGGTCCTATATTGAGTCATTAATTTGGTCGTATATTTGGTCATTTATTAAGTCATTAATTTGGTTGTATATTGAGTCATTAATTTGGTTGTTTATGTGGTCATTTATTTGGTCATCTATTTGGTCATTTATTTGGTTGTTTATTTGGTCATTTATTTGGTCATTTATTTAGTCATTTATTTGATCATTTATTTGGTTGTTTATTTTAAATACCATAAATTTTATTATGTAAAAAAATATCATATTAAACTTGAATTATAAAGCATAACAGAAAATAAAAAAATATTACATATGAACAAACTACAACCAAGTAAAATTAAAAGATTGATTCAACATCATGATAAATAAAGATAATCAATTCATATAAAAAATTAATGCAAATATACAAATTAAAACAAAAATATTTGTCATTCAAAGTATGCAAGGTGCCAAAATATATATGTAAGATGTCAAAGTTATCTAAGAGTATATATGCAAATATAATAAAAAATATCAAGTTGTCTCAAATATAAAGCACTGAGCCAAGATGTCTAACAACTAGTACATGATAAACATGTTGATCAGCTATGTCAATTTTTTCAAATAGTTTAGTGGCCACCGTGTGAAGGTTCCCTCTTTCTCTTTCAAACGAACAACTCCATCTATTTTGTCTTCATATGAAAAGGGTACATTACTTGTGACCTTTAAAATGTTTACATTTGCATCTCATGTTCCTTTCAAGTTGATTCCATGTATAATAGATAGGGAGTGAATCCACCCAATACCCACAACATCACCATCATATGGATCCAACACCTTAACTTTATCCCCTTCTTTGAGTTTATCAAAACATTTTTGCAAAAAGAAAAAAATAACACATTATATTACATAGGTAATGAAAGGCCACAAATATAACATAATCATAAGTTTCTAAATAAGAAATTTAGTCACTAGTGTAGAAATATAATTCACAAAATCCCCTTGTAGGAAAGATCTGTTGACAGTCTGCATAAAGTAGGAAAGGAAATACAACTATTGTTTTTATCCATCCAAGTACAAGAAACAATAAATGATCAAAATAATGCCAAGATCTAAGTTCCTAAAAGAGAGTACATGAAAATGAAGACAAGATCAGTTACAAAGAAAAGAGTAGTCATTTGAGGTTATAAAGGATTCATAATATCAAGGAATAATAGTAAAGTATGACACTGATCTTATAACAAATCTCTATTTTGAAGTGCGGGGGGTATATGACTCTCATAATACAGTGGCAAGATCATAAATTAAGATAGTGATATATGTTATTAGAGGGAAGTGACATTCATTGTCTCTGTGATAGACACTATCATAGTGCCAAACATTATATAGTCAAGCTACAACACACCGACTGTAAAGCCAACACAAAATTATTAACTCATGTATATAATTCTACAAGCAGGGAAACCACATTACCTACATGACAATAGAACTTTAGTGTTCCACTTCAAGCTGTCTCACATTATGGAGCCAACATTTCCTTCATTAGGGATAGTATCATGGGCTATGTCGCTGATGTCAACCAAATGTTTAAATTTAAATGCATATTCTTTTTAGTTAAGCTTTGATTGAAATCTGGCCTCTTCTTTGTTCATTCGAATGGCCCTTAGCATCCTGCAGAATAATCCCAGTGTGATGTAGAGGTGACAGGGATGTGGGAAAAAGGAGTTCACAAACTCAATCCAACAAATAGGATACCCACAAACACTCACAAGCCTAAAGGCTATTCAAATGTACAAGTAGGGCAAACATGAAGTGAGACTTTGACCAATGAACTCAATCACTCCTTATAGCAATTTAGAGGGCTAAATAGAACATCAGTAAGGGTTTTTGGACCTTATCTCTGAAACTTTCCAAAAGACTTGGAAAACAAAATAAATTTTTGGTACCCTTTTCAGAGATACACAACATACCAAAAGCTTAGCATAAGTTTCTTTGTACAAAAATGGACTTCCTTCACAAACCTATTGTCACAAGCATAAAAAACTAGGTAGATTTACAAAGCAACTACCCATTAAACACTGATACCAATGTATATATAAAAGGTGAATAACAATCACAATAATGTGTTTACATCACTATCAATTGAAGACCATGTTTTATGCAACCAAAATAAATTACTATTGCCCTGATTGTACTCATGGGCAGTGACACAGTTTGCAGATAATTCTTTTTTATTGATCTCAAAACATTACATTGTAACTTCTTTACACCCACCACTCAACATCTCTCATTCACACCCCCATGAATCAACAATAAAACATACTTCTAAGCCCAAAAATCTCAACTATACCCATGTAACTAACCCCCAAACTGTCTCATAGTAGTCTTAAACTGATTGTCAAATAGAAATTGGTTAAAGTTGTTGTCAAGTTGAGGGATTTAACTTCACCAAACCATTAGTTGAGGAATTTACTAGTTTGGGTTGGGATTTGATGGTTTAGTTCGCAGTTTCATTCAAAAAAAATTGGGGATAGGTTTTTCAATACAAAAGCATATAAAAATCATAAATATATAATATTTGCAACAATATTTAAGCTCAAAATACACCAGCTTATTAATAGTCATATTAGTCAAACTCAAATGTCATGATATATATTAAACTTTAAAGTTAAAAAATAATAATGTCAAGCATCAACAATCAACCATCATTGATCAAATATCATATGGCTCATCAAAAATATCATCATCATTATCACCACCCATAATAGATGACTATCTTCATGTAATTTATTTGACATGATCACTCTTTCGATACCACTGCCATTTAAAGTTTACTATCACTCTCATGATGGCTTCCCTATACAATGTCTTTGTTTGGTGTTGTATCATAAGGTAGATGATTGAAGATCAATAGAAATCCATGTATATTTGATTTGATCAATAAAATGTAAATTCTGTGTAACTTGACTGTATCTTCCCGTGTAGACATAGTCTAATTATTGGGTGTTAGAAACTCTTCTCTCAATGCAAGAGTGGATGGAAATGGAATAGTATAATGTGGTTATTCATTCCTTTATTTATTTAAACTATTTTATGGTTTTTAAAGTATTTAATCCCTATTTTTGGGATGATTGTCACCACCAGACTTGTTTAAAAGTCCTTATGACTTCTTAAATTAGGTCTCCATGACCTTACAGACTCACTATCCAATAGCAATTACATTTCCAACATGGCCATGTGAACACATACCTAAGTCCCTAGGTTGACCATGGTTTACTCTGATAACCAATTATGTTATGGTTAATATGAGGTAACACACTATCCTACCTAGGATATACAGACCATTAATCTGTACCCATGTTTAACAATTATTAAGGTTTAATTGTAATTGAATAATAAAGGAATCTAATCTATCCTAGTCTAGACTTAGCTTTAGATAAATAACAGACTCAGTTTCAAATTTATACAAGACTATCTAATGTGCAGAAATTCAGTAGATATTGTAATCATCTAAAAATAGTCATCTAGGCTATTAGCCCCTTTCTAGCATTATTTGCTAAAATCATCAATTGCTTATTCTTGATCAAATCCCAGTTCTATCATTTATTCAATTATTTTCTATGGGCTAACCATCTTATCCTAAAGTCTTTATTTAATTAAAAGGAATATTTCCTCCCCTTTTATTAAATAAAAAGTCCCCACTTTTCCTCTTATCCTAAGTTGCACAAATAAAGCATTATTCCTATTTTATAAAAAGGGAAAAAGCACTTTTTGTCTCATATGGACACAAAAGTCAACTCTTATTTTCTCATTGGAGGATACTTGTGCACATGGATTACTCCTTTTTCAAGCTCCACCCTTGATTAAATCTTTTGCCTCTTAATCTCTATTGGTTCCTAGATAGGATTTTACACTCCATGAGATACCAGTATGCTTATGTCTAATGTTAAGGAGTGGTTAATTCCAAATATGGGAAATCTATAAGCAACTGGACCAACTATAGGGACAAGACTGCCCTCTTCACTTCTGGCTCTGCAAAACCAAGGTGGGTGCACCTGATCCAATTTGTTTTAACTCTTCCCCTTAATGATTATTGGATCTTACAATAGATAACAGTGAGAAAGTACTAAATAACAACCTATTATTCATTGACTCTCCATCATTGGGTAGGACAATACATACAAAGTAAAATAAATGTAAAAGACTGGTATTAATTCAATGTTTTTCAGGATTACAAGATTTCAATCATTCCATACAAAGATAAGATAGGAAGATCAAGGCCAGTGCCTTATTCATTGGGCAATAGAGTCATAAAATAGAATGAATACAACAGTGTTTGATGAAAGGTGGGTCTTGAACATAAATACAAACTACTTCAAATCTTTCCTACTTTCAGAAATCCTTGAATAGATTCAATAAACATGCATCCAACTCAAAGCAATTTTAATCCAATCCTAGATCAGAACTCAAAGTTCAAACACATACATATAAACCTGAAAGAGACTTAAAAATTTATTGAACAAACTCACAGGAGAGACAAAAATCCAAGATTCGTATTCAGTTCAGCCTTTAAACGTTGCATACATCAAATCCTGAACAAAGCTTGCAAAATAGCAGCAACTTGTACTTTTTCTCTATTTCTCTGATAAAATGATACAAAATTTACAATCCTTGACTGAGTGTTAGGTTTCAAAATTTCTATCTTTTTTCTCCTAAGGTCTCAATGCCTAGAATGATCATGAAAAATCCTTTATATACAAGGAAATGCAACAAGCCACCAATCATTCTAGGGTTACATATTTCAATCTAAATTAAACTTTACAACAACCTTTTTAGATTTACAATAACTACACTGATGGAGTAGATGAGATATTGTTGAAGCACCGCCCTATTTTATGCTTTTTATATTGTCTTAGGCTTCCTTCAGGAGATCTGACCTGTGCTCCTTGCTGTTCACACGGTAATAAATGTTTCAAAAAATCTCACCAACTATTATAACCAAAATATCTATCTATGTCCACTTTAAGAAGTTGGTGGAGTATTATCTTTTTGAACATGAGGTATGTACTGATACCTCCACCTATTATATATGTCTTCGCTTGGGAAATCAAAACTGGCAAACTCAACCTTTTTCCTTGATAATTGTTCCCACTCATTTTCTATCTAAGTAACCCGCTACTGAATATTATCAAACATTGATCTAGCACTTATTAATAACTTAATTGTGCTATTGAGGGAAAATGTGTCATTTAGGACACCAGTCACCTTCTCTGACAGGAGTACATCCATTTTCTCTCTCCATTGATATTCTTCTTTAAATTCTCCCTTGTCTGTGAAAACTGTGGGCACCATCTTATAATTTGAAAGCATCAATTCAGCTTTCAACATGTTTGATTTTTTGATGAAATTATCTAAAATAATATCATACTGTATAATCTTCTTCATCACCTGATGCACTGGCTTTATTAATGGATCAAGGTCTTCTTGGCCCTTTGACAGCATTCGGAAGAGTTTTATATTTGAAGCCCTTTCAATCCATTTTTTCAAAATCGGGGACATTTCTGTCTTTTCCTTATTTAAAGCTATAAACAAAGAATTCAACCTATTTACATGATTGTGAAAAATTGAAGGCTTTAAATCAACGGCAAACTGCATGATGGCATCAATCATCTTCTCTTCATACTTCATGTTTGCCAGAATTGTAGCCTTTTTGTTCTCATCCTTCTCCTTCTCAAGTCTCAATTTGGTTTCTTTTAATTTATTTGTCTCTTATGCTAATCTCTATTTCTCCCAGCTGACCCTTGCATCCATGTTTGTATCTGGCAGTGGTGAAGGTGGAAATTCAACAATTGGGCTGGAAGATGAAACTACTGCAGGCTTATCAGCTATCACCAATTGAGGAGACCTATGGTCTAAGGGTCCTAACAATTGTGCAATTAATTTGTCCTTCTGGATTAGCTCAACCTTGAGCTCATTGTAGGATTTGAGAACCATTTCAAATTTGAGCGTAAGCTCTTCCTTCTCTCTAGCATCTTTCTCTGCCACTTGGGCATTAAATTTAGCATTTTCTAAAATCAAACTTGATGCTTCAACTCTAGATGTCTCTCCCACTCTCTGGACCAATAAGCTTCTTGTATATCCTGCAAAGAGATCCTTTCTCTTTCCTTTATTTTCATCTTTATTTAGAGACCACATCACAAGAGCAGCATGATCTTCAGAGAAAGCAAATCCTCTTGCAACCTGTTTAGCCTGTTATGTTGTAGCAAGAGTCTTCACTTTTCTTTTTCTCACTTGGTCAAAGACAATTGCATCAGCAATGTCCCATTCTGGTAAAATTAAGACCCCTGCAACATGCACCATGGTTCTCCCCTCCTCTAGAGTGATCTTTTCAAATTCTTTGGCCATTTCTGCCTTGGTCTCAATCTCTATTTCTGTGATATCCCTAGTAGGGGATTATTTTTTCTTCTTTTCATAGATCTCTTTGAATTGATTTATCTTCATTCTCCAAAGAAATTGGGAGAATGCCCTGGTTTTAACAAACTTATCATCAACAAGGAAAGAATATGTGGCCTATTTTAGAATAGGGTCCATTCGTTTACCCTCAAAATCTTCTATTGAAAGATCCATGGCCACCTCCTTAGGTGCCTCAGACATTCCTTCCTGCAAATCTTCATTAGAAACAAAAATGTTTCCCTCATTTCTTAGTTGCACAAGTTGTTATGCCACCCCATGTTCATCCAATTGAATAGGGTATTGAGAAGGGGAATAAGCCTCTTCTCCCAATTTTATTTTCTCTTGTCTCTGCCTCTTTGGAGAGGGCTCTTGCTTTGTTGGATCATCAATATGTCTTTTCCCTCTTGAAGTAGAAGGGATAGCTTTAATTCTTTGCTATGGTGGTAGGAGAACATGGTAACCACTCCTTTGCATTGTATAAATTCCCCTTGGGGTCAATTTCATGTATTTAGGCTGGCCCAAAATTTGCCTAGCCTTCTTAGGGTCTGTCTTACTCACAGCTGCCCTTTTTTCATTAGCTGCATGCATGATGCCTTCAAAATGTTCCATAAGGGCATCCACTTTCCTTGCCCATGGTTCAAACCCATTCAATGGGTCATAATCTCTATCAAAATTCTAAATGAAATCTAGAGTCTTTTTGTAAATGACCCATTTCTCTTTCTTGATCTCCTGAGTTTGAATATCAAACTCATTCCTGATTACATCCTCAAGAAAATTGAACTAATGCTCAATAAGAGAACACCTCACCTTATCTCTAAATACTCCTAAGAGGAAACCTTCGATATCTTCACATTTGATAATAGTCATAGTCATTCTGTAGGGCTGCAAAACTTTGTTCAAATGCACCCATCCTCCTTTTGTAATCACATATTGGTGTGTAATGGTTATGTCTGGGAAAAAATTTCCCTTGCCTTTCCCAGTGAGAGTGGACTCTTGCAAGTCACTAATCTATCTTAAGATTTTTGCATATCCCAACTTCAATGGGACTTGATAAGGTAAAATATAAGGTGCTACCTTGCAACCATACACTCTGAAAACTATGGAAACTGGATATAAGATAATATTGCCAAAATTGTGGACAATAGTAATATCCTGGAAAAACTCCTTTGGCCTAATTAGCCTCAACAAATCTCTTGGAATCCTTGGATTGTCAAAATGTAGAAGAGTTTTAAGTCTAGAGGCAAAATCTCTGTCAAAAATAATATAGCTTGCATCAATTATGTCCCATGACAGAGTTGTAGTCCACAACTGCACTGGAAGAATTTCTCCATTCCTTTCCTTCACAATATCTATTGTTGTACCAAAATATTCATCACCCTTCTATAGAAACATGTGCATGAGCATTGAGTACCACCCAAAAGGTCTAGACACCTTCATATTTTTGATTCCCATCAACCCCTCATGGATTAGATCAGCTAAATGAGATGCAAAGTCAAAAATAAGGGCTAATTGGGGGTGCAGTGACTGTACCATCATGAACATATAAGGTACTGGCATATGAGTTGCCTCATCATGCCCTAGAATCAAAGTCAAAGATTTATAAACTTCTTGTGCTTTTCTACTGAATAAGTCTAATCTAACGGGCTCTGGTGTGCTTGCACTGACAGCACACATTGATCCAATTTGATCAAAAAATTGCCTCAAAGGCCCTATCCTTAGATAATCTCTCTGTGCTTCATAGATTTTAGTAAACTCTGTGAAATCTATCCTCTCTAACCCCACAGATGGGTCATTCAATGAAAATACTTCCCTAATCTCATCCTCTGTGATGCTGATTAAATCTCTACCATTTATATCCTTGACACACTTTGTCATGGTATCATAGCACTTAGCTATTTGAATTAATAACTTGGCATCCATAAAAACACCAGGGACAATCAACTTCCCAATATCAAATTGTCATATATTACTTAAGGGGGCACAAGCATTCCTTTGTGAATAAGCTGACTTGAATAGAATAAGACCGTTATGCTTCTCACCCACCTTAGCATCTCTCATCTAGTTTCCCCTATCATGGAGACCATCTGCAACTGAATCTCTAGGGTTTCTTGGAACTAGCTCCTTCATCCTTGCTGCCCCATTATCAGAGTGCGGGAGTAATTGCATTAAATCTTCAAAAATCCCTCTCTTGGTATACTTTGTTTGACCAAACAAATTCCTCTTGGGTGGCATCTTGAAACTAGGGCTTTTACAATAATATATGAGCACTCAAGAAAAACCCTAAAATGCTAATCAGTAACACAAAACCGTTAGGAATCTTCACAGTCTTCAAGAAATTCTCAAGAAATAGAAAATTAGACCTATCGGGCACTTGCAAATTCTTTGCTTGAAATCGCTCAAGAAGAGAGATAGTTGATTCGCCAGAGAGCTAATGAAATGGTAATGAGAAACAACAGTTGAATTGTAATGTATAGTGTAGCCAACTACCTACAATTCATCCGCATGTAGCACAATAAATCTACCAGTATTGAAAAATTAGCGGCCTCTGCATTCACAAGACGTGAAAAATGTCACTAAGCAAAGAATTTGAATTTTAACTGTTGATAAATTTCCATTTTGGTGCATCGAACGATTGGCAAGTCGACCAGCAAAAACCCTGTTTACTTTCCCTAAGTCAGTTCTCGACCAATGAGAACATTTCAAAATTACCACGTGGGGAAACATAATAACTTATCTTTACTTTGCCCAGAATGGATAGGTGTCACCTCGTCGCTAAAGCACAAACCAAAACTTTTTAGAAGAACAAACTCAAGATATAATGACCACCGTAGATGCACTTTGATCAGACGATCATCATATTTTAATAAAACCTTGGCCCCACTGAACACTTTGAAAACCTTTGATGAATCAAGAGACACCACCTTAGAAACGTCAACAAGCCAAAAAATCCCACCTCATTTGTGGTGTTAGAAACACCTGGAAATTGAAACACATCACTAATACCCTGGGCCAATCAAAAAAGACCACATCACTAAGAGGTTCTAACACAAAGGAGCCACTGAATAGTCTTCATCTTCAGACAAAATCAATGGTTGTCCCTATACCATGATGCATAAAGGACATGCATCTTATCTCAATGGTATAAGGACAGTCGTAGATCTTGTCATGCTTTAGCCTTTATAAAACTCAAGCCCCACTGTGACACATCATTCATCTTATCATCGAACCACAAAATGCCATGTTGCAGAGAACTGACAAGTGGGACATCTATCATCTTTACTCTTAGTTCAGAAAAAGTCTGACAACTGCCACCTCAGGACTACTGGCAACCAATAAGAAATTGACATATCATTATGACCTGGCAGTGTTAGGACTCATGCATACTTCATTCTTTAAAAGATAATTTGACGATTGTCGCTATACTGTGATGCTTAAATGGACAACATCTTGGTCCAATGGTGTAATGACAGTCGTAGATCATGTCTACTCTTTAGAGGCCAGTGCATCACAACATCAGATGGGCCCGCTAGGATAGGTGGTGCATTGTCACCATTTCACATGTCAAGGAATCTGACAAAGAGCAATCTTGCAGTGCAATGACAACCACACAATTTAAAAGCTTTATCCTTTATGAAAAATTAAACCAAAACTTAGGCTTTAACGGATTTAATTAATAAAAAGGGAACGTGATTCAAAAGCCTAACCACTCAACACATAAAACAAAGACTAAAGAGGGTCAACAAATTAGCACATGCTTTATAAAGGATTAGTGGGCCAAAAAGGTAACGTGAAAACATAACATGACCTAGGAAGAAATAGGGCTTGAATAAAACTTAGGGTTTTCAACATGAAGAGTAATATCATTAGGTCACCATCCTGGATTATTTCACAGAGCTGAAAATTTTGTACAATGATAAAAATATCCATGGTCCATTCTTTCTCATTTCTTATAAAAGGAGAGCTCTCTTCTCATTTTAGCATCCATCTTTTGAATACTAACCTTATGCTTTAGGATTGCTTGGAGACTTTGGAGCTTTTTGAAGACATTCTTGCATCCATCTTTCATTTCTTGCATCTTAGCTTCATATTTATGCTTTCCTAGATTATCTTCATTTCTATGCTCTAGATTAGCTCACATAGATTAATTAGCTTGGATTGTAACACTTGCATCTTTCTTTTCATAGCTTAGCTTTCATTCTCATTTCTAGCATAGTTTCATTTCATTCTCATATTGATTCTTGAGGATATTGGCATTCTTGCCCTTGTCTCCATTGAATCTCCCATTGCATGGTTTACTAGCAAGGTTATTGGCTTAATAGCTCTAGCTGAGAGCATTCTTAACACCCTTGCACTCCATGCCTAGGGAGCTCTAAATCAATTTCTCAAGGTTTCCAATCCATGGATTCTCTTGGAAGCAAGGATTTAGAGAAGTTCACATCTTAGTGTGTACAGATATAAACTATCAAGAACTTCATGTTAGAATAATTGAGAGGGGGGTGAATCAGTTATCCATAGTCCCAAATCAAAATGTATAATCCAAAACAATTTACTTAAACTTCTATAGCTCGGTAACATAAGATACTTTACTGTCTGTGCTTTTACCGATTACCAATCAATTAACAACTAATGATTACCGACCAAATCTAACATGTAATATGCAAAGTATGATAACAAAAAATCACCACAATAAATGTATAACACAAAATATTTAATGTGGAAACCCTATGAAGGGAAAAACCACCTGGGACCGGCAACCCAAAAATGTTCACTCTTCTGAAGTGAGGTCAGTGAAGACCCAACCCTGTTAAAGGTTACAAACACACTGCTAGGTGTGACCTTGTTAGAGGATTTTAGACCAATTGTTATCATCCAACCAACATTCACTATGGGGTTGACAGGATAATAATGCTCATTCTATGAATGAAACATATAAGACTTTCAAGTCCACTCTTTTAAGAGATTTCTCTATTTACAATGGTTAAAATGTAACAGCAGTTTGATCTGATTACAATACAACTTCAATTGCAGATGTTCAGATCTATATTTTGCTCAATCAAATCCTCTTATCAGTATTACAATTCTGTATCACAATAATCAATGACTTAATGTCGCTCGGTAATAGCTTTCTGATGCTCGGTAAACTCTATAGTTCAGTTCTCCTTAACCAGTTTGATCATGCATACATGAAGCTTGTTCATATGATAATTTTGCAGTCCTTCTTCTTTCAGCATTTGTTTCATAACGAAACTCTCATCTCTTAAATAGACAAGTAAACCATTTTCTTTTCCTCCATTATATTTTTCCACTTATTCTCCTTCATCCATTTTGCCGCTTAAACCTTCCTCGGCTAATGTGCCAGTAACACGTTTTGATTTCATCATTTAGATCTTCCTTGGATTATACTAGTCATCGATCTTCGTAACAAACATTATCTCCATCACTGATTTTGATGTACTTTATAGCTCATCAATCCTTAACAGCTAAACTAATCATTTAGTTCTTTTTCTCCTACTTGGTTAACAAAGAAATGCGTCGGTGAACACAAGCTTAGTTTATACTGTGCTCGGTATACACTACACTGCTCGGTGTATACTGTAATACTTCATCAACTGACCACACTACCTTGTGTATTTCAGCTCTTTTCCTCATCATAGATGAATGAAACATAATCAAATCAATAACATAAGGTCATAGACTCATCAACAAGTTACTCAATGTATTCCTCATCCTCATTTGTCATATACATCTTCCTCATGTAGATATTTTTGTTCTTCATCTCTTTTACTTCTTTTCTACAAATGTTTCGGTATATTAACTTACAAAATAAGTGATGTCAAACTAGTTGACATCAATGACAACATATTACTAATTTAATCATATTACATATCTAATCATCAACTCAATGATCTCTAATCATAAATCTTCAATTAGGTTCTAAATCAATTGTAGTTCATCAATCTCTCCCTTTGGCATTGATGGCAACTCAAGTAATATGAAATGTACCATACACATACCAAACATGTATTCTACAACTCTGTGAACAAATGTTGTACAAGCTCTCACTAGCTTAATATGTTTAATCACTACATTACTCAATAGCATTACAAATGCAGCTTTGACATTCTGCAAATATGATCTTTTCGGCTCTCAGATTCCTTCTTCTATTTTCAGTAACTGATCTTTAGTGCTCTCCCTTTCTTTAATTTGTCTCTACCTTAGATAGTTTTCATCAGTGCATATTGTTTCATATTGTTTATCTCTCCCTTTGACAACAATACCAAAGAAACAAATAAACATACAGCTCTATAGTAGCCAAGTAACTCTCTGTTGTCTGGTGCATACTCTATATCTCTGTATACTGATATGCCAATCTGTTCTAGTTCTCCAAAATTTTCACAACCTTAGACATGATCCAAAGTGTGAACTATGTTGCATAAATATGAATGATCTTTTGATAACATTAGGCTGATGCAACATCCAAATCACATTAGTGACTGGTACACAAGGGACGGACCCCAAGTCTAGTCCTCAAGTATTCAAATGTATCCTTCGGTAGAGGCTTTGTAAATATGTCTGCAAGTTGTTCTTTTGATGTAACAAATTCTAGCTTAACTTGCTTCTCTTGTACTTATTCTCTCAAGTAGTGATACTTAATTGATATATGCTTTGTTTTAGAGTGCATCATTGGATTCTTTGAAATGTTTATTGCACTTGTGTTATCACAGTATATAATCATCGGCTCAGAGATTATCTCATTCATACCTTCCAAAACTTGTTTAATATATGCAATATTTGAACAGTTTGTAGCAGTAGCAACATACCTTTCTTTAGCTATAGACTGAGAAATGCAAGCCTGCTTCTTACTTGTCCATGTAACAAGTCTTTCACCAAAGAAAAATGCTCCTCTGGTGGTACTTTTTTTGTCATCCACATTTCTAGCCCAATCAGCATCGGTATAGACTCTGAGTTCAAACTTGCCTTCCTTAGGATACCATAATCCATAATCTTCTATTTTCTTCAGGTATCTTAAGATTCTCTTTGTAGCAATCATGTGTGACTCTCTAGGGTTTGCAAAAAATCTTGCAACAATTCCCACAACATGTGCTATGTTTGGTCTACTATGTACTACATACATTAACTTACCAATCATAGATCGGTACAGTGTCTAGTTCACTTCTATAGTTTTATCTTCCTTAGTCAGTTTACATCCAGTAGCCATTGATGTTCCCACAAGTTGAGTATCTTCCATGCCAAATCTCTTCAAGACTTCCTTGATATATTTGGATTGTGTGATGAATATACCATCATTCTGTTAAATCACTTATAGTCCTAGAAAGAACTTACTCTCTCCGAACATAGACATTTCAAATTCACTTCTCATTTCATCAGCAAATGACTTACATATTTTATCTTGTCCTCCAAATATAATGTCATCCACAAATATTTCAGCAATAAGAATAGTGTCATCAATATCTCCTTTCATATACAAATTGATGTTCTCACTTATTTTAACAAATCCAATACTTAACAAATAGTTATGCAGCCTCTCATACCAGGCCCTCGGTGCTTGCTTCAAACCATATAAAGCTTTATGTAATCTACATACCACATCTTTCTTTTTTGGATCAGCGAACCCTTCAGGTTGTTCTATGTAGACTTCTTCTTCAAGTATTCCATTCAGAAATGCTGACTTGACATCCATTTGGTAAACTTTGAACTTTTTGTGTGCAGCATATGCAAGTAACATTATGACTCCTTCCAATCTAGAAATAGGTGCAAATGTTTCACCATAATCAATTCCTTCCTCCTGTGCATATCCTTTGCATACCAATCTAGCTTTATTTCTTGTTACTTCTCCATTCTCATTCTGCTTGTTCCTAAATATCCACTTAGTACTGATAACATTCTTATCTTTAGGTCAGGGTACTAAGGTCTAGGTTTTATTCTTCTCTATCTATTCTATTTCCTCTTTCATTGCATTAACCCATTCATCATTTTCTAATGCAACTTTTACATTCTTCGGTTCATATCACAAACTAGACATGTACCTTGTCTTGCTTTACTCCTTGTTTGCATGCCAGCTTGTCTGTCTCCAATGATTTGTGTCTCAGGATGGTGTCTTCTAACAAAACTCACCAGTATCCAATTTCTTCTTTCTTGTTCATCATGTCCAGGTTCATTTGTTTTCTTAGTAGGTTCTTCTTGCTCATTGATTTCTTTTTCCTATTCCTCGGTATTGTTTTCCTCCTGACCAGTTGTCACTGTCTGGGGCATCGATAGGTACTCACGTTGTTCAATGTAAGTGAATCTACTATAGTCCTTAGGTTCCTTTCTACTTTCCTCTACATTCTTGTCATCAAACTCATCAACTCGAACATTAGTACTTTCAATCATTTTATTTGTAACTCTATTCAGACACTTGTATGCTTTACTTTTACTGGAATATCTTAGAAATATCCCTTCATCACCTTTTGATTCAAAATTTCCATTTATTTCATCTTTTAGAATAAAACATTTGCGTCCAAAGATTTTGAAATAACTTATAGTGGGTTTGTGTCCAAACCATAACTCATAGGGTGTCCTATTAGTGTCCTTCTTTAGTTGTACTCAGTTTAGCACATAGACAGCAATGCTAACGGCTTCTCTCCAGTATGTTTGAGAAACATTCTTTTCTATCATTAATGTCCTTTCATAGTCAACAATTGACCTATTCCTCCTTTCATAAGTGCCATTCTACTGGGGTGTCCTCGGTGCATAGACATGTCTTTTAATACCATGCTCATTACAAAAATTAGTAAATTCATCAGAGATAAATTCACCTCCTCTATCAGATCTTAAGCATTTCAAATCTTTACCAGTCTCTTTTTCTACTTTAGCTTTATACCACTTGAACATCTTGAATGCCTCATATTTTTCTTTTAAGAACATGACTGTCATTAACCTTGTATAATCATCAACAAAAAGAATAAAATATATGTCTCCATAATAACTCAGAGTTCTCATAGGACCACATAGGTCGGTATGAACCAACTCAAGTATCTTCTTTTTTGAATAATATTTTCTTTTAAAACTAGACTTAGTCATCTTACCTTTCTAACATTCATAACACATAACATGATCAAGCTTTGACAAGTTAGGCAGACCTCTAACTCTTTTCTTTTTACTGATCTTAATTATGTTATCAAAATTCACATGACATAACCTCTTATGCCACAACCATGCATCTTCATCTTTCATTAATAAACAAGAAGACTGATCATTATCAAGATAAAACAAATTACCTCTGGATTATGTACCAGTTCCAACAAGTCTTCCCCCATCATCAAATATTTTCACCTTTTTGCTCTTAAAAGAAACTCGGCGGCCTGAATTGTTTAGTTGTGCCACACTTAGCAAGTTATAGTTCAATCCTCTTACCCAATAAGCATTTTCACATTTTAATCTATCATTTATCATCAGGGATCCTTTACCTATTACCATACAGGGTGCATCATTTCCCATTCTTACAGATCCTCCATTGTATTCTTCAAGATAATCAAATTTTTCCTCATCACCAATCATGTGATGTGTACAACCACTATCTATAATCCATGTATCATTCTTATTAACCTTAGAGATAAGTGTTGTCTCTACATACCTTTCATCTTCTTCGAAAGCATCCTTCATTGCCACAAATACTACTTCCATATCATCATTAGTGTCGATATCGGTGATATCTTCTTCCTCAACAATGTAGAAAACCTTCTTGCCTTTGTCTTTATTATCTTGTTTATCTCTATTCTAGTGTTGATAGCCTTTGTTGTGTCTTCTCCCATAGTTTCCTTTAGATCAGTCTTTGGTTCTATCATCATCTCTCTTGTGTGGACATCTAGCAGCAATGTGGCCAACTTCTTTATAGTTAAAGCATGCTAAAGGTAACTTGCCTCTATACCTTCCTTTACCTTTAGGTAACCTTCTAGCCATAAGAGCTTCAAGTTCATCAAGCTCATCATCAGTATTGCTATCACTATCATCATTCTTATTTCTGCTACTAGACTTTCCAATCTTTAGAGAAGTCATGAAAGTAGATTCAACATTGGGTACAACACTATTATCATAATTATTCAGTTCAAATGTTGTAAGCTTTACAATCAGATTATCAAGAGTGAGTGTGTTGTTAGGTGCTGACCTATTTTCATGAATTGTTGACATTCTGATGGCATAGATAGGCAATAGGGTTCTCAGAATTTTTCTTACCATAGTGTCTTCATCAATAACTACATTTGATGCTCTAGTAGCATGAACTACCTCTTTTATTTTGTTTGTGTACTACACAATGTTTTCACCTTCTTTCATCTTCATGTCATTGAATCTTCCTCTCAAGCTTTCAACTCTTGCTCTCTTGACATTCACATCACCACTATAGATTAGAGCTAGTTTATCCCACATCTGTTTAGCAGTAGTTTAGTTCTTGATGTCTTCAAATTTGGCATCTAAATAGGCAGCAACAATCTCCATCATAGTAACATTATGTTCATGCATGTCCCTTAGTTGATCAAGGGTCAAGGGACCAGTGGGTGGTGCAAGGTATCCATTCTCCATCATATCTAGGGCAGAATTCCCAATCCTGAATACATGTAGCTTCATTTGACTTTTCCATATTGTGAAGTTATCCTTGTTAAGCTTTGGCACTTCCCTCTTAAACATTTTGAGACCTTTTTGCTGAAGTCCTTAAAACTCTATTCCAAGAAACCACAGCTCTGATACCAATTTTTAGAATAACTGAGAGGGGGGTGAATTAGCTATCCATAGTCCCAAATCAAAATGTATAATCCAAAACAATTTACTTAAACTTCTGCAACTTGGTAACATAAGATACTTCACTGTCTGTGCTTTTACCGATTACTAGTCAATTAACAACTAATGATTACCGACCAAATCTAACATGTAATATGAAAATTATGATAACAAACAATCACCATAATGAACACATAACATAAAAGATTTAATGTGGAAACCCTATGAAGGGAAAAACCACCTGGGACCGGCAACCCAAAAATGTTCACTCTTCTGAAGTGAGGTCGGTGAAGACCTAACCCTGTTAAAGGTTACAAACACACTACTAGGTGTGACCTTGTTAGAGGATTTTAGACCAACCGTTATCATCCAACCAGCATTCACTATGGGGTTGACAGGATAACAATGCTCATTCTATGAATGAAACATATAAGACTTTAAAGTCCACTCTGTTAAGAGATTTCTCTATTTACAATGGTTAAAATGTAACAACAGTTTGATATGATTACAATACAACTTCAATTGCAGATATTCAGATCTATATTTTGCTCAATCAAATCCTCTGATCAGTATTACAATTTTGTATCACAATAATCAATGACTTACTGTCACTCGGTAATAGCTTTTTGATGCTCGGTAAACTCTATAGTTTAGTTCTCCTTAACCAGTTTGATTAGGTATACATGAAGCTTGTTCATGCAATAATTTTGCAGTCCTTCTTCTTCTGGCATTCATTTCATAATGAAACTCTGGTCTAAATAGACAAGTAAACCATTTTCTTTTCCTCAATTATATTTTTTTGCTTATTCTTCTTTGTCCATTTTGCCACTTAAACCTTCCTCGGTTGATGTGCTAGTAACACATTTTGATTTCATCCTTTAGATCTTCCTTGAATTATGCTAGTCATTGATCTTCGTAACAAACATTATCTCCATCATTGATTTCGATGTACTTTATAGCTCATCAATCCTTAATAGCTAAACTAATCATTTAGTTCTTTTTCTCCTGCTTGGTTAACAAAGAAATGCGTCAGTGAACACAAGCTCAGTTTATACTATGCTCAGTATACACTACACTGCTCGGTGTATACTGTAATGCTTCATCAACCGACCACACTACCTTGTGTCTTTCAGCTCTTTTCCTCATCATAGATGAATAAAACATAATCAAGTCAATAACATAAGGTCATAGAATCATCAACAAGTTACTCAATGTATTCCTCATCCTCATCTATCATATACATCTTCTTCATGTAGATATTTTTGTTCTTCATCTCTTTTACTCCTTTTCTACAGATGTTTCGGTATAGTAACTTACAAAATAAGTGTTGTCAAACTAGTTGACATCAATGACAACATATTACTGATTTAATCATATTACATATCTAATCATCAACTCAGTGATCTCTAATCACAGATCTTCAATTAGGTTCTAAATCAGTTGTAGTTCATCACTTCATTCTCTTTACTGGTTTAGAGTTTGCAGTAGTATCATGGGGCTATTATGGTGATGAATACATGGTCTACGCTAAGGAGTGTGAAAGAGTAGGAAAGATACCAAGATCAGTATGGAAACTCCTAGGATCATAGTAGAGGTATAGCTATACAACATGAAAGGAGCAATACAAAAAGCAATGACCTAATGTATTGAAAAGCCATGATCTAACATATTGTAAATAGTGACTTGAAATATCATATTGCTTATAATAAAATTGCAGTCAAGTTACAACAAAGAGCATGAGGTTCATTTCTATGAGACAAGGATACAAAGGTCACAATGTTTGTAGTCATACAGTGGAGTGTATGATAAGAAATATAATAGTTAACTAACATAATTAAAACATAATTCAATGTAGTGTATGATAAGAAATCTAACAGTTAAAAACATAATTAAAACATAATTTATCCAATATAATAGTGGAAAATTAAAGCAAATAGAATTTTTATGCTATCATCAAAGATATAATAACTCGGGATACAAATTTAATATTAATAGTAAACTATGATTTAAATAAATTAACCAGGAGAGGATGTGTAGTATGAGATAATGTGCTACAAGTTCATGCCATGAAGAGAATTTTGTCTCATCTATCTCAAGGAAAAAGTACTTGTTTCCTTACTAGAAAACATTTGATAGTAAAAAACATAAAACTGGTTACTCCAAATCTACAAGCATAGTACTTCATAGACTTTCTTAGTTAACCTTGTCAAACTAACTAGAGGCTAAATTTCACTACCTCCTTCCTTTGAGCTGAGCTTTCCTTCTATCACGACATGAATTCATCGCAAATTAAATCTTAAACATTATCCATTTTTATTGTTTTTGTATTGCATGGTGTGCTTCAACCTACTCAAATATTTTTCTACACACAAGCCAATATCCATCATAGTTCAACATATTTATGATTTAAAAAATGCGTTATCCTTGATTTCATAATTCCCAACATAATGTCAAGTGTTTTACTTATCACTACCTTGTTTTCTTTATAAAGATATTATAAGCTTACTAAAAGATATTTTAATATATTAAGCATAAGATACTAAAATACTTCTACATATTCAACTAAATCCTCTATTTAAAGACTATCATCAAATTCAACTAGAAGTTTCCAATTCAATAAAAAAAATCAAACCCAATTTGAGATGGGAAGTGGCTCAAGTACCTCTTTTGGAATCCACCAGAATCATATTCTGGAGCAATTGTTGCTCCATTCTCATTTTACAAGTCTAACTCCACTTTAGCAACATCATACATCTTACATATTGAATCATCATCATCATCATCAGTGGCATTTTCATCCATTCGGTATATATGATCAACAATAGATTCAAGATCCTTTACTTAATGATAAGTCCAGGCAATTCTTTTTGTGGTTTGCCGAGTTATAAAGCTTAGTCTAATCTATTATGTTAATATGATTTAGAACAACATAAAGGGGGGGTGAATCAGTTGTTCTCAGGTCCAGATGTATAAATAAACTTTCAAAACTTCTCAACAAATTAGGTCTAGCAACCAATAGCTACTCGGTCATTACTGAATACAGAACAGAAACATATAGCAGTGCAGTGCACTATCCAATAGTATCTAACTTGAAAAACACAAAAATGTTTAAACCAAAACATTCACACAAGTATTGACACCAGGATTTATAGTGGAAACCCAATTTGGGAAAAACCACTATGTAACATGTTACTGATATTTTCATTCTTCTGAAGTGAGCTCTGTGAAAAGTCAACCTTGTCAAAGGTTACAAACACACTATCAGGTGTGACCTGGTTAAAGGATTTAAACCACTCTATTAAAAGTGTGCCTTGTTATAGGACTTACATACATTCCATTAGAATGCAACCTTGTTTAAAGGATTTATACAAATGACTGTTAGGTCAACCTTGGTTAAAAGGATTTTGACTAATACAATGGTTAGAAAGTAACAGTAATATTGATCTGAAAACATACAACTCACTTTGCAAATATCAGATCCAATTCCATACATATATGCTGGTTTACTGATTGTGATTCATTTCCATCTCCATCACTAATCTACTTAGAAATCCCTTCAAGCAATCACAACACTTCTCCTTCAACCTTTTCTACTTATACAGTAAATAACCTCAACAACAACTCCAACATCCTCTCACTTCTCAACCTCATGCTTAGGTTTCCTTAATACTTCCTCAATTAGGTCAATACAACTTTTGTGGCTTAATCTCCTCCGTAGATCTTAAGGTTAGGTCAAATTCATCGAATCCTTCCAACTTTATGTTCTTTGTCTATCCTTCTAGAAACATCTCAAATCTCTAAATAGCTTTATAATAAAATGTTTTACATTGCATTAAATGCTTCTATACAATCAATAAATAAAGTCAACATGATTTACATAATCCAAGAATTCAACTATGTCGGCTAGGAATCTGAATTCTTCCTCAAATGTAAATTACTGACGCTCGATCAATAATGTGTTCAACTCCTCGGTCTTCATTGGAAAGCTTGATCACCACTAAAACTATTTCCTCGGCTACAACTATCTTCCTCAGTAATTAATTGATGTTCAGTCAACACTGAATTTACTCAGCATATACTAGCTCGATCAACATTAACATCACTCGGCTTAAACTAGATTTCTTCACTTTTTCTTGGTTAAGCCTACTTGTTTAGTCTTCATTCTTACTTAGATAAACAATACATTATCTTATCATTGTGCCACATAATCAAATACCCATTGAAGTATCAAGATAACTCAACCTTTCCTTAGGTGCTATTGTTATCAACCTTGCCCACATCTTTCTCAACAATCAAATAGATATAGTACTTTCGTAAATAGCAACAATCTTACCAATTAAGGTTTGACGTCAATGACAATACAACAATTGCTTCAATTACAGTTTCCAACAATCTCCCTCTTTGGCATTGATGGCAACACCATATGAATAACACATGAATCACCAACCAATCCAAAACTTATCTGTCCATCACAAAAATATTTATAATATCCTTAGCTTCATTCTGATGTAGAATCAATTAGCCTTGCTTATATAACCATCCATACAATAACATTCTTTCCTCTGAATCTCTCCCTCTTACTTGATCTTCCATGAAATCTCACCATGTGTTTTCATCTTACTCATCCCCCTCTTTGACAATAATGCCAAAGCAGTAACTAAAACATACAGCCTTCAGATGTAGATGTCATCTTTTCAGTTTAGTAATAGTATTTCTCCTTTTGTAATCTTTGCTTATGACTGATTATCAGCTTTGTTGTACTTTTCAAAAATCTAGGCTGCTCCTAAAGTGTGACCTTTCTCTGCATCAATTTGTCAAATACTCTTTACATCACATTTGATTCAGTGCTCCTAGCTTGACTAGGCAGCCTCAGTTAGGGGAAGAACTCCTAACTGTCCTCTCAAATATTCATGAGATTCTTTAGGTAAAGCTTTAGTGAATATGTTTGCTAGTTCTTCCTTTGTATTCACATATTCCATTCTAACCTCTTTATCTTGTACCAGTTCCCTCAAGTAATGATACTTGATGGTGATGTGTTTGGTCTTTGTGTGCATTACTGGATTCTTAGAAATGTTGATAGCACTTGTGTTGTCACAGTAGATGAAAAATGGTTCAATGATCTCTTCTTTCATTCCTACCAACAATTGCTTTATCCATACCAAGTTTGAACAGTTCACTACTATAGCTGCATACTCAGCTTCAGCTGTAGATTGGGAAATGCAATTTTGTTTCTTTCTTATCCAGGAAACTAATCTTTGTCCAAGAAAGAAAGCTCCACCACTAGTACTCTTTCTTTCATCCACATTTCCTTCCTAATCAGCATCAATATACACTCTCAGTTCAAATCTTTCATGCTTCTTGTAGTACAATCCATAATCAATAGTCCCTTTCAAATATCTCATTATCCTTTTGGCATCCATCATGTGAGTTTCCTTAGGAAAGCAAAGAATCTTGCCACAATCCCAACTACTAGAGCAATATCCAGTCTGCTGTGAACAACATACTATAGTTTTCCAATCATGGACCTATACAAAGTCTGGTTTACTTCAACAACATCATCATTCTTAGATAATTTTTGGCTGGTAGCCATGGGAGTACTTAATGGCCTTGAATCCTCCATACCAAAGGTTTTCAGTATCTCATGAATATATTTAAACTGGGTGATAAAAATACCTTTCTCCATCTAATATACTTGTAAACCAATAAAGAATTTGATCTCCCCAAACATACTCATTTCAAATTTAGTTTGCATTTCATGTAAAAATTTCTTACACAGGGCATCTTGTCCATCAAATATAATATCATCTACAAAAATATTAGCCAACAAGATTCCTTTACCTTCATCTTTCATATACAGATTGCTTGTGTCATTTGTCCTTGAGAATCCAATATGTATCAGGTAGTTGTGCAGCCTCTCATAGCATGCTCTGGGAGCTTGTTTTTGTAAGGAAACTCAGGTGTGGAAACAGCTTCCTACGCTAATCTCTATAGGAGAGTATTGTGCAAAATTCTTTTAAATCCTTACAATTTCAGATTCATTAACTACTTTAACAAAGATATTGCAACCACATACCATACATACAGAAAAATAAAGAATGACACAATGATATACCCTGGGGAAACCTTTTGGTAAAAACTCCAGCACTCCAAAACCTGCACAATGTATTGATCAAAACTATTACAGCTTACAATATACTTGCAATGCAAGTTCTTTCAGAAGATTTCTAAACCCTTGAAGACAAATCACGATAGCATAAAACATTCCAACAATACACTTGCATCATATCTCTTCGCAACCCTAAAAAAACTTATATCATGCACTTCACTTTTTAGGGCTACTCCCAAAGATAACCGTATTAGGGTTTTACCATTCTCTGAGAAAATAGGAACCCCCAAAAAAATTTCAGGGCGATGCCTCGAACCCCACAATTGGGGAAGAGTGTACAGTACTCAACTTTATCAGTTTCCACATGTCTTCACCTGTCATTGAATCTTCCTGACATAGCTCTTACGTGTCATAGGAATCTGTCATAATCGTTTTAGCCATGATCTCCTTACACACAATTCAAGATGCTGACACATCAACATTATTTGCAAGAAATACATTTTACAAAACAAATAATAAGAATAGGAATTATCCAAGGTTGAGACACCTTATTCCTAACAGTTTTAATCCATACAGTGCTTTATTTAGTTTGCAAACCATGTGTCTCTTGTTTCGATCAACAAATCCTTCTGGCTGTTCAATGTACACTTCTTCTAATATACCATTTAAAAATGCAAACTTGACATCCATTTGGTATACCTTGAAATCTTTGTAGGTAGCATATACAAGTAAAGTTCTTAATCCTTCCAATCTTGATACAGGGGAAAATATCTCCCCATAATCTATTCCTTCTTCTTGTGTGTAGCCTTTGCATACCAGCCTTGCTTTGTTCCTTGTGATTTTTCCATGCTCATTTAGCTTATTTCTGAATACCCACTTTGTTCCAATGATATTTTTGTTTTCTAGTCTCGGCACCAGAGTCCAAGTGTCATTCTTCTCTATCTAGTCTATCTATTAGAATAATTGAGAGGGGGGTGAATCAGTTATCCACAGTCCCAATCACAAAATGTATATCCAAAAACAATTTACTAAAACTCCTGCAAATCAGTAAAGTAAAATAGTATTTTGTCTGTGCTTTTACCGATTACCAGTTAATAACATATAATGATTACCGATCAAATCCAATATGCAACAAGTAAAGTATGACAACAAACAATCATCATAATCAACACATAACATAGGAGATTTAACGTGGAAACCCTATGAAGGGAAAAACCACCTGGGACCGGCAACCCAAAAATTATTCACTCTTTTGAAGTGAGGTCGGTGAAGACCCAACCCTGTTAAAGGTTACAAACACACTATGAGGTGTGACCTTTTTAGAGGATTTTAGACCAACCATTATCATCCAACTAGCATTCACTATGGGGTTGACAGGATAACAAATGTACACTCTATGAATGACATTACAAGACTTTCTAGTCCACTCTGTTAAGAGATTTCTCTATTTACATTGGTTAAAATGTAACAACAGTTGATCTGATTACAACACAACTTCAATTGTAGATTATCAGATCTATGTTAAGCTCATTCAAATCCTCTAATCAATATATCAATTATGTTTCTATCAATATTTAGTAACTTACTATTGCTCGGTTATAGCTTTCTGATGCTCGGTAATCTCTGTAGTTTGGTTCTCCTTAACTAGTCTGATCAAGCATGCATGAAGATTGTTCATGCGATATCACTGCAGTCTCCTTCTTCCAGCATGATTTCATCATGAAATCCTAATCTCTTAAATAGATGAGTAAACTATTTTAATTTCATCCATCAGATTTTTCCACTTAATCTCCTTTGTTGATTTTGTCACTTTAACCTTCCTCAGCTGATGTGACAATAACACATTTTGTTTCAATTGCTTAGATCTTCTTCAAATTATGTTAGTCATCAATCTTCGTAACAAACATTATCTTCAACTTCATAATCATAACACTTTATAGCTCATCAACTTCCATTGGCTAAACTAATCATTTAATTATTTTCTTCTACTCGGTTAACAAAGAAATGTGTCAGTGAACACAAGCTCGGTTTATACTATGCTCGATATACACTACACTGTGTCGGTGTATACTGGAATGCTTCTTTAACTGACAACACTGCTTTGTGCATTTTGCTCTATCCTTCATCATAGATGAATGCAATATAATCAAGTCAATAACATAAGGTCATAAACTCATTCATAAGTTACCCAATGTATTCCTCATCCTTATCTGTCATATCCATCTTCCTCATGTAGATATATATGTTCTTTATATCTTCTCTTCTTCTTTCTATAGATTTTTAGGTATAGTAACTTACAAGATGAGTATTGTCAAAACTAGTTGACATCAATGACAACATATACTAATTTAACCATCTTACATATCTAATCAACAACTCAGTGATCTTAAATCATAGATCTTCAAGTTATACAGTTTATTCAAATCAGTTGTAGTTCATCAATCTCTCCCTTTGGCATTGATGGAAACACAAGCAATATGAAATATGCCATACACATACTAAACATGTATTCTACAACTTTTTCAACAAATGTTGTAATGGTACAAGCTCTCCCTAGCTTAATATGTTTAATCACTACATTACAAAAAGCATTTGCAAGTGCAGACTAACTTCTGTAGATATGATCTTTTCAGCTCGCAGGTTTTCTTCTATTCTTAGTAACTGATCTTCAATGCTCTATCTTTTATGTATCTCTCTCTCTTTATCTTTGGCTTCATATTCTTCATATTGATCTCTCTCCCTTTGACAGCAATGCCAAAGAGCAATAAAAACATACAGCTTTGTAGTAGCCATGTAACTCTCTGTTGTCCAGTGCATTCTCTATATCTTGATATATTGATATGAAAATCTATTCCAGTACTTCAACCTTTCACAACCTTAGACAGAAGTTCAAAGTCTGAGCTCTGTTGCATCAACATGTATGATCTTCTGATAAGATTAGGCTGATGCAACCTCCAGATCACCTTAGTGACCGGTAGATAGGGGATGGACCCCAAGTCTAGTCCTCAAGTTTCATATGTATCCTTCGGTAGAGGCTTTGTAAATATGTCAACAAGTTGTTCTTTTGATGTAACAAATTCTAGCTTCACTTGCTTCTCCTATAATTGTTCCCTTAAGTAGTGATACTTAATAGATATATGCTTTGTTTTAGAGTGCATCACCAAATTCTTTGAAATATTAATAGCACTAGTATTATCACAATATAATCACCGGCTCAATGATTACCTCATTCATACCTTCTAACACTTGCTTTATATATGCAATATTTGAACTGTTAGTAGTAGCAGCAACATACTCCGCTTTAGTTGTAGACTGGGAAATGTAAGTCTATTTCTTACTTGTCCATGTAACAAGTCTTTCACCAAAGAAGAATGCTCCTCCGGTGGTACGTTTTCTATCATCCACATTTCTAGCCCAATCAACATCGGTGTATACCTTTAGTTCAAACTTGCCTTTCTTAGGATACCACAGTCCATAATCTTCAGTTTTCTTTAGGTATCTTAAGATTCTCTTTGTAGCAATCATGTGTGACTCTCTAGGGTTTGTAGAAAATCTAGCAACTATTCCAATAGCATGTGCTATATCAGGTCTACTGTGAACTACATACATTAACTTACCAATCGTGGATCGGTACAGTGTCTGGTTTACCTCAATAGTTCCATCTTCTTTAGTCAGTTTACATCTAGTAGCCATTGGTGTTCCCATAGGTTTAGCATCTTCCATGCCAAATGTCTTCAATACTTCCTTTATATATTTAGATTGTGTGATGAATATACCATCATTCTGTTGAATCACTTGTAAGCCTAGAAAGAACTTAATCTCTCTAAACATAGACATTTCAAATTCACTTTTCATTTCATTAGCAAATGACTTATAGATTTGATCTTGTCCTCCAAATATTATGTCATCCACAAATATCTCAACAATCAAGATAGTATCATCAGAATTTCCTTTCATGTACAAATTATTGTTCTCACTTGTTCTAACAAATCCAATACTCAACAAATAGTTATGTAGCCTCTCATACCAAGTTCTCGGTGCTTGATTCAAACCATATAAAGCTTTATGTAATCTACATATCATATCTTTATTTTCTGGATCAACAAACCCTTCAGGTTGTTCTATGCAGAATTCTTCTTCAAGTATCCCATTCAGAAAAGTAGATTTAACATCCATTTGGCAAACTTTGAACTTTTTGTGTGCAGCATATGCAAGTAACATTTTGACTCCTAATCTAGCAATAGGTGCAAATGTCTCACCATAATCTATTCCTTCCTCTTGTGCATATCCCTTGCATACTAACCTAGCTTTGTTCCTTGTTACCTCTTCATTCTCATTAAGCTTATTTTTTAATATCCACTTAGTACCGATAACATTCTTGTCCTTAGGTCTAGGTACTAAACTCCAGGTTTTGTTCTTCTCTATCTGTTCTATTTCCTCTTTCATTGTATTAACCCATTCATCATTTTCTAATGAAACTTTTACATTCTTCGGTTCATAATCACAAACTAGACATGTACCTTGTCTTGCTTTACTTCTTGTTTGCATGCTAGCTTGTCTATCTCCAATGATTTATGTCTTAGGAGGATGTCTTGTGACAAATATTGCCAATATCTGATCTCTTCTTTCTTGTTCATCCTGTGCAAGTTCATTTTCTTGTTTAGTAGGTGCTTCATGCTCATCGGTTTCTTTTTCCTATTCCTCGGTATTGTTTTCTTGTTGACCAGTTGTCACTGTCTATGGTGTTGGTAGGTACTCTGGTTGTTCAATGTAACTGAATCTACTGTAGTCTTCTGGTTCCTTTGTGCTTTCCTCTACATTCTTATCATCAAACTCATCAACTCAAACATTAGTACTTTCAATCATTTTATTAGTTACTTTGTTAAGACACTTGTATGCTTTACTTTTAGTGGAATATCCCAGAAATATCCCTTCATCACCTTTTGAGTCAAACTTCCCATTTCTTTCATCTTTCAGAATAAAGCATTTACTTCCAAAAACTCTGAAATAACTTACAGTGGGTTTGTGATCAAACCATAACTCATAGGGTGTCTTATTAGTGTCCTTCAATTGTACTTGATTTAGAACATAAACAGTTGTGCTGACAGCTTCTCTCCAGTATGTCTAAGCAACATTCTTTTGCAACATCAGTGTCCTTGCACAGTCAATGATTGACCTATTCCTCCTTTCAGCTATTCCATTTTGTTGTGGTGTCCTTAGTGCAGAGACCTATCTTTTAATACCATGCTCATTATAAAAATTAGTAAATTCATCAAAAATAAATTCACCACCTCGGTCAGATCTTAAGCATTTCAATTCTTTACCAGTCTCTTTCTCAACTTTTTCTTTATACCACTTGAACATCTTAAATGCCTCTAATTTTTCCTTCAAGAACATGGCTATCATTAATCTAGTATAATCATCAACAAAAAGAATAAAATATCTATCTCCATAGTAACTTTGAGTTCTCATAAGACCACATAGGTCGATATGCACTAACTCAAGTAATTTCTTTGTTGAATAATCTTTGCTTTTGAAACTAGATTTTGTCATTTTACCTTTCTGACATTCATGACACATAACATGATCAGGCTTAGATAAGTTAGGCAAACCTCTAACCTTTTTCTTTTTACTGATCTTAATCATGGTATTAAAATTCACATGACATAACCTTTTATGCCACAACCATGCATGTTCATCTTTCATCATTAAACAAGAAGACTGATCATTATCAAGATAAAAAAAATTACCTCTCAATTGTGTTCCAAATCCAATAAGTCTTCCTCCATCATCAAATATCTTCACTTTCTTGCTCTCAAAAGAAAATCGATGGCCTGAATTGTCCAGTTGTGCCACACTTAGAAAATTATAGTTTAGACCTTTTACCCAATAAGCATTGTCACATCTAATTTTATCATTTATCATCAGAGATCCTTTTCCTCTAACCATACAAGGTGCATCATTACCCATTCTAATAGATCCTGCATTATGTTCTTCAAGATTATCAAATTTCTCTTCATCACCAGTCATGTGATGTGTACAGCCACTATCTATGATCCATGTATCATTTTTATTAACCTTAGAGATAAGTTCTATCTCTACATACCTTTCATCTTCTGATTCATCCTTCATTGTAACAAATACTACCTCCACATCTTCATCAGTGTCGGTATCGATGACATATTCTTCTGCAATGTAGCACACCTTCTTGCCTTTATCATTATTGTCTCGATTGTCTCTATTGTAGTGTCGGTAACTTCTGTTGCCTCTTCTCCCATAGCTTCCTTCACTAGATCAGTCTTTTTTTCTATCATCATCTTTCCTATGTGGACATCTAGCAATAATATAACCAACCTCTTTACAATTAAAGAATGCTAAAGGTAATTTACCTCTATACCTTCCTTTACCTTTAGGTAACCTTCTAGCCATAAGAGCTTCAAGTTCATCAAGCTCATCATTAGTATTGCTATCACTATCATCATTCTTATTTCTACTACTAGACTTACCAATCTTCAGAGAAGACATAAAAGCAGATTCAATAAACAGTACAACACTATTGTCAAAGTTATTCAATTCAAAGGTTGTAAGCTTACCAATCAGATTATCAAGAGTAAGGTTGTTACCAGATGCAGACCTAGTTTCATGAATTGTAGATATTCTGATTGCATAAACTGGCAATAAGGTGCTGAGAACTTTGCTTACCACTATCTCTTCATCAATAATACTATTAGATGCTCTAATAGCATGTACTACCTCTTTTAGTCTATTTGTGTACTCCACAATATTTTCACCTTCCTTCATCTTCATATCATCGAATCTACCTCATAAGTTTTCAGCTCTGGCTCTTTTGACATTCACATCACCACTATAAACTTGAGCAAGTTTATCCCACATATCTTTAGCAGTAGTGCAATTTTTAATATCTTTAAATTTGGCATCGGTACAAGTAGCAGCAATCTCCATCATAGTAACATTATGTTCATGCCTATCTCTTAGTTGATCAAGGGTCAATGGACCAATGGGCGGTGCAATGTAGCCATTCTCCATTAGTGTAAGGGCAGAATTCCCAATTCCAGATACATGCAGCTTCATTCCGCTTTGCCATACTGTGAAGTTATCTTTATTTAGCTTTGGCACTTCCCTCTTATACATTTTTGAGATCTTTGTGTTGAAGTCCTTAAAACTCTATTCCAAGCAACCAACACTCTGATACAAATTGTTAGAATAACTGAGAGGGGGGTGAATCAGTTATCCACAGTCCCAATCACAAAATGTATATCCAAAAACAATTTACTAAAACTTCTACAGATCGGTAAAGTAAAATAGTATTATGTATGTGCTTTTACCAATTACCAATTAATAACATTTAATGATTACTGATCAAATTCAATATGCAACATGTAAAGTATGACAACAAACAATTATCACAATCAACACATAACATAAGATATTTAACATGGAAACCCTGTGAAGGGAAAATCCACCTAGGACCGACAACCCAAAAATTGTTCACTCTTTTGAAGTGAGGTCGGTGAAGACCCAGCCCTGTTAAAGGTTACAAACACATTGTGAGGTGTGACCTTGTTAGAGGATTTTAGACCAACCATTATCGTCCAACCGACATTCACTATGGGGTTGACACGATAACAAATGTATACTTTATGAATGACATTACAAGACTTTCTAGTCCACTCTGTTAAGAGATTTCTCTATTTACAATGGTTAAAATGTAACATTAGTTGATATGATTACAACACAACTTCAATTAAAGATTATCAAATCTATGTTAAGCTCATTCAAATCCTCTAATCAATATATCAATTCTATTTCTATCAATATTCAGTAACTTACTATCACTTGGTTATAGCTTTCTGACGCTCAATAATCTCTGCAGTTCAGTTCTCCTTAACTAGTCTGATCAGGCATGCATGAAGCTTGTTCACGTGATATCACTATAGTCTCCTTCTTCTGACCTGATTTCATCATGAAATCCTAGTCTCTTAAATAGATGAGTACACCATTTTAATTCCATCCATCAGATTTTGCCGCTTAATCTCCTTTGTTAATTTTGTCGCTTTAACCTTCCTCGGCTATTGTGTCAGTAACACATTTTGTTTCAATCCCTTAGATCTTCTTTGAATTATGTTAGTTGTTGATCTTCGTAACAAACATTATCTTCAACTTCGTAATCATAACACTTTACAACTCATCAACTTCCATCGGCTAAACTAATTATTTAGTTCTTTTCTTCTACTCGATTAACAAAGAAATGTGTCGTTGAACACAAGCTCGGTTTATACTATGCTCGGTATACACTACACTATGTCGGTGTATACTGGAATGCTTCTTTAACTGACAACACTTCTTTGTGAATTTTTCTCTATCCTTCATCATAGATGAATGCAACATAATCAAGTCAATAACATAAGGTCATAGACTCATTCATAAGTTACCCAATGTATTCCTCATCCTTATCTGTCATATCCATCTTCCTCTTGTAGATATATCTATTCTTCATCTCTTCTCTTCTTCTTTCTATAGATGTTTGGGTATAGTAACTTATAAGATAAGTATTGTCAAAACTAGTTGACATAAATGACAACATATTACTAATTTAACTAGCTTACATATCTAATTAGCAACTCAGTGATCTTAAATCACAGATCTTCAAGTTATATAGTTTATTCAAATCAATTGTAGTTCATCACTATCTCCTCATTCATTGCTTGTATCTAGTCTTCATTTTCTAATGCCTCCCTTGTTGTCTTAGGCTTGAATTCACACAACAAACATGTAGGATCTCTTAACTTGCTTCTGGTCAAAACTCCAGTAAATTTGTCTCCAATGATTTGTTTAGGCTTGTGATGTCTCCTTACATATTGTGCTAAAATAGGTTCTACTCTCCTTTCTTCTTGCTCTTCAGGTTCACCAACAAGATCATCAGATTCAGCTTCTAAATGCTTGGCAACCTCTTCCTAATACTCGGCCGCAGTCTCCTATCACTCGACACATTCTTCTTGTCACTCTGCACTATTTCCCTAATGCTCGGCATTGCTTACCTGAGACTCTACATCAGGTGTAGGTTTGTCACTTGCCTCTCCTTCTTCTATATAAACAAAAGATCTATAATCTTTTGGTTCTCTCTTGCTTTCAACTTCATTTTTCTTTGCATACTCATCAACTTTAACATTTGCACTTTCCACAATTTTGTTAGTGTTAGAGTTCAAACACTTGTAAGCTTTAATTTTTGTGGAATAGCCTAAGAATATGCCCTCATCACATTTAGCATCAAATTTTCCATTCCTATTGTCTTTTAGTATATAGCATTTTCTTCCAAAAATTCTAAAGTACTTTACATTAGGTGCATACCCATGTCATAACTCATAAAGTGTGATATTTGTACCTTTTTTGATATGTACTCAGTTAAGGGTATAAACAACTATACTTACAACTTCTCTCCAGTACTTTTGTGCAACATTTTTTTCGATCATCAGTGTTCTTGCACAATCCATGATAGATCTATTCCTTCTCTTTGCTATACCATTCTATGGAGATGTTCTAGGTGTAGACATCTATCTCTTGATCCCTCTATCATTGCAAAAAAGATTGAACTCATTGGATATGAATTCTCCACCTCGGTCAGATCTCAGAAACTTTAGGTTCCTACCTGTCTCCTTTTCAACCTTAGCCAAATACCACTTAAAATTTTGAAAAGCATCAAATTTTTCTTTTAAGAACATTATAATCATCATTCTGGTGTAATCATCAACAAACAGGATAAAATATCTAGCACCATAATAGCTTTGTACACCCATAGGTTCACAAAGGTCAGTATGAGCCAAATCTAAAGCATTCTCAGAAGTAAAAGTCTTTCTCTTGAAACTATACTTTGATATCTTACCCAACTGACATTGTTTGCACATTACATTCTCAAGTTTCTTCAATCTAGGTAGTCCTCTCACTTTCTTCTTCTTACTAATTTCTACCAGATTATCAAAGTTAACATGACATAGCCGCTTATGTCAGAACCATATATCATCAAGTTGTGCAATCATACATGTCTCTTCAGATAGGTCTAGATAGAACAAATTACCTCTTATATGTTCTCCACTTCCAATCAGTTCACCAATGGCATCAAATATTTTGGCCTTCCTGTGATGAAATTCCACTCAGTATCCAATGCTATTAAGTTGTGCAACACTCAGCAGATTATAGTTAAGACCTTCAACCCAATATGCATTTTCACAAGTGATCTTATTAGTTAGCTTAATCAATCCTTTACCCCTAACAAGACATGGTGCATCATTTCCAAATTTTACACTTCTACCTTTATAATGATCTAATGTGTCAAACTTACTTTTGTCACCAATCATGTGGTGTGAACAACCACTGTCAATAATCCATTTATCATTTTTGTTCACATAGGATATCAATGTAGTTTTCTCATCCTCATCAGACTCATCTTTCATTGCAACATAGACTACCTCAATTTCAAAATCATCACTATCAGTGTCAGTCTCTTCTTCAACAATATAGCAAGATTTCTTACCTTTTCCTTTGTAGTCCTTGTACCTTCAGTAACCTCTATCTTATCTTTTTTCTTTATGTTTGCTATCTCTTTCTTCATCCTTATCATCCCTTTCAAGACATCTTGCAGCTATATGACCAACTTTATTACATGAAAAACATATAATATGGAGTTTACCTTTATACTTTCCTTTTCCCCTTTTCAATCTTCTAGCCATAAGAGCTTCAAGATCCTCAAGTTCTTCATCAGATGTGTCACTTTTACTTTCAATTTCACTTTCACTGATGCATCTTTCTTTCTCTTTCTTTGACTTACTCAGAACCATTTGTGACTTAAAAGCAGATTCAACATTAGCAACAGTGAAGTTATCATAGTTAGAAATCTCAAAAGCAGTAAGCTTACCAACCAAACTTTCCAAAGTAAGAGCATTATTAGAGTTACATCTAGATTCTTGAATTGCTGAAATTTTGATGGCATAAATAGGATGCAAAGTTCTCAATAATTTTCCTATAACAGTTTCATATTCAATAGTTCCATTTGCTCCTCTAATAGCATTTACAACTTCTTTTATCCTACCACAATATTGAGCAATATTCTCACCTTCTTGCATTTTCATTTCATCAAATTTACCTCTTAGGTTCTCAGAGTTTTCCCTCAATACATTTATGTCACCGCCATAGATGTTTGCAAGAGTGTCCCATATTTTCTTTGCATTTGTGCAGTCTTTGATGTCTTCAAATTCCAGATAGCTTAGGGCAGATGCAATCTCCAACATTGCTTGATTGTGCTCTTGTTTAGCTCTCATCTCCTTGGCAGTCAGAGGTGCAACAGGTGTAACATAGTCATGCTCAACATAATACTTTGCAGAATCACCAATACCAGCCAGATGCAACTTCATCAAACTTTTCCATGTAGGGAAGTTCTCCTTATTTAGCTTTGTTACCTCCTTCTTATACATCTTGATCATTTACTTCAAGTACCTTTAAAATTTTCCTTTGTAAGCACCAACAACTCTGATACTAATTGTTAATATGATTTAGAACAATAGAGAGGGGGGTGAATCAGTTGTTCTCAGGTCCAGATGTATAAATAAACTTTCAAAACTTTTCAAAAAATTAGATCTAACAACCAACAACTACTTGGTCATTACTGAATACAAAACAAAAACATATAATAGTGCAATCCACTATCCAATAGTATCTAACTTGAAAAATACAGAAATGTTCAAACCAAAACATTCACACAAGTATTGACACCAAGATTTATAGTGGAAACCCAATTTGGGAAAAAACACTTTGTAACATGTTACTGATATTTTCACTCTTCTGAAGTGAGCTCTATGAAAAGCCAACCCTATCAAAGGTTACAACCACACTATTAGGTGTGACCTGGTTAAAGGATTTAAACCACTCTATTAAAAGTGTGCCTTATTATAGGACTTACATACATTCCATTAGAATGCAACCTTGTTCAACGGATTTATACAAATGACTGTTAGGTCAAATTTGGTTAAAAGGATTTTGACTGATACAATGGTTAGAAAGTAATAGTAATATTCATCTGAAAACATACAACTCACTTTGCAAATATTATATCCAATTCCGTACACATATGCTAGCTTATTGACTATGATTCATTTCCATCTCCATCACTGATCTGCTCAGAAATCCCTTCAAGCAATCACAACACTTCTCCTTCATCCTTTTCTGCTTATACAATCAATAACATCAACAACAACTCCAGCATCCTCTCACTTCTCAACCTCATGCTTAGGTTTCCTTAATACTTCCTCAATTAGGTTAATACAACTTTTTCTGCTTAATCTCCTCCGTAGATCTTAGGGTTAGGTCAGATTCATTGAATCCTTCCAACTTTATGTTCTTTGTCTATCCTTCTAGAAACATCTCAAATCTCTAAATAGATTTACAATAAACTATTTTACATTGCATTAAATGCTTCTATACAATCAATAAATAAAGTCAAAATGATTTACATAATCCAAGAATTCAACTATGTCAGCTAGGAATCTGAATTCTTCCTCAAATGTAAATTACTCATGCTCGGTCAATAATGTGTTCAATTCCTCGGTCTTCGCTAGAAAGCTTGGTCACCACTAAAAATATTTTCTCGACTAATATTGTCTTCTTCAGCAATTAACTGATGTTGGGTCAACATTAAATTTACTCGGCATATACTAGCTCAATCGACACTAACATCACTCGGCTTAAAATAGATTTCTTCACTTTTGCTCGGTTAAGCCTACTTGTTTAGTCTTCATTCTTACTTAGATAAACAATACATTATCTTATCATTGTGCCACATAATCAAGTACCCATTGAAGTATCAAGATAACTCAACCTTTCCTTAGGTGCTATTATTATCAACCTTGCCCACATCCTTCTCAACAATCAAATAGATATAGTACTTTCTTAAATAGCGACAGTCTTACCAATTAAGGTTTGACATCAATGAAAATACAACAATTGCTTTAATTGTAGTTTCCAACATATTCTAGGTTAATAATAAAATTGGTCCAATCGATTATTCATTTGAATTACCAATCAAGTGAGATCCAAAATGTTTTCACATGTTTGTCTCAAGAAGAAACTACGAATCTTAGGTGCAGTAGTTGTAAGTGTTTACATTTTTTGTCACGCATAAAGTACACTAACCTACTACAAAATCAGAGATAAGAGAAGGAAAGGGCCATCAGAAAAGGCATTCCAAAAAAAATATGAAGAGAATGTTGATGAATACAATGAAAGGTCTATCTACATAAATGTGTTGTCCTTCACCATTGTTAAGTCACCATATTGACAAGTAATGAAAATTTAGGAGGCTCCAAAAGGGTACAAGTACCAACACCTTATTGGAAAAAGAGGTGAATATAGAAAGATTCATTGCTACCCATTATAGATTAGTGGGAAAAAAAGGGGTGTCAATTTTTCTCAATAAACATAAAATGCTAAAACTAGGCCCCTGATCAATGTGATTGATTGCATTGTCCCCTTAAGAAGACAATATCTTCTAAGGTCATTGATTGTGTGAAGCAAAAGATGCATAATTTATTGCAAATATCCTCATATGAGGCATTAAGTATGTGGGGTCTAAAAGTGTTGTCCAAGTCATATTGCAAAGTAGCTAGTTTGTAATTGAAGTATGTTATTGGCATATCTTGTGGGCACCTTGTGCTGTCCTTTTTTGCGCATTCGAGAATATGCAAAGGTTGAAGAAATCAAAATCTACCCCACCAACCACCACATCATAGACCATATTCAAATCATTCTCAACAAAGAAGTTTCTAAAGCAGAGTAAAATAATACAAATTTGTGTTTTACTTTGTTATTTTGTAAAATCAGAGAATGAATGGACATGCCTTTCAAGAGAATCACCTCATAGAAGACCTAGTACATTGACAATCAAATGTAGAGGTGACCTATTAGTATAGCAACAATAGCTTTTTGATTGACCAAATACTACATAGGATTTTCATTAACCCACCATTGAAAAGAAACTGGAGTAGATTATGGTTAAGGAAACTAGCAAAAGAGTTAGATTGAAGAGGGGTCTACCTGAGATAGCCACCTAATGGTTTGAATGAGTTGATTGGGCTCCCAATCTGTTATGAGTGAAATACCCATGCAGCTACAATTTTTTTTCTGTAACTTAAAAAGGGTTCAAGCCTTATACTCCTGGACGGTATCCATATCAAATCTTGGGTTAAGGATACATTTTTTGGCCTAGTCAATTTTTCCTATGTTCCCCATATATGTTATGTTTGAGACTATGAAGTGTCTCCTACAATAAATTTCAACCTCAATTGAACTACATCCAAGCATATTTTTTATCAGTATCTCATCATTTTCTGTACCTTATGAATACCATCCCACTTGCCTACTACAACATACATATTTTCAAACTGTAGAAATGGCAATGCATTTTTAGGGTCCAACTCAAAAAGGATCCAAGTTGTACATTGTTATGAGCTTTATAGGCACCAATTACACATCTCCATATAGTAACATCAGGTTTTATTGGCATTTTTTTGAAAAAATATTTTCCTTATTCAGTTTCCCAACATGACTCAGATGATCAACCATGAAACCATAGTGCTTCATTGTAGGTACAATATGGTATCATTGACTCATGCTATAAAATTATTGCCAACCTACATCCATAAAACCAGCATGGTAGCATGTAGACACAAATCTAACTAAGGTAATCAGATTCAATTTTTTACCACAACATTGCATTTGTTTGAAGAGATCAAGGGCCTCCGTTGTAGAGCCATGCATTGTGAATGCTTCAATCATTGCAGTCTAGGAGACCACATCTCTTTGGCACATTTTTTCAAACACACAACGTGCATTTTCTATGCTCCTACATTTCACATACATGTGAACAAGGGCACTTGCTACAAAAACATTTGACTAAAACTCGCGCTTGGTAATCTATTCATGTATTTCCTTACCATGCTCTCCAACTGTCAAGTTGGAACAGGCTAAGAGAACACTGGAAAATGTCATTACATTTGGTTTCACATTATGTAGTTTCATTTGTTCAAACATATTTAAGGCATCTTCCCAATGCCCATTCTTTGCATACCCTGCAATCATAGTATTCCAAGCCACAACAATCTGATCTAGAATTACCCCAAAAAAATTCATGGCCTCATCCAAAAATTCATACTGTGCATACACCATAATCATGGCATTCCATGAAATCAAAATTCTATTAGGTATCCAATTAAAAAATCTCTAAGGCCTATTCAACATTTCCATTCTTTCCATATCCCGCAATCGTCGTCGTCCATGAAACATCATCTCGCTTAGGCATTTTCTCAAAGAATCTCAAATCTTTCTCAAAGTGACCACTTTGCACATAACCTACAAATCATTGCATTCCATGAAACAACATTTTGATGAGGCATTTTTTCAAATAGATAGTGTGACTTCTCTAAATTCCCTCCTTTTGCATATGTGTCTGCCAGGGCATTTCCAACAAAAAAATCTGATTGAAACCTGCTGTTAACAATTTCCCCATGAACCTCCTTCAAAAAATTATAATTCATACATGCTGGAAGAATGCTAGAAAAGGTGAAGTGATCGGGTTTAATACATATCCTTCTCATTTGTCGTAAAAGAGCTAAGGCATCATGAGCATGCTCGTACCTGGTATAATATGTGCTCATGGAAGTCCATGAAATGACACAAGGATTGAGCATTTGGTTCAAAACTTTATGACCAATCTGCCAAGCTCCCACACTTGGCATACAAGGTGAGCAGATTGTTCCAAAAAAATGTTCCCTGATATTGAATTCCCATCTAAATAATGTGGGAATGGACTAGATGGCCCTGTGGCAAGGCTTTGATGTTTACACAACCCTCCAAGAGAGAAACATACATAGATAAACCCATATTATGGTAGCTCGTACTCTGCAAAATATGAAATGCCTCCTCCGAATAAAAGAGATCAATTATGGAATCCTAATCTACCTTGATAGAATCCTAAGAGTGAATTAGCATGGGGAATAGGGATTCTAATTGTATACCACACTCAATGATTTCATTAATTGGTTTTAGGCCGGCTATATTATGTATCCAACTCTATAAATATATAAGGACATATATTAACCTTATGGACTATGTTAAGAACTACTATAATAATAGACCACATTCAATGATTTCATTAATTGTTTGTATAATATAGGCTATAACATGCATCCATTTGTCTAAATATCTAATATGATTTTATTTTGTTAATACAATCATAGATTAACCTTGAGGAATACATTAGTCTTATGGACTTTGTTGCCACCAATACATACTAAAACTCTAATATAGGGTCATTTCTTTAACTTAAATGAAAAATTTGTTCTTTTAGATTTTCCCAAAATCTCCCTTGTTTTATCAATAATTATAATGGTTTTGTGAATACATCACCTCTAATTTTTCTGTGGCCTTTCAATTTATAAATATTTAGGGTGGTGTTTATTCAGTTTAAACTCTTCAAAATTATTTGAAAATGCACAAATTTAAAAGCATGAGGAGTTCATAACATATTGGCACTAATCAATATCTCATAAAGTCTTGATCTGATCCTTTGTGTTGAATGACGAATGAATTTGTGTCTTTAGCCTTCCGGTAGCTTTTGGTGTTTAGAGGGTAGTAATTTTGTTCAACCCAAGTTTCTTTGTGGGCTTTTTAATTGTTTATTTTGTATGTAGACCTTTCCTATGATTAAAATTTAAGCGAAAAGGGATTGATAATGCACAAAAAGACAGTCATCAACATTTGATGTATGAAGTGATATGAATCATTGTTATGAAGGGCAGTCAACCATTAATGCAGACAAAAGCTAGAGACAACTCAAAGGATGAAATGACAAGTCAAAAAGAGGCTTAGCTATTATAAACCATCAATGGACAACAATGAGAAAATAATGACAATGGGTCACAGGATAGTGGATTCAATTTAACAAAAATATGATCCATCATAATGCAAGAACAATGGTATTGGAAAGAGCACAAAGTATGGAGACACAAAATATTGAAAGGAACTTTCCAAGGTTATTTTTGGCCATAAGGTTGAAATATTTCACAACACTTTTGCAATCTTAGAACTTCCACTTTTCTCAATAAAAGAACTTGTGCCTCCTAAAATAATAAAACATGGAGGCTTGAGTTAACCTATTTGGCATCAATGGGTCATTGCTAGAAATATATCTATGGAAGAACTGTTAAACTAGTTTGAAGCTAAAGGCTTGAGTGCATATAATATATTGTGTGGATAGAGCTTGATATATAACAACATATTTCCTAAACACAGAGATAGATTGGACAATAAATTGGTAGACCTTGCAAAGGAAATAGAAAAGCTAGAGATACCTCCAAGATGACATCATTTTGACATTGTTGGTGCTTGTAAAGATGATGATGGAAATGGAATTGATGTTCCTTTGTTATACATATGCTTTTTTAGGTGGCACATCCTCATGAGCCAAAAAAGTACAAGAGTATCACGTGGAAACTAAATTTTATTTTATGATTTTCTCTTTATAACTACAAAGGAGGTTATGTACCCTTGGCCTAGGATTATGGATTCCTCTAAATGATAGAGACCAGGCCTACCAAGAATAATTATAGCTTGTCCTTTAGTTAAACAAAAAAAAATTCTCTCTCAGAATACCAATAGTTTATTTCTACGTTCTCTTTCATTTTTCCATGCACTTAAGAATATTTTTTTATAATATTATGTATTTTCTATTTGGCATGTGTAATCAAAAAAAGAAACATCAAGAAGAGTCTGCAACATTGCAGATTATGAGAACTAACATTTTAATCTTTGCCACAAGATAATTCATTTTCTCTTTTGATGCGAACATGAAAATGTAATTACCAATGACAAAATGTTTCCTTCGATCTGTAGAAATTAAGTAGGATGAAAATAAAGTAGGATTGCAAGGTCTATGCATGTATATATAGTGAATCAAGTGCAAAACATGTTGCAGACATCTATTAACCAGAACTAAATACACATACTATAGAATGCTAGACAGACTAAAGGCTTAAAATGATATGTGGATGAAAAATTTTCTAACATAAACCAGTTGAGTGTGGATTTTGTGTTTCATGGTGAGCAACAAAGTTTTAGCTTTTAGGCAATAAAATTATAACATACCTTAGATGCCAATTTTCCAGAGAAATCAAAGAAAGCCTCATACACATCAGCTATACACTTGGTCTTGTCCATTATTTTGGTTCTCAAACCTACAAAATAAGAATCATTATGATCACTGCCACCACTTTGACAATATTCAGAATGAACTAGTACTTAACTCTTTAAGTAAAATATTGAATTTTCAGATCTGTTGTTGTGTCAATCACAAAAATTAAATTATACAATTCTTATTCATAAACTTAATTTAACCAAAAATATATATATAAATTATAAATCATTTAACATTTAAAAAGGTGGTAAGAACTTGTGCTCTTGAAAGAAAGGTCACAAGTTCAAATCCAATAGAAAGAAAAGTGTATACACAAGACATACTTGTAATACATCTTTTCAAATTCTAATTTAAAGAAAACATAATTTTCTATTTGCATATTTCTATAATTTTATATATAATTTTTCTCAATTTTCAATTAGTCCCTTCCATAGCACAACCTAATTATGCCCGTGGGCAATGTAATCAACCAAACAAACCAAAGGAGTTGCTTTGTTTACATCAAAAATAGACAATTGTTCCTTGGCTTGCCTACTCACATCCTCAGTCAATTCTCTAGACTTCTCTAACCCTAACAATTTAGGATAAGTGACCTTATCAGCTAGAAGGTCCTTCCCAGCAGTCAGAGAAGCTAAATTATAGAGAAAACATTTGTTTCTCTTGTATGAACTAGTGATATGTGCCACAAAACTTCTTCATGTGAACACATGATTGAGATGGTTTGAAGGGAATCCACTTCCAACCATCTGATGCATTTGGAGATTTGGCAATGTAGTCCTCATGTCTGCCAAAGTTGATAGTGTATGCAATTCAACGATTCAATGTCTCTCACAGAAAATGAAAACCCATTTTATCTAAGGAATCCAAAGCCCTAAAATGTTGAACACCCACCTCAAAACACATGTTCTGAATTAAAATCCAAAGTTACCATTATTGAACGCAAACACATGTATTTAAGGGGATTTTGTTGAATTTTTTTTTTACAACCGCACCCTAATGATAGATATTATTAGATAATAGGTTTCGTTATAAATGTAGAAGCAGACATTAATAAATATCATCATTTCAAAACACCCTTCAATTGAAGAGTATATCAAGAGTTCAAACTTTAGCATTTTACTCGTGTACTATAATTCATTATTTGATATTGAATATCCTATAAGCGTATTTTTTGTTATTTGATTTAATAAGTATGAGAAACCTGTTAGCTCATCAATGTTAAAATCATCCATGGATATAATCTGCATATCCTAGTTAATCAAATAACCTTTTTTTTGTGATTGACACAACAACAGATTTGAAAATTCAATATTTTTACTTAAAGTGTTAAGTTAAATTAAAACAGTAACTTAAAACAATATATATGTTTAAGATTCTAGGATTAAATAGTAACTAGGATTTAAGATTCTAGTTATTCAATAATCTATGTTGTGTCAATCACAAAAAATTATGTAAGAATAAATTTTGTCTGTTTACCAATTTATGTTCGGTTAAGTCAAGAAACTTCAACATCTTTACATATGGAGAAAAATCTTCAAAAAGAAAGGTCATCCTAGCAGGTACATTAAGGATTAATTTATGGAGAATAAAACCCCAATTAATACATATACTCATGTCTATATGTTAAATAGATAAAAAGATTGACTCCACTCAATGTGCCTATCTCAGGCCACACCCCAAACTGTGCCAAAATCAACCTTGCACATCAATACCCAGATATAGCAAAATTCCATATGTTTATTGTCTCATTTAAAATCTTTGTTACAAGTCACAAAGTTATTTACCTTATTGTTTTCACATAATTTGTTTTCTCACATCTCCCAACTAAGGTTATAAAATAAACTAAGGATCCACCATCTCTATTTGAATAGAAAAAATGTGAATCATTATGTCTATTGAAGGGATCTCAACATCAAGCTTCTTACAGTGGAGACAAAACTATCTTGGCTACATAAGTAATTTGATGATGATAAGAACACTTTTAAATCTTCTTTAAATTAATTTAGCTGCAGGATCCAATAAAATATATAAATCAAATACTATAACATACAACATGTTTCTATTTTTTAAATCTAATGGATAGTATATCAATAATTAAGGACCTAAAGATTAAAAAGAGAAATAATGAAAGTTCAAAATTATTTAAAGACAATAAAAATTTTCAAAAGTCAAATAAATTTGGTTGTTTTTGTAAGGGGAAGGTCAATGTATTTAGCAGTCACTTTTAGGCTGGAATCTAGAAGAGTGTCCATTTCTTGAAGGGAATAAACAATGAGAAATCAAGAAACAACGTTCAAATATGATTGTCAATTATGCTTATTTTGAGTGAGATGGGAGCACCATTCTTCTGTCAATTATTTTCCCCTGCAAACGTTAAGTAAATCCCATCTCTAATTTAGAATTAGAAGTAACCTTAACCGGTATACGTTAATCCATAGAAAACTATGATTTCTAGATATGGGACTAGCAAAGGGCAAGTGTATTTAATTTAAACAACATTTCAAGAGTAAATTGACTTTTATATCAGAAGAAAAATCCTAATTTGATAGACTTGCCTTGGCTGAAAATAAGGTGCCATGTGCAATGTCTCTTGTGATAGACAACCTGATGTATTTAGTAGTCACTTTTAGGCTGGAATCTAGAAGAGTGTACATTTCTTTAAGGTAATAAACAATGAGAAATCAAGAAACAAGATTCAAATATGACTGCCAACTATGCTTTTTTGAGTGAAAAGGGAGCACCATTCTTCTTTTAATTACTTTCCCCTACAAACGCTAAGTAAATCACATCTCTAATTCAAAATTAGAAGTATGGACACTTGCAGCATATGTTTAATCAACACCATGTAACCTTAACCGGTATACATCAATCCATAGAAAACTATGACTTCTAGATATGGGACTAGCAAAGGGCGGGGGTATTTAATTTAAAAAATATTTGAAGAGATAATTCACTTTTAAATCAAAAGCAAAATCCTAATTTGATAGACCTGCCTTGGCTGAAAATAAGGTTCCATGTGCAATGTCTCTTGTGATAGACAACCTGATGTAAAAGAGGGCCATGAGGTTCTCTCTTTGCCTTCAAGATGCAAAGACCATGCATTTAAGTTTTTAACATTGGGATCTCATTCGACAACATTTATATCTGATGCAAACATTAAATAAAGGATCTGAAAGTGAAGCATGTGAAGCACACTATATGAAATTAAATTATTAAATTCTTTGAAAGACTCTGAAATCCATAACCTACAAATCAACTTCCTCAGTTGGATTTCCATAAAAGGCCCCTTGCTAGTATTAATGTATCCAGTTGGGAATGCAAGTCCTTAGCTTTAAAGCTAAGGGTACCTACTTATGTTTTAATATTTGGAATAGGATATTAAGAAAAATATGAAACGGGGTATTAAGAAACATAGATTATGTGCTATTTAACAATTTCCTAGACACCATTAGAAACTTTTATTCAAATCAAAATTTGAATTGACAAAGACTTTTCCTTGTGGCCATTTGCAGGCATTGACTTTGTTAACAATCAAACCTCGATCTATTTAGATGAAAGAAGGTAGAGTAATCGGCCAAGTGTATTCTCTTTTCTTATTTGTTGAAGAAGTTCATGCTCTACGTCTCGGTATTTCCCATAAATTATCATTCCTTACAAAAATGCTTGCAATAAGAGAAGCTCAAATTGAAGAGTAATTTAAGTGCACCCAATAGAATTGACAATTGTTTTTTTCTTTTACATTTAAATTTTAAAATCTAATGATTTTATTCCTTCTAAAATTAGGATTAATGATATGGGTATTTTACATTGCCTACCAACATCTCTTTTGTTTTCATTGGAGGTAGTGCAAGAAATTATAGATATGAGATAAACATTGGAGCTTTGTTCAAAGGATAAATATATGTTAAGCTCAATGGAATCCACTGCACTTGTATTAATAAACACTAGAGATAAGAAATGTGTGCAATTCATAAATTTAGTTGTCACAATTTGTGGAGACTACCAGTATAATAATGTATATTTTCCAATCTACAACATTTCAATGACAATATGTATTTGTCACAAATAATTACATTACTATCTCACGTTATCTTCTCTCACCAATTTATTTGTTTTTTGGTTGATATCAATACCTTGTTTTTATTCTTCTAATCTCTACAAACGCCTTCTAGTTGTTGATACCGTTCGACGTCTGAGAATTGGTTGTCATTTCAAAAATGAAATTGAACATGCATTGGATTATGTACTTAGGTCTCTATTATAATATTTTTCTCTCTTTATTTAAAAGAAATTTTGAGAAGAAAAACCTTGGACATGGAGGTTAGTGTTCATGTATTTGCCAAAAAAAGACTTGGTTTCACCAGTTTTATATGTTATATCTCTCATGTAGATTTTGGACTAGTGGAGGCATCAGAAAGGAAAAATGATACTATTACAAATGTCTGTGATACAATTTTGGGCTCAAATTTTTCAAACTACATAGCTATGTATCTTCAAATAAATGTGCTATTTTTTGGTTTATCACACTGGAATTTGATGTATAAAATATTTTTTTAAACCTAGAGATAAACAATTTTGGATTTGATTTCCATATATTGTTTACAAAATGTGTATTTCCTGTATTTTGTTTCCCTACAGATGTTTTAAATAACTTTAAAATGAGAAACAAGAGTTCTTCAGTTTTGTTTGCAAAACACACAAATAAGTAAAAACATCTTAACCCTCTATAAATGCTCCCAAATAGCTTTTCCTAGAGAAATGATAACGAATGAAGCAAAAACCTTCATAGAAAATTAGCTGCAAAATCTTGGCGAAGCCATTTGAATCTGATATTCCAAGATTTGCAGATATTAGAACCATATTTAATTTTATTAATGCAATAAACTAAAACATCTTTCAAAACCCCAATTTTTTCAGATTCTAATTGGAAAAGATTAAGAGTGAATAAAAAAAACATGTGAAAAGTTGTGAGATTGAACCTTTGCTAAATCAACACGAAATCACATTAACTCTCAAATTTTATTTGGAAAGAAATACTCACAATTTACACATTAAGTGTTGCTCATATAGACATGAATTTAGATCCAATCATTGCTTCAAAAATTGAAAATTCCACTGTATTTGCCCATTTTCCAAGATAGGTCTGTCCATAAAAATGTCTCTTCTATTCATCTCAAATGGATCTTGGGTGGTTGAATGGATCTGGAGACAAGTTTTTCATCGCCACTATTTTGCCCTTTTCCCACCCTTTTCTTCTGTTTTCCCACCCTTTTCTTCCAACACTGTTTTGCCACCAGGAGTAGGAGATTACATGTTCTTAGGAATTTTTATTATTATTTTTTGCATGTATCTAAATGTAAAATATTTAATAAATGATGTTTTAATTATTTTTACCAAATATTATTTTAAATACAAAAATAATAAAATGGTTTTAATTGTGTCATTAATTATTTCTTTATTTTTCTTGGTCTGCTTAAACAACATTCTTAAGAGCCATTTAAATCTCACTTTGATCTAGCATGTAGGCACTATTTTGATACTTTTAAAGTGCAATTTTTAGAAACATTAGTGATCTTTTCTTGAAACCATTGTCATCTATAATGTTTTAGGTCTTAATTATCATTGGTAATAGTTTCCGCTAATATGGTTTTTCCCCTAATATGGTTTTGCAAGGCTTTGTAGGGTTTTTTAATGAATGGTGGTATTCTGAACATTTCCTACAAGGAAAATGATAAAGAACTTAAAATAGAGTTTTGAAGCAAGAAAGAAACCCTCGAACAAGTGTGAGATAGAAAGAAAAATTGTACATGATGTATGAAGTGTACTCATGAAAAGTGTCCCAAAGATGTCCACTATCCCTGAGGCAACCAAGGGGTTGGCATATACCTCATCTATAGGGGAATGAGTTTTTTTACCCTAATATAATAATAATTGCTACTTTTAATAAAATTTGAGCATGGGAGCATAGGGAAAAAGTGTCATCAAGGCCCTAGTTTTAACCTAGAAATATAATTATAGTTCGAGTGAAAAAAATTTGTAATTTAATAGTTTATGTGATTTGGCCAACAAAAAATGAATAAGGTGCTCATAAGAGGCACTTATAGCTTGGACATGGAAGTCAAATTGTTGAAATTAAAAAATCAAGCATCTACCTGATGATACACAAATAAGGGCAATTTGAAAGTCAATTTTCAGTTGGAGCTCAAAGGTTGATGAATATCACACATTCAATAAGGAAAATAAGTGTAAGATAATCAAAAGACATCTTTACAAAGAGTCCATGTAAAATTGGATGACTTGCCTTAATGAACAATGTTGCAAAATTGTTACTCTAATAAACCTAGCTACATTGAGAAACATTTGACTTTAGAAATAATCTTAATTATTCCTTGTGATTCTATCTCTAAATGTTGTTTATAGATCAATTTGAAATCACCTAAAAGCTAGATTTCTGGCATGAGACCTTGTGAGTTTACCCGATGACCAAATTAGTCATTTATTTAGTCATTTATAATTGTGAATTGCAAATAATTAGTAGAATATGATCATTTTTGGTCGTGTGACTAAAATTTTTAGTCATGTGACTAAAATTTTTAGTCACATAGTCATTTATTTTCCAAATATGATCAGTTTCAGTCATGTGACTAAAAATTTTAGTCACATGACGAAGAGTTTTAGTCACCTAGTCATTTATTTTCCAAATTCTACTTGTGCAAAAGCTTGTAAACTTATCCTAAACTTGTTTAACAACTCAAAGTGTCAACTATGCCTATCTTTGCAAGTGCTACAGGAACATTCACAGTAGTAATGTTGTAGGAGTAAAACAGTAACTTCTACTTGAAAGCATAGAAATATGCAGGAAGCAAATCTACTCTATCCTAATCTAATCCATCTCCCAAGTGGGCCCCCTTGGTTGGCTTCTGCTAACTACCAACATAGAAAATACTTCAAAATCACTCTTTCATTATATCTTCAAAAACTAATTACATAGTGATTGAACAATACATGAAGAACAGAAAAGAGTAACTTTATTATATTGAACACAACATTCTGATATATTTTGTCATTACTAACTAAACCAATCAAATCCCTTTATATAAAGGATTGACGCTTATTGAAAGCATGAAAGTAAAGTCTAACTGAATCTCACCATAGAAAGAGGAGATATAACAACCATGACATATTACAATAAAGTGCAGATAACATAATAACAACACTGAGGAAATATAGCAGAACTATTTCCTATATTCTCTGGAATGACAACTCCTTCTCAATAGCGGCATAATCCTCAGAATCATGCTGGCTCCTTCTGTCATGGCTGGATTTTCAATGTTCCCTCTTTAATGTGGTTGCACCACTCTCGAACTGCTCCTCATTCTCCTGGCAGGTTAGTAGCATTTAATATATATATACAAGTCAACATTTCAACTCTTACCCAAATATTAGAACAAAGATTAAAGTAGCTATATGAAGTACTGCATTATATATAATAGTCAGCAAAACATGTCATTCTAACTACCCATAGTCTTTGTGGCTCTAATTGTACTTATCACAAGTTCACATAGGTATAGGTGCATAAATGTTTTGGAAATGTCTTATCAGAGCATAAAGAGTGTCAATAAAGTATAAAGATTATAACAAAATAGAAACAATAAATTGTCTCATCATCTGCCCCCTACTAAACATAATGCTTGTCCTCGAGCATTACATCTCTTGGTTGTTGTTCTGAAATCACTGACAGTTGTCTTTCCCTTTTTCCCACTCTTGAAAGTGTAATAGAATCCTCTTGTTCTTGCTAAGTAATCTCCACGATGCTCTTCTAGCAACTGATCCAATCTGGTGGCATTGATGTCATATAGCAGCCATAGGAGTGTAGGTGGTTGGAAAGGCAAAGACATCCACAATTCTCTTCTGATCTGATGCCCCAATTACATATATTTAGTTGCTTTGTTCATAGCTACTTCAAAGTTGATTGGGTTGTGTGGCTCTATTTTCTTGAAGGCCTCTAGTAACCTATTCCACTGACTTCTTACCCTTGGAAGAACTCTTTGGGCTGAAAAATTGGGCAATCCCTGATACTCTCTGTAAACCTTGTCTCTCAATGCAAAGACCTTTTTCTCTTATTTTAGGTTTATGTTTTCCATAAGTTAGATTGATTCAATCTCGCAAGAGGACATCAGGCTTGTGTGATTCATCCCTCAAGGGTAAGGGTTCAAATTTCTCTAAGTCTCTATAATTCTTTAGTTGCCTATCATAATTCCCTTCATTGTGCATCCATGACATCAGTTCTCTCAAATGAATATCCCCAATGTAGAGCAAAGGATTCCATTCCATTTCATGGGGAATGATAAAGTTATGTAAATAGAGCTCACATAGTAAATTTTTCTGCCATGGGGGGAGAGTTTGGTATATTCCATAGAATTCCTAGGCTAACTTAAATTCATAATCCATACCCTTCATAGTCATCATAAGCTGAAACAAGAGGAATTGTTCTTTCAAACAAATGGCATACACCCTGGGTGGTAATCTACATGCTATGACCTGATCTACTAACTTAAGAGCTTGGTCCATTTGTTGTTTCTATTTCTTTAGCTGCTCTTTAAGAGCTTCAATTTCCTCTTCATTATCATTTATCTCTTTTTGCAATCTATTTCTTTCTTGTTTCCACCAAGTCTTCTTGAAAACAAATTGATTGTATAAATTAAAGAGTATAGATTGTATTGTAGGTGGGCCAAATTCTTGTTGCTGGGCTTTCTTTTTCTTTTCTTTGGAATCTTGCTGAAAATACTCAGTGAACCATGTTGATTTGTAAGGGACAATCAACATATTGGAGTAAATAGGGTTATGTGGAGGAGTCATATGAACATCCTCGGGAATGCCTTCTTGTGTCACATTAGGGCTTTGCTTAGATATACCCTGACCAACATGTGGTATGTTATCACTAGGTTCTTGCAAATTTTGGGATTCTTCCATATTTGTGGGAGAAGAAGACGCTTTTGTCTATTTGCGAGAACTATTAGGAACATACTCAATAGAAGGTTCTTGGGTAGGTTTTGACATTGGAACATTTGGATTTCCAGTGGAAGGTGGAGATACTTGCCCTCACATGCAAGGTCTTCTTTGCACTATTGTTTCCTCAACCATTGCAGTTTTCTTTTGATGAGACCTTTTTGGCTTTTGTGCTACAGGAGTAGACACTATAGGAATGGATGCTATAGGACTCGACCATTTTCTTTTATTTCTTTGAACTGTAGGATTTTGAATTTCACTTTCTAGGTTAAGGGTTTCTTTTTCAACTTTATGCTTGCCCTTCTTTATGGAAGAAGTAGGAATATTTCTTTTAGGAGTGGACTCAAAAGACTTATTTTCATGGACTACCTCTTTTTCTTTTTCATGTATTTCTACAGCAAGCTCAGAGGACTCTACTTCATTTCCTAGGGGTTTCTCAACAGGATTGACCTGGGGTTGCAGAGTTTTAAGTTGAACAAATTCTATCCATGCCAAGGGTGAGACATCCCTAAGGGATCTTTCAACTAGAAATTTTATTAGGGCATGGTGGCTTATATAATTTGCATTCCCCTTATGTGTCTCCTTAGCACTAATGCTCAACATATTATATAGAAAATTAGGGATATTAACTTGAAGATTATGCCTTATGCAACTGAGCAATTTGAAATGATGGGCATGCAAGTTTGATAATGTGTGTCACCAATTTTGGAAAGGGTGGAGGAAGAGATAGTCTCTTGCATCCTTGCTTGGTAATTTTGAGAGGAGGATTAGCTAGCCGAGAGAATTGAGCTTGAGATCACCTGGCGTCATGCTCGTTAGGATAGTGCTCTCTAGTGGCTAGCAACCCGATGACCTCTACAATTCTTTCCTCGATGGAAAAAATTGTTAATCCCTAGACAGTTGCTTTCCCCTCCTCAAAAGTGCTCATAAATTCAGTTGCTACTTCCTCATTAAACTCATATAGTTGAAAAAAATACCCTAACTAACCACATGTGTTAAATCTCTAGACTGCTTTGACATCTATCAATAAAATGTCACGGTGCACTAGTTTGTGCCCCTACAAATGTCCTCTCATTTGTTTCCAATACCCAGCCTTCAATTTTTTGCTCACCAATTTCACTATTAACCTTTCAGTCTCTTGTGCTCTGCAAATACCTTCTTTCCTTCTTGGAATTCAAATGCATTTCTTGAAAATACTGACTCCTCTTTGTTTAATTCCTTTGCTATGTTAACATGAACAATAATAATGAATTTTTAATCAAAGGACATCACAGCCTTAAGTGTGAGTTACCACGCAACTAAATTATAGTCCTTTTAGGTCAAGTACGACAAATATATGGGAATAAAGGAAATTAATGGATCAAGGCCTAAGTACAACATTTAAGTGACAAGGATGTCTTAGCAATGACACTTGGAATTTATTACACTTCCCCTACCCCCTACCAAATGGTTACAAGTGTCCTCACTTGTTACTTTTTAGCATGAGAATGGGAAATTGGCGTAATGCCTAAATTATATATATAGTGCAGTACTAGATATAATTAATGAAATATTTATGCTAAAAGTGAGTAAGGATTGAGAAAGTTGTACCTAGCATGTGTTTACCATATGTGTGAAGAAAAGGTGGTGAGCATGTAATGAGTCTGGCGGTCGCATGCGATTGCTAACATGTCTTTATTGAAAGCATTGAAAATAGAAATTATGGGTGACGTGGTTTGTGAATGGATGGAAGAAAGAGAAATTAGATGAGTTGGAGAGAAGAAGAAAGAAAATTGAATGAAGAAATGTACCTCATATTAAATGAATTTTTATTATGGGTGGTTTCTGAAGGCATGTTATGTTGCAACTGCAGGAAAAAGGCTTTCACCTTCCGCTGTAGGAAGTGTTACTTGTGGTACTGCTGAAGTGTTTGTACTGAACTACTGCAGGAAGTTTTCTTTTGTTTGGGGCTTGTGATAGAGGCACAAGAGGTGTCCTTAACAAGTAGTTTGAATTGGACTAGATCTAGTGTAGCCAATTGAACTACTTCATTATTATATACATGTTTAATTTCATATGGTCCTAGCCATCTAGTTTGCAGCTTTCCTGGAATCTCCTTGAATCTGGAATCATATAGTAAAGCCAAATCACCCACTTGAAAGTGCTTATTCTTTATATGTGAGTCATGCCACCTCTTTTGTTGGTGCTAGATTATTTATGTTCACTCCAATGTAGATTTACGCATCTCATCTAAGGAATTGAGGTGGAGAAGGCATTCGATTTGTACTGCAGGAAGATTGATATTTAATTCCAGAGCTGTGCACAATGTTTTGTGTTCAAATTCTATTAGTAACATTGATGCCTTCCCATAGAATAATTCAAATGGTGTGAGTCCTATGGTTGTTTTCCAAGTTGTGAGATAGGCCTAGACTATTTTAGTTAATCAGTTGTTCCAATCCCTGTGATGCAATTGTACTGTCTTTGTTAAGATGGCCTCAATTTCTCTATTTTTGACTTATGTCTGTCCATTCACCTGCGGATGGTAAGGGTTGGACTTTCTATGCCTAATGTTGTATTCCTTCATTAATTCACTGATCATATTTGAAGTAAATTGTGCTCCTTGGTTCATTACTAGTTCTCTTGGCACGCCCTAACGAGTGAAAATATCCTCATACAAGAATTTTGCTACTTTTTTATCTCTGGCATGTTGCATGGCTTTCACTTCTACTCACTTGGTCAGATAATCCGTGCATACCAAGATATATGATTTCCCATTTGAAGGAGGATCTATGGGACCTATAAATTCCATGCCGCATTTGTCAAATGGTGTTACCACCACTTGTGGATTGAGGGGCATTTCATCTGATTTGGTTGGGTGACCCATCCTCTGACATTTATCACATTTCCTAGTATGGCTGGCTACATCCTTGTGAAGTGTTGGCTAGTAGTAACCTGTTGTTAAGATTTTCAGAGTTGTTCCCTTTGTTGCAAAGTGACCTCCATATGGCTCATCATGACAAGCATGTAGTGTATCATATATTTCATCTTTTCTCACACATCTTCTCATGATTTGGTCTAGACTAGTATAAAATAAATTATTATCAATCCAAGAGAATTGGAAACTTTTCTCTGCTAGCATTCTTTTGTCCTTTGGAGAGAAATGTGGGGGCATTTTTGTTGGCTGCAAGATAATTGGCTATGTTAGCATACCATGGGTTTTTACTACAATATGGAACAGGTGCTCATCTGGGAATGTATCTTCAACTAGAGTAGTGTTTGCATCAGCATTTTGAAGTCTAGACAAATAATCAGCCAACTACGTTTGCCTTCCTTGGCTTATCAATAATTGTTATGTCAAATTCCTACAATAGTAGAAGCCATATTGCTAACCTACCTATGATAGTAGGTTTTTTCATTAGATATTTAATTGCTAAGTGATCAGTGTGAACAAAGATGGGAGCACTATGACAAAATGGCAGAATTTGTTCAATGAATAGACTACAACCAATAGTTCCTTTTCAGCAACTGTGTAGTTTAATTCTGGTCCATGGAGGCTTTTACTGATATAGTAAATTGCATTCTCAAGGTTAGTTGGCTTTTGTCCTAGCACAAAACCTATGGCATAATTCGATGCATTTGTATGGATGTGAAATGGAATAGACCAATCGGGTCCTTTTAGGACAGGTGCAGTTGTTAGGATTGACTTGAGCTGCAGGAAGGACTCATCACAAGCTTGTGTCCATATAAACTCAACCTCTTTGGTAAGAAGTGTATATAGAGGACTAGCTATTTGACTAAAATTTTGAATAAAGCACCTATATTAGCCAGCATGTCCTAAGAAAGATCTTACATCTTTTAGTTTGGTAGGTGTAGGTAACATGAGAATTACCTCAATCTTGGATGGATCTACTTGGATTCCTGTTGCTGAGATGAAATGGCCAAGCACTACACCTTCTTACATCATCATAAAGTATTTGTCACTATTGAGGGAGAGATTGTGTTCCTTGCATATGATCAGCACTTTTTCAAGATTCTGCAGAGCCTCTTCAAATGTCACCCCAAATGTTGTAAAATCATCCATGTATATCTCCATGCAATCATGTGAAATGTCACCAAAAATACTAATTACATCTCTTTGAAATGTTATTGGAGCATTACACAACCCAAATGGTAGAAAAAAAATGCATAATTCCCCCATGGACATGTGAATGTAGTCTTTTCCTGGTCCTCTAGAGCAATGCTAATATGATTGTATCCACTATATCCATCAAGAAAGGAAAAATACTTTTTATCAGCTAAAGTATCAAGTACTTGATCAATGAATGGCAAGGGAAAATTATCCTTTTTGGTGGCTTTGTTTAATTCTATGTAATCTACATAGATTCTCCATTTACCCCCCTTTTTGGGTACTATAACCAAAGCTAACACCCATTTACTATCAGATATAGGATATATGAAGCCATCATCTAACAACTTTTGTAATTACATTTTGACTATCTCCCTTAATGTTGGATTAATCTTCCTCTGAGGTTGGCAGAGTGGTAGACTTCCTTCATTGATATATATCTTGTGAGTACAGAGTGTGGGGCTTAGTCCCTTCATATCCCCATAATCCCATGCAAAGGACTTTTCATGTGTTTGTAGAAGTTTAGTTAATTGCTCCATCTACTGTGAAGGCAACTTATTATTTACATGGAGATTGTGACCCCTGGAAAGCTCAACAGTAGTTGTAAGGTCAAGCATGGATACTTTAGAGATAGGACTTGTATCTACTTCACAAGGTAGTAGCTGATGGATAATATTGGGTTCTGAAGGCAAAACACGATGCTCAAGATGGTCCTCATATGTAGTTTAGCTCCAACACAGAACTCTCAGATATATCTTTGATCACAGCACAATCATTATTAGGAATGCTCCTGATTACTTCATCTTCATCCTGCAACTTTAGAAAGGATTGCCTATGTAACATCATGAGATGAACCATAGAGTTCAACTCTTCTTCCCCATCTCCTAAATCTAGCCATATAGGTGTGCTTAAATCTGGTTGGGGTTGAGCTGGAGGATACAATGCTAGTTTCTTATTTGCTTGCCCATCTGATATTGTCATGTTCCCTGATCTACAACTAATGTTTGCATCGGCTATTGCTAACCATGAATGTCCTAGAATAGTAGGGTAACCAGCAAGATTTACCTTTGGTGATAAAATCATAAAATTAGTAGGGTATTCCCATGAATCTATGGCTACTATTATGTCTTCTATCATCCCATTAGGGGTGACAATAGAGCTATCTGCTAATTGCAAGATTGTTGGGGTAGCTCGTAATCCTTTTATGCTCAGTTTATTCATGGTATCCTTAGTCATTACATTAATGGCAGCACCTAAGTCTATGAGAGCATTTTTGACAAACTGACCATTAATGATGATATTAACAACTGGACTCCCTGGATCAGAATATTTTGGAATTACCCATTTTCCCAGCATAATATCAGCTAGTTCTCCTATAACATGAACTGTTGTAGGATACTTTTTCTTCCATCTAGGCTTTTTGAGATAAGCTTCTTTGATTGCTTTTCCATAAATAGGAACATCCTTGATGGCTTGAAATAGGGGAATCTAGACATGCATATTCTTTAGTTGGTCAAGGATATCAAACGGATGATCCTCTTTTGGTGTAGGTTTGTCTAGGCTAAGCCTCTGAGGAAAAGGAGGTTTTACTGGTGTTTGATCATTATTTGAATTGGAAATATTAGTTGGGGTAACTATAGTTGGAAAATAATTCTCTGGGAGTGGTACTGATGTTGCAAGAAGGTCTGACACTTCAGTGATAAGTGTTGGTTCAGGTGCAGGCAAAGTAGTACCCGATATTAGGTGTATATCAACTATGTTTAGAGCATAGGTAGGGTACTACTAAGAATTAGTAGCATACATTTGTTGTTGTTGTTGTTGACTATTGGGATTCAGTTGTGGTTGAGTAGGTAACTGTGTTTACTTTTGAGGACCTATATTTGTAGGTGGTGGCATAATTGCAGGTGTGTTTATTAAAGGTGGCAAAGATGGATATCTAGGATTCTGGTTAAGCCATGGTTGAGGTCCTCTCCACTAATTAGTAGGCTGCTAATTTCCTGGTGGTGATTGCCATTAGTTTGGAGGTTGTGGCCACTGGGGTTTTTGTTGTGGAAACCATTGGTTATATTGATTATTGGGCCAAACATTATTCCAAGTAGGTTGAGTGTACTGAGGAGGGCTTTGAATGTTCCTATTTTGCCACTGACTATTATAAGGATTTTAAATTTGTAGTGGGTCTTGAGGCATACCTTGTCTTTTAGCCCATGGCCAATGTTGAGAAATGAAGAACACTTGTTCATACTCTCCTTCTATCTTTAAGTACTCAGTTGGAAGATGTTGATTCTCCGGGTTCACCACCAACTTGCAATGATAATCCTTCTTTTGCTTGTGATAATGGGGACAATATTCAGCTAGCTATGCCTCTGCATCTGCATGCTTCTTCTTGGTAGTCATCATGTCTAGATGTGTAACAACATCATTAATGATGTCTTGCTTGAAGTCTAATAGCAGGTTTGAGATTTCTATCTTGGAAATGTTAGAGCCACTTCCTTTTGCCAGTGTTGGATGAAATCCTCTTCCCTTCTTTACTGCTGCTCTAGAATAGTTCAAACAAATCTTTTTTAGATCATCCCAGGAAAACTAAGATATATCTCCTCCAGCCATGAGGTCTAATGCTTCCAGGCAATTATCATTCACTCTTAGAAAAATTAGCTTTTGTGAATCCTCCTACAGTGCATGTTGAGGATTCTTCTGCAAGTTGTATAAGAAACATGATATGTAGTCCTCTAGTATCTCATCTTCTTTCTGTGACATATGAAAGATGTCATCTCCTTTTGAATCACCACCTTTGCAGTATTCCTTATACTTCCTTAGAAACAAATCTCTCATTCCATCCCAATCAGTTACTGCATTTTCTCCTAAGCCCATGAACCATTTGAGAGCTGACTCCTTCAGTGTTGCTGGGAATAGCTTAATTTTATGACTATCAGTGTTATAGTCAAAACTTCAACATAAAATGTCAAATTCAAACAAAAAGGTGTCAGGATCCTCTATAATAAGGCCATAGAATTTTGGTAGAGCTGAATCGGGGATGTTCTTGAGGTTAGGGTTATTGATAAGACTTGGAATAGGAAATGGAAAGGTAGGATCTGCCATTACTAGAGGTGTTGGATATTGGAACTATGGCTGGGAAGTATTATTAACCAAAAGGTTCTGGTCAACAGGTGATCCTAGATTAGAATTATTGAGGAAACTAGCTAATATCTCTGCAAAAGGGTGAAGGTCAAATGAACCATGAGGATCTTCTTCTATTGAAGATGATGCAGCAAATTTAGGACTTGCATCAAGAAATGGTAACTCAAGTTCTTCAAACTCTTCTTTCAGTTTAATAGGTTCTTTTGGTAGAAATCTGCCATGAACATCTCACCTTCTTCGATGCATGCAAGTGAGTTGATGAACTTGTGAAGAAAGCTCACAACTACTCTCTATTGACTAAAAATAGGAAACTAATCTAAAAAATATATGACTCATTAAGGTTCCTAGTTTGACACCATCCTCGACAACGGCGCCAAAAATGAACAATCTCACAATAGGTAGTGATAATCATGCCATTTTCTCTCTTAAGAAAAATGTATTCATACTAAGGATTACTTTTCCCATCATAAAATTCATTTAGATTGTCAACCCAGGGACATAGACTTGAAATGGGACAGCACAGTTTGTGCACTAAGTTCCTCAAGGATTCATACTGCCTATGTTGTAGGAAGATAAAGTGCATGAAAGAAACTTATGCTATTGCTACAGGAAAGTAAATACACTTAACTACTTAATGAAATTACTAGAGAAAGATTGTAAACTTGTCCTAAACTTATTTAACAACTCAAAGTGTCAACTATGCCTATCTCTGCAAGTGTTGCAGGAACATTCACAGTAGTAATGTTGCAGGAGTAAAATAGTAACTTCTACTTGAAAGCACATAAATATGCAAGAAGCAAATCTACTCTATCCTAATCTAATCCACCTCCCAAGTGGGCCCCCTTGGTTGGATTCTGCTAACTACCAACACATAAAATACTTCAAAATCACTCTTTCATTATATCTTTAGAAACTGATTACACAGTGATTGAACAATACATGAAGAACAGAAAAGAGTAACTCTGTTATATTGAACATGACATTCTAATATATTTTCTCATTACTAACTAAACCAATAAAATCCCTTTATATAAAGGATTGATGCTTATTGAAAGCATGAAAGGAAATTCTAATTGAATCTCACCATAGAAAGAGTAGATATATGATGCAGGGGCATTCTAGGGTACTCGGTGAATCTGCATGGGAGGTGTATGTTTGGCCGGTGTTACTCAGTTGTAGTCTTGACCGATGGTCTCGGTCATTGAAGGAAGCTTGGTCACTAAAGGAACTTGATAATATTTGGCACTCAGTGAAAGTGTTACTCGGTGATGTCTATGGTGCTTGGTCAACACTGGCGTGCTTGGTTATTTCACTATTTCTCGATAGTTTTGGTTTACCGACTGGAGTTCTATGTGATTTGTTGGGCCAACTTGGTGCATTTATTGTTGGTAGTTGTTGTTGTATCATCTTAAAATAGAAGCACTTCCATGTTAAGAGTGTTTGTCCCTCTAAGTGAGTGGTCTGGGTCATGTCAAGCACCTTGAATTAGCTCTTTTCTTAGATCATACTTGTTCTCCTCATTCTACTTCTATATGTCCCTAATTTTCACTTCAATCTACATTTCCTAGCATTCTGGGTCAGGATCCTGAGGTTTTTTACCACAAGGTCAAAGTTGACCTTATGGGGTCAAAGTTAACCTCCACCCTGACCTAGTTAGGATCAACCTTGACCTTGACCTGGTTAGATACAAGCTTGTCCTTGACCCCCTGTCTAGATTTCAAATTTCCTTGATTTCCAGGAGTCGAGTTTCAGGGATATTTGTTTTCCTGCCTTCGGGTCGGCCATTTCAGGTTTTGGAATGGTAAATCTTTAAATTACATTTAATCTAGGTATATTTTCTAAAGTTTAGGACCTAACTAAGATTCAATTCTCCAAGGTGGCCCTTCTAGAGGATTGTGCCCTAGTTCACTATAAAAGGAGGCCTTCCTCTCTCATTTTCTCATCCATCATTCACATCTTCTTTTGCCATCAAGAAATCAAGTTTTGCAATCTCCTCTCTCAAGCTCTCAAGGTGATCAAGCAAGAATCCATTCAAGCATTCAAGTCCTCTTCTCCATCCAAGTTCTCCATTGAAGATCAAGGATTCAAGCATTCAAGCCATTGAAGGGATTTGGTTCAAGCATTCAAGATTCATCATTCAAACCCTAGATCTAGCCATCATGATGGTGTGATCTTCCTTCAAGATCCTTTTGTTCATCTTCAAGATACATTCATTCTTCTATCAAGGTGGATTCCAAGCATACAAGCATGGAGGTTTTGTATTTACTTTCATGGTTTTGATTTACATTTACCATTGTTGTGTTCAAGCTTTCATATCAATATACATGTTTACATTCAAAATACAATTACATATCTATCGAATTGCATAGCTTCATTGTTAGATCTATTTCTACTACTTGCTAGCATTCTTATTTCAATTTCAATATTAAGGTTGATTCCAAACTGGGGTTTGACCAAGGCAAATCCCTCAAACAAACAACAAAAACCCTCTTTTTCTTGTAGGTACAGGTGCAGAATTTTGGATCTAAGAGTAGATTTGGATACCCTTTTCAGTGAACTTCTGGGATCTGCGAACAAAGTCAGAATCAACCTTCAAATAAAGAATGTAGCCTTTGACCTTTTATGAGGGTCAAAGACTACCTACCACCAGAAAGATAAAAGATTTCTAGGTTTTCTTCATCTCGGCATTTCCAGTCCAAAATAGGTTGCAGAATTGTCCGAAAGTACACATAGACATCAAAAATTGGCATTTTCCAGATGTGCCCTAATTTGAGGTTAGTACTTATATTTCAATTATTTCATATTTCAAGCATAATTCTCCATAGGGAAATATAGGGTTTTTCTCTCTTTCATAATCTCCATAGATTGATTCAATTGTGTATTAACCTTTAGGTTGAACAAATTGGATCTCCCTTTTGAGAATTTGGATTTAGGAGTGGATCTCATATTTCCCCCATACATTACACATGCATTTAAATAGAGGTGATTCCATTTTACCTCTATTCATTTTGGTGAACCCAACAAGCTTACTCTCTTTCTTTTTGGTGTTAGATTGCCTTTTAGATTAGGTCTAGTTTATGCTCTTGCATTTTACAATTCAAAAATACAAAAAAATCTATATATTCAATAAAATCCAAAAATATTTCTTGCATTTCATTTTCTATGGCAATTGTTAAGATGCTTTGGTGTGTAGTTATGTTCTTTATTACTCTTATTTTAGCATCTCTTTATAATACCTATGATGTTTATGAGAGTATCATTCACTTAATTATGTTGATGACCCTTCACTTTGCTCTTGCTTATGCTTTTGTGAAGTTGACTAACACTAGTCTGCCTACATTTAAAACCTTCATTAAAGATTTATGTGGTAGCCTTATTAATCTTTTGGATTATGTGAAGAATTTGGCAGATGATACACCATCTCCTAATCTTCCTAATATTAATCCTATCAATCCTAATCTTCCTAATCCTAATCTGATACCTAATTCTCCATCTTTTAATCCTTGCTCTTCCCATACTTATGATGGGATTCAAGCTATAGTTCAGGATGCAGATGTGCAAGATTTCTTTGATTTACCTTCTCCTCTTATTCATGATGATATTAAAGGAAAGGGTAAAGAAACTTCTTCAAAACCTATTATCCCACCTTATGCAACCTTTACTCATGAACATGATAAACAATCACCTCCTGTAGAAGCTTTACATAATATGTACACTACTGGATATAATATGGTGATTAAACAAGGTTATAAAGGTTTAGGGTTTGGGATTAATGAGCATGGTATTAGGTTTCTAGTTCATATACCCCCTAAACTGGATATGTATGGTGTTGGTTGTTCAAGATCTTAAGTTAAGGTAGGTGATGCTAAACATCATCCTCCTCTTCACATTCTTCTCCCCACACCTATCTTAGATAACCCTAATACTCGTCAAGAAGTGGCTAAGAAGGTATATGTTGAGCTAATGAATTCCAAGAAAGAAATCTTTAGACCTATGCCGATAGATGATTTATACAAATACAAATGTCCTTTTCATTATAGTAACAAACATCTACTTGTTGATTGTAAACATTTCAAGTTATATGTTAGAGAAAGAGCTGCTTTAGGAATTATATCTCACTCTCATGCAGTTTTACAATTCCTTCATAATTTTGATATAGGGGATTCCCCTCCTTTAGATATAATGTAGATGTTCTTCCCCTCTTGTCTCATGACTAGGGGGCAAGAGGTGTATCTTGATCCAATCTCCTCGAATCCATTAGGTCTTTTATTGGGGCTTAATTGGTATTCTTTCTCTCCTATTTTTCTATGGCTTTGCATTATATTTTTAATCATCCATAGAATCTATATTTTCTTTTCAAGATATCTTTTCTAAGATATTTTTTTTGCAAAGGTATCCCTTGTCTCTATCTCTGGGGGGCAAGGTACCTCTTTCTTTCTCTTTGTCTAGGGAGCCGCTTTCCTTAGCTTAGTGGTATTTGTTTATATTGCAATAATATTTCATCATATTGATAGATGTTTTGATTATGGATAACCTTCTTATATGAGAATTTTTTGTCCTAAGTCATCACTTCTTCTCTATTTTTCAAATTATGTTCTTTATAAACTCTCACCCTTGCTTTGGTGTTAAATTTGTTTCCCTCATTCCAAAGATTCCTCTTCCTTTTGTTTGCAGGGGGCTTGATGATTGAATCTTTGTTCCCGCTGTTAAAAGATGATATTTTATCTAAAGCACTCCTCTTTGGTGGGGGGTCTTGTTGATAAGATCTCTTTCTTTGAGGATCCTTTTCCATGAGTGACATATCCTTTTCACGATTATCTATATTCTTGGATGTAGGGGTCAACATCCCTCACTAATAATATGATGTACATTGTTTTAAATAGGATATCTCCTTGCATTGTGAAGTAGGTATCCTCTTCCATCTTTGTTCCTACACTTGGGGGGCAAGGATGCCATCTCCTTTTGTCTTTCCGGGATGCACCTTTTTCCTTGGGTAAGTAGTATTTATCTATTATATGATATCCAATCATACATGAAAATTTTGGTTTGCATTGAGGATATATGTCCTTGATAACAACCCCTTTTGTTGTTTGACATTGGGTTTCCATGATTGATATATCTCTCACCCTGGAAACTGAACAGTGTGCTATCCCTCATAAGGGTTACTTTCTTTTCACTTCTTGCATGATATCTCTTTACATTTGTCCCTTCCATGGCCTCATAGGAGTTGTGACCTTCTTGGCTTGGACTGGGTGTTGTTTGTGGATATTGTCTTGATGTTGAAGAAGGCTTTATCCTTGTTCTTTCTTTTCCTTAACATGTCAAAATAGTATGTTTTTGCCATATTAAGGAGGGGGGCATATATAGGGTCTCCCTTGTACTATAGTTTTTTATTTTTACATGCTAAATCTTGGAAGGTAACACACATAAGTTGCTAAATCCTTAAAAAACACACATTTATATGCTAAATCTTTCAAAGGTAACGCACATAAGTTGCTAAATTCTAAGGAGACACGCATTTTTCAAAAAATTTCAATATGCTAAATCTTGGAAGGTAACACACATAAGTTGCTAAATCCTAAAGGGACACGCATTTCCAATTTGAAATATGCTAAATCTTGGGAGGTAACGCACATAATTTGCTAAATCCTAAAAAGACACGCATTCATATGCTAAATCTTCCAAAGGTAACACACATAAGTTGCTAAATCCTGAGGAGACACACATTTCATATTCATAGTGATACAAAAAGGTGGATCTATGAGTATGCCAGAAGCTATCAGAAGTTGCATTACAATTACAAGCATAGTTTATGGGTGAACCTATTGGGCTCTCCCTCTAGGGTGATTCATGGTAAGGTGGGCATCTTACTAGGGAGCTAATCACTCTTTTCCCTTTCTCTCTTTTCGCTTTCATGCTATTAGGACTAGATCATGAAGCTATCTTATTTGTAGTGTTTCTCTTATCTTTCTTATGTAAACATTTATGCTTTTATGATAGCTTTCCAAATATGATGTTAGTCTAAGAAATGTTTCTTAGCAAGGTTTCTTATGCTAGTTGATTTGGGTTTGTTTTAGTACTAACCCCTCTTTTGTGTCCTTTTCTTTTTTGCACCCTCGTGCGCGTATGTTGAGTTACAATCCTTAGCCTGGGGTCTTGTGTCCCTAACTAAGTGTCATTATATCTCATTTTGAATCCACTAGGATCTCTTCTTCCTTTTCCTTTACCAAGAGTTTGCATCGAGTCCATACTCTTGCTAAAGTGGGGGCTTAATGTATCATCTTAAAATGGAAGCACTTCCATGTTAAGAGTGTTTAGCCCTCCAAGTGAGTGGTATGGGTCATGCCAAGCACCTTGAATCATATTTTTTCTTGGATCATACTTTTTCTCCTCATTCTACTTCTATTTATCCCTGATTTTCACTTCAATTTGCATTTCCTAGCATTCTGGGTCAGGATCTTGAGGTTTTTGACCACAAGGTCAAAGTCAACCTCTACCCTGACCTAGTTAAGATTGACCTCGACCTTGACCTGGTCAAATACAAGCTCATTCTTGACCCCCTGTCTAGATTTCAAATTTTCTTGATTTCTTGGTGTCAGGTTTCGGGGATATTTGTGTTCCCGCCTCCGGGTCGGTCATTTCGGGTTTCAGAATGGTAAATCCTTAAATTGCATTTAATCTAGGTATATTTTCTAAAGGTTAGGACCTAATTGGGATTTAATTCTCTGAGGTGGCCCCTCTAGAGGATTGTGCCCTAGTTCACTTTAAAAGGAGGCCTTCCTCTCTCATTTTCTCATCTATCATTCACATCTTCTTTTGCCATCAAGCAATCAAGTTTTGAAATCTCCTCTCTCAAGCTCTCAAGGTGATCAAGCAAGCATCCATTCAGGCATTCAAGTCCTCTTATCCATCCAAGTTCTCCATTGAAGATCAATGATTCAAGCATTCAAGCCATTGAAGGGATTTGGTTCAAGCATTCAAGATTCATCATTCAAACCCTAGATATAGCCATCATGATGGTGTGATCTTCCTTCAAGATCCTTTTGTTCATCTTCAAGATCCATTCATTCTTCTATCAAGGTGGATTCCAAGCATACAAGCATGGAGGTTTTGTATTTACTTTCATGGTTTTGATTTACATTTACCATTGTTGTGTTCAAGCTTTCATATCAATATACTTGTTTACATTCAAAATACAATTACATATCTATAAAATTGCATAGCTTCATTGTTAGATCTATTTCTACTACTTGCTAGCATTCTTATTTCAATTTCAATATTAAGGTTGATTCCAAACCGGGGTTTGACCAAGGCAAACCCCTCAAACAAACAACAAAAACCCTCTTTTTCGTGTAGGTATAGGTGCAAAATTTCAGATCTAAGAGTAGATTTGGATACCCTTTTTGGTGAACTTTTGGGATCTGTGAACAAAGTCAGAATCAACCTTCAAATAAAGAATGTAGCCTTTGACCTTTTATGAGGGTCAAAGACTACTTGTCGTCGAAAAGACAAAAGATTTTTGAGTTTTCTTCATCTCAGCATTTATAGTTTGAAATAGGTTGTAGAATTGCCCGAAAGTACACACAAACATCAGAAATTGGCATTTTCTAGATTTGCCCTAATTTGAGGTTAGTACTTGTATTTTAATTATTTCAAATTTCAAGCATAATTCTCCATAGGGAAATATAGGTTTTTTCTCTCTCTTTCATATTCTCCATAGATTGATTCGATTGTGTATTAACCTTTAGGTTGAACAAATTGGATCTCTCTTTTGAGAATTTGGATTTAGGAGTGGATCTCATATTTCCCCCATACATTACACATATTTAAATAGAGCTGATTCCATTTTACCTCTATTCAGTTGTTACAGGCCGACATGTTGAATTAATTGAAGGCTATTTTGATGTTGACTTGTATTGCATTTAATATTTATTAGGGGGAGTTAATGGTTTCATCCAGCCGACTTGTGGCTAATGATTAGTATTTATAGGATGTTTGGGTAAATGTTTAGGGGGATCAAGAGAGAAGAAGTTCATGACTTGGAAGACTTAGTGAATTAGATTTGAGGTTCTAAAAGTTGGAGTTGGTGAAGTTGTAGAAAATTGAAGATCCTCTTCGGGTGAGGCTAGCACAGACAAAGTTGAAAGGACATGTCACTCTGTGGTGGAAGGAACTACAAAGAGATAGAGAAGATGAAGGTGAAATGAAGATCAATTGTTGGAGGTTGATGGTGACTAATTTGAAAGCTAAGTTCATACCTTATGACTATGAGCTTGACTTGTTTAAGAAGTTGCAGAATCTGAAGCAGAAGGATTTGTCTCTTGAAGATTATATCGAG